>CAWUFW010008259.1:495000-910427 GCA_963921515.1 Calotriton arnoldi
AACTCTTGAAAAATCACTATCTTAAAAAGTACTTACCCGTTTACTGTGATCTTGGTGTCTAAATTCATATAAAAATCTGTTATTTTTATAAAATGGTGTCGGAATTCTTTGAGTGTCTGTCTCACTTACTGACTCTGTGTGTTCAATAAATGCTTGACACTATCCTCTGATAAGCCTAAACTGCTCACCCACACTACCACAAAAGAAAGCATTTGGGATGATGATTATTATTATTATAACCCCTGAAAACCAGTAAGGGTTGCCTGGACTCTCTGCACAGTGTACCTTATTTTGGTGCACTATATAGGCAGCCAGCTTCCTACAGGCTTCACCACCACAGACACCAAATGCCATATGCAGCCCCAGCAGGTTCAGCAATTTTTAGGCCTTTTCAGTGCTGTCACAGAATAGGCCTACCCTAACCAAAAGAGGGTGATGGCATTCTATAAACTGGTGCTTTTTAATACATGGTGTCCCTACGTGAGAACTGTAAACAGACTATTGTGATGTTGGCTTTGTTCATTGCATTAATACTACACTCAAGGCTGCACATTTGCCCTTTGCAGGCATGACTAGCGAGGCAATGTTCAGAAGCAGAGGGACACTGGGAAGATCTAATCTTGGTACGGTCCACAACTCCGCACACCATCCTATAGTGGAACAACAAGAACTTGTTTGTGGCAGACTTTTTCTAGACCCACTTCCACAGGTAACCATTCCCATAGACTTCTCATTCATGAGGTGGAGAGCACACCTCAACAACATGGCTGTACAGGGTACCTGCACACCACAACAGTTATCATATCAACTACCTGGCTCTCATGGCAGTTAGTCTATCTCTTGGAGCTTTTTACAGATTCATTTGAGGTAAAACATCCCTCATAATGATGAACAATATCGCAGCTATTTATTACAGCCAGAAACACTTCTCCCAGCTATGTCTGAACTGGCTCAGAATATCTGACATTGGAGCATTTGACATCACCTTCACCTCTTAGCGGAGCTTCTGCTGGGGTGGATAACATCTTTGCGGACCTGCAAACCAGGATGCATGAACAGGTCCACGAATGGTAGTTGAATCCCCATCTGCTGCAAACCTACGTTTGCCAGTAGGGTATCTCCCCCCCCCCCCAATTGATCTGCTCTCTCCAATTCAAGACTTCACCTCCAGGTACCCACACTTTCAGTCCTTTATGCAATGCATTAGATGTACTGGTCAGTCATATTTGTTTACACTCTTCCTTAACTGCGTCTGACTCCATATCTGGTGAGGAACATGATGCAAATGTCAATGACACTCACCCTAGTAACGCCAACATGTGTCAGACAGCCTTAGTACTTAATGCTCTGGAACTGTCTGTACATCCAAACAAAAAATTACCACTGAGGTCGGATCTTCTGACTCAACATCTGGGCCAGCTCAGGCGCCCAGGCCTCGGGCAACTAAAAGTAGTTTCTGCCATCTGAGGTCTTATAGTTTGGTTAACTGTTATGTCTGGAGGAGTGTATGTAAGTTCAAAATATGTTGTCTCATCTGCTAAACACTACACCATAGCAGACCATGCAACCGAGCAGTCCTCCTGAACATCTCTGGAGACTCAAGACAGTCAAGGAATCTGAGCTCTCTCATTCTGTAAATGCCAAAATTCAAATCCTCGCTTGCCCTGAAACAATCCTTTTTGATTTCAGCCGCTAGCCCATGGAACTCTCTAACTCTTCTCCTGGGAACAGCATGGAACATCTTAACTTTCAGAAAAGGACTAAGGATTCTCCTCTTAAGATTCTACTTTGAAAGTCCAAGCCCTGCAAATTCCACACCCAAATACCTCTAGCATGGCTGCACTTCCATCTCCCCCAGTTATAGGAACACCTTATATTCCCTAATTTTGCCTAGGAAATATTCTAAATGTGATTTGTTTGCAGATCTAGGACTATATACAAGCTCCTCTTATGCCTATGCTTTTTAACAGTATGTTTCACCTTTTTCCCACACCCTCTCTCATCCTGCCATCTTCCCCCCTGCTTTCTCCTCTTCCCTCCCCACATCCCCAGTTGCACCAATATGCTAGGTTTTATTTTTCTTCATAGCTTCTGGTAAAGTGACATATGACCTGTTGCATTATTATACTTATGTGTTTCTGATGGAGACTTCTAGCCTGCTGATTCCTCACCCTTTGAATATTCCCCAGGCATTAGACTTGATGCTGAAACTTTTCAGTAGTATCTCTTTGCACTGGTAGGTGATGCCGTGCGGGTCCGCACCAACACTGTTCTGCTCCGAAAATAATGTGCGGAGCCTATGTAGATGCCAGTCCTGTGTGCGGATGACAGTGATTTTCTTTCCACTCTTCCTGACGCAGATCCAGAACTTCCTGTTGTCTCTCAGAGACACTTCAACTTGATCCTTTTTCTGAAATTCTACAGTGTGCAAGGGATCTCTTCCCCTAAAATGACATGTTTTAAGCCCTGTAGGGACTGTTGCAAGTAAATGTCTGTGATAGATCCCCATCAGGTGTGTCTGTGGAGCCTGGGGTTGAGCCACAAAACCAAGGAAAAAAGGTGAGGTGAAACTTTACATCGCCAAGCATAAGAAAACTCCTCACTGAGACCACTGAATGTCCAGTTCCAGGGTTCAGACCCATTCCCGCTCCAGGAGTAGCCTAAGCCGCTCGCGAGGCCGGTCTTCATTGAGATCCAAGTCATCTGGTAAGCTACCCTCTCTCGCCACTGTCATGCACAGGCAGGCACCGTGGATCTAGAATTGATCTTGCCCCCAGTGTCAGCCCACTTAGGAGCCGATCCCACGACTGGCTCCTGCACAACCAGAGTTTCTGGGGTCATCTACGGCCCGCAACAGATCAAAGAGTTACACGCATCCATGCTCCAAGTCTTACCATCCTTGCCTACTCTCTTTGGCATGCCTTTGGTCCCCAAGGAGCTGAGTCGCCCTCCACCTGGAATACTGCCGGCAAATTTGCCATAAGTGACAGCTGGACCCTCAGAGCCCGTAACACCACCTCTGGCCCCAGTCCGGACCCCGCCTCTGGCGCACAGTTCAAACCAGTACCTGGGACTTTTACGCCAATATCGAATCAATTGACGCTGGGCGAGCAGCTTCACAAAGTCCTGACTGATTCTAAGATGGCACCGGTCCAACCTTGCCCGACGACAGTTGAACCACCGCTTGCTCTGCTGCCGCTACAGTGAAGACCGCATGCTCTACATTCAGTTTTTGGCATGCACTTGTTCAATGATTGTGGTGCTAGTGATGAGTTTGCTCATCCCTAACACAAGATAACCATTTGTATGATGATTTGCAAGCGGCTAGTGGTCTTGCTACCTCCATTGAAATGGGCCTTCTCCGACCCCTGGACCAGCCATGGAGGAGTCCTCTTCCTACGCTATGGTAAAGCATAGGGCGACTGAAGTTCTTTACCTCCAACTTCCCCCTTGGTGGTAAAGACTAACGTACTGAAAGAAGCTCTTCAGTCGTGGCAAAAATCTTCTTAGCTCCTCCTGCTATTTAATAAGGCCTTAACAGACGTGTTATTGGGTTCATGGGACAGACTGCTCTCTGGTCTACAAGTTAGCCACCAAATTGCATGACGCCATCGCCCTGACCTGTCTGTTTCAGAGTTTCTGTCTCAGCACCCCTATCAAGAGGGTGTCTGCACCAGAAGTAGGATATGATTGTTCTGCCCACTACTTCCTGATGCCCAAAAAAGATGGAGGCCTTCAGCCTATTTCACACTTATGCCCTCTCAACGCCTCACATTAGCCCAGGTCTTGCCTGCTCTAGACCTTGGAGACTGGATTGTAGTGTTGGACCTGCAGGATGCCTAATTCCATATACCAGTCCTGCCACTCCACTGGCGTTACCTGCGGTTTGTGGTGGCGCATGAGCATTTTCAGTTTGCTGTGCTCCCCTTTGGTCTCAACTGTGCCCCTCGAGTATTCAGGAAAGTGATGGTAACTCACCTTTGGAGGCCAATGGTGCCAGTCTGCTCCTACCTTGATGACTGGCTGTTGAAGGCAGGCTCGCTCCAGGCAGTTGTCAGCCACCTCCAGACAACAACGAATCTCATGTCATCTTTGGGGTTTCTGTCAACATGCCAAAGTGACACCTGGCTCTCTCTCAGACACTTCCCTTCATCTGAGTCATTCTGGAAGCAATTCAGTTTCATGCCTTTCCCATGGGAAAGAGAGTCCTGGACGTTCAGGCTATCATCTCGATCTTTCAGCCTCAGTCCTGTATTTCAGTGAGATCAACTCTGAGGCTGCTGGGACTGATGGCCTCCTGCATCCTACTGGTCAAGCACACTAGGTGGCATACGCTAGCTCTGCCGTGTTTCCTGAAGTCTGAGTGGGCCAAGCATTAAAGGGGCATCTCCAGCCATGTTCAGATTTCTGAGGAGACTGCAAATAATTTGCAGTGGTGGTTGCTGGGCCATGATTGGGTCAGTGGCATACCCCTCTCCCTTCCCCATCCAGAGCCGACAGTGATGGTCATATGGGCTTGGGCGGCCATATGGGAGAGGTGGAGATCAGAGGACTCTGGTTTCCATTAAAGTAATGGCTCCACATCAGTCCACTGGAGCGTAAGGCCATCCGCTTGTGTTGAAAGCCTTCCTTCTATCCATCAAAGGGAGGCTGGTACAGGTGCTCACAGACCACACCACCGCCATGTAATACTACAACAGACAGGACTGGGTGGCATCACAGACTCTGTATGAGGAGGCCCTGCGTCTCTGGAAATGGCTGGACCACCACTGAATATTCCTGGTGGTAAACCACCTGGCAGGTTCATTGAATGCCAGGATGAACAAAGTCAGTTGTCGAAGCCTAGCAGATAACTAATTACAGTTACAAAACAAAAAGAGGGGGAGAGGAGGATATGGCTAGGTTCTTCCTCCTGGGTACTTGTAAAGCAAAAGAATATCCTTAAATAATGGATCAGGGAACCTAGCTAATAGGGAAGAGGAGGGGTCTACTAAATGAGTAAGACACACCTCAATAAAGGAAAAGAAAATTCTTTTCTTGAGTCCCCTCACTCACCAAAGGTTTCCCCTAGGTGACATGCTTCATCATTGGGGCCATCCCAAGCATCTATTCTTGGGGCGTGCTGCGACTTGCGATAGTTACGTAGGAGCACTAATTTTTAAGAAATAACTATGTGTGGTGCAGTGAAGGGGAGTGGTGTGAGTGATTGTTAAAAATTACATAACTAGTGAACGTAAACGATTTTATTCTTGCTCCTAGTTGGCAAAGGATACTCTCACTCTCACTCACTCACTCTCTCTCACTCACTCTCTCTCTCTCACTCTCTCTCTCGCACTCTCTCTCACACTCTCTCGCACTCTCACACTCACACTCTCTCACACTCTCACTCACTCTCACTCTCTTTCTCTCCCTCTCTCTCCCTCTCTCTCTCTCTTTCTCTCTCTTTCTCTCTCTCTCTTTCTCTCTTTCTCCCTCTCTTGCTCTCTCTTGCTCTCTCTTGCTCTCTCTTGCTCTCTCTTGCTCTCTCTTGCTCTCTCTTGCTCTCTCTTGCTCTCTCTTGCTCTCTCTTGCTCTCTCTTGCTCTCTCTTATTCTTTCTCTTTCTCTCTCTTACTCGGAACTCCTCAAGTGGAACTCAGAACTCCGGTATGCCACTCCTGCTCCGAGTTCTCAAGAAGATCAGGACAGAACAGGCCTAAATCATCCTTTGGATTGGGCATGGAGAGTATGGTATCCAGAGCTCCTGGTGTTCAGAACTCCTGGTCTTGAGCTTCTGTCCTCCGATGAAGGTTGCCCCTCTGAGTGGACCTGCTGTCGCAGCAACAGGGCACTGCCCCACTGGCAGTCCATTACATTGAACAGGTGGGTTTTGCAGATTTTCTGAAAGGGCTACTCCCTCCCCTTCAAAACTGCCTCTCCCCCCATGTCACCATCTCACAACCAGCTGTCTGGGGATCATCTGTTCCTTCTCTGCGTGAAGGTCATGGCTCTCTTATCCAAGGGAGCCATATAGAGGGTTCCGGTGCCAGAAATAGTCTGTGGTAGTTAATCCCGCTACATTTTGGTTCCCTAAAAGGACAAAGGCCTTTGTCCTGTTGTAGATCTGCGAACCCTCAATCTCTTCCTCAAGAAGGAGAAATTAAAAATGCTCACGTTGGCTCACATCTTGTTTGCCATGGACCCAGGCGCCTGGATGGTAGCGTTGGACTTGCAGGATGCCTATTTTCATATTCCCGTCCTGCCTACGAACAGGAACTATCTGCAGTTTACGGTAGGCCGCGAGCACTTTCAGTTCACTGTGCTCCTTTTTGCCCTTACCAGCACCCCTCGGGTGTTCACCAAGGTGATGGCTGTGGTTGCAGCTCATCCCCCCCACTGACAATTGGTTCTGCTGTTACAGTGGCTATTTTCAATCTAAGCGCCATGATACCCGTAGGGTGGCAGTTTTGCGCTATATAAGTTTTTAATTCAATTCAATCTGCGGAGATCAGGGGTGCCAGCCTTCTCCTGGGTCGAGCTCGCCTTCAGCAGCCAGTTATAGTCTCCCACCTCCAGACTATGGCGAACCTTCTGCAATTGCTGGAGTTCTCCATCAACGGGCCAAAGTTACACCTGACTCCCTCATAGACACTCCCTTTCATTAGAGCTGTTCTGGGTACAGTGCAGTTAAAGGCTTATCCTCCAGAGCGGCAAGTCTAGGATATTAAAGCTATGACACTGATGTTTCAGCCTCTATCCTGGGTTTCGGTGAGACTGACTCTGAGGCTGCTGGGCATCATGGCCTCCTGCGTCCTGCTGGTGACACCTACCAGATGGCATATGCTGGCTCTGCAGTGGGACTTGAAGTTCCAGTGGGTGCAGCATCAGGGGAATCTCTACGACATGGTCCAGATCCCAGAGGATCAGCAGTGGTGGCTAACGAACCGCGATTGGGGCAGAGGCAGACCCCTCTTCCTTCCTTAACCAGATCACACAGTAGTGACAGCTGCGTCACTCCTGGGATGGGGTGGCCATCTGGGAGAGATGGAGATTGGAGTACTCTGGTCTCTGGCGGAATCCGGACTCCACATCAACCTGCTGGAGCTCCCTGCGATCCAACTGGCATTGAAAGCCTTTCTACCCTTCATCAAGGGAAGGCTGATTTAAATGTTCATGGACAGCACCACAGTTCCTACCTGTCTGGAATTCAATCACAACAGACAGGTGGGTAAGACAAATTATCCAGTATGGTTACTGCCTGGAACTCACCTCTACTCCTCCCAGACAACGTCCAATGTCCTCGGAACATCTGACACATCTCAAACGAGAGGTTCTCTCTCTATTACAAAAGTATGCAATAGAACCAGTCCCCTTGCCTCATCAAGGCACAGGGGTTTACTCCCTCTATTTCCTAATTCCAAAAAAGGACGGCTCTCTCAGGCCCATATTGAACCTCAGACCGCTAAACCTCTACATTCAGTCGATCACTTCCACATGGTCACTCTTCAACAAGTGCTCCCACTGCTTCAACAGGGCGACTTTCTCTCCACTCTGGATTTAAAGGACGCCTACTTTCATATTCCCATTCACCCCGCTCACAGGAAATCTCAGGTTCGTGGTAGATGGTCAACACTACCAATTCAAGGTCCTCCCATTCGGGGTGACTACAGCACCCAGAGTCTTCACCAAGTGTCTTGCAGTAGTTGCGGCCTACTTACGAAGACAGCACATTCATGTCTTCCCTTATCTAGACGACTGGCTCATAAAGGCCAAGTCACACAGCAGCTGTGTGCAACACACACACAAAACAATCCAACTGCTTCACAACTTGGAATTCACGGTAAACCTCACCAAATCCCACCTCCAACCGTCCAGCATACAACAATATCTGAAAGAGACACGTTAGTGACAGATTCCTTACCTTAGAATATCCCCAGGCGTCAGGCTGGATCCGGAAAGTTTTGCGTAGCAGTACCCTTGCGCGTCGGTAGGCGGCGTCGTGCGGCTCCGCATCCGCCGTCGGCGTCGAGATCGCCGGGATGACGTCGCGGCCAGTACTTAGACGCCGCCCATGCGCGCTGACGTCAGTTCTTTCTTTTTCCGCGCCAGAAAGCGCAGATCCGGAGAGAGCAGTGCCCCAGTCATTTTTTGACTGAACTTTTTGTCACTGTTTTCTCGAGTTGTTCGACTCCAACGGTGTCAGTAGGGATGCCCGGCTTCAAGCCATGCGACGCCTGTGGTCGGATGATGTCGATCACGGACCCGCATTGAGACTGTCTCTACTGCCTTGGGCGCGACCACGACTCCAAGGTGTGCCCTGACTGTCGGGCCTTGCATCCGAAGGCTTTGCGAGAGCGGTCTCGAAAGCTCCTCGAGGTCCGGCAGTCGGCTCCGCGCCAATCCAAGCCCCGGTCACGAGAGAGGTCGAGGGGCCGGTCGCGGAGTCCTCATCGTTCTTCGGGGTCAAAGTCTTCGCACTCCTCCGGTAAGTCGAAGCACAAAAAGTCGAAGAAGCGTCATCGCTCGACGACTTCCCCTCGCCGGTCGCGCGACTCGGCTCAGGGTCCCGACGGCACCGTCCCCGCGGCTCCGGGAGTGCCTGTGGAGCCGCCGCCGCACTACCCGCCCTTCCCGGGTTCGGCGGCGACTCCGGCCGAAATACAGGAGTTCCTGTCGGCCATGGCCCGCTTCTTCGGGCCTAAAGGTCCCCCCGGTGTGCCTTCGGGCCCGGCGGGCCCTAGTGGGGTTCCTCCTGCGGCTCCGCCGGAGGCTCCGGCCCCGGCGCCGCCAGCAACACCAGCCCCGGCCTCGGCTCCGGCCCCGGCCTCGGCTCCGGTGCTGCCGCAACCCCCGTCGACGCCCGTTGACCTAACGACACCTCCACGGGCGTCGCCTTCACCGGTGCCTTTCACGATGCCGCCCGGGGCTCCTGGCGGCGTCGTCCCCAGGTTCTCTCCGGATCCGGACTCGGCGCCGGACCGACGTCGATTGACGCCGATTCCGGCGCCGATGGGACCTTGGGTCCCACATGTCCCTCCTCCTTACATTGACCCTGATTTGGAGGACGAAGAGAACTGGGAGGGGTCTGAGGGCCCTCTCACTTCCCAATGTGAGTATGATCAGGACTGGGCTGAGGAACTTGGGGATGCCAGTGGTCTGGACACCTCTCCTGACATTGGCATGCTGTCTCCTCCTTCCGTGGCAACGGAGGAGGGAGCAAACTTTGCTACGGTGTTGCGTAGGGCAGCTGAGGCCCTGCGCCTCCAGTTACCTACAGTGGCTGTCAGGACTAACATCCTGACGGAAGTGCTTCAGCCGGCGGCTACCTCCTCGGAGCCACTGCTGCCGTTCAACGATGCACTTTCGGACGTTCTTTTGGGCACCTGGTCCAGGCCCACCACATGGGCTTTTGTGGATAGGAACGTAGCCCGACGCCATCGCCCTGCTCCGGGCGACCCCCTGTTCCTTTCCCAACACCCCACCCCTGAGAGCTTGCCTCTCAAAGCGCCTTCCCTACCGCTCCCCCGGATAGGGAATCCAAAAAACTGGACCAATTTGGGAAGAAGGTTTTTTCTTCCGCTAGTGCTGGCTTGAGGTCTGTCAACACCACTTGCCTCTTGGGCCGATATACCCACTCCTTGTGGGATTTGGTGGCGCAGATCCTGCCCCAGTGTCCTGAGGAGGCCCAGGCACTGCTTTCCCGCGCCATTGCGGAAGGAAGAGATGCGGCAAAATATACCATCCGATGTGGCCTAGATACCGCCGACTCGCTAGGCAGATCGCTTGCGACGACAGTGGCGCTGCGCCGTCACGCCTGGCTGAGGACCACTTGTTTCTCGGGCGATGTCCAAAACACACTTATGGACATGCCCTTTAATGGTGTTGGCCTTTTCGGCAACAAAGCAGACCACGCGCTGGAGCGCTTTAAGGACTCGCGGGCTACGGCCAAGTCCCTGGGCCTTTCTGCTGTGCGCCCTCCGTCTGCTTTTCGACCCTTTTGTGGCCACGGAAGGGGCGCCCAGTCACGTCCGCTGCCCAGCCACCGGCCCGCGCAGCAAACGTCTTCCCGCGGCCGAGGACGTGGCTCCCGCCGTGGCGGGTCGGGCAACCAGCGAGCGGGTCAGGCCACCACCTCCGCCACGTCCACGGCCTCCAAACCTTCCTAGTCTGTCCCTTCGAGTCCACAGCACGCCAGTGGGGGGCAGGGTTCGCCAACACCTCCTCCACTGGCGCACCATCACCTCGGACAGGTGCGTTTTGGACATTGTCCGAAGGGGCTACTCCCTCCCCTTCGAGACAACCCCTCCTGCCATGCCACCTCAGCACCATCGCATGTCGGGGGACCACTTGGTACTTCTTCAACAGGAAGTTGCGGCCCTCTTGGCCAAGGGGGCCATCGAGAGCGTTCCGACCCCAGAAGTAGGGCGTGGTTGTTATTCCCACTACTTTCTGGTGCCCAAAAAGGACAAGGAGGACATGCGTCCTATCTTGGACCTCCGGAACGTCAATCGCTTCCTCCGGAAGGAGAAGTTCAAGATGCTCACCCTAGCTCAGGTCTTGACTGCCCTCGACCCTGGAGACTGGATGGTAGCGTTGGACTTGCAGGACGCATATTTTCACATCCCCGTCCTGCCGGCCCACCGGCGTTACCTGCGGTTCACGGTAGGCCTCGAGCATTTTCAGTTCACCGTGCTCCCCTTTGGCCTTACCAGCGCCCCTCGGGTGTTCACGAAAGTGATGGCGGTGGTCGCAGCTCATCTGCGCCGGGCAGGGGTTCCAGTCTTCCCCTACCTCGACGACTGGTTGTTGAAGGCGGGTTCGTACCAGTCAGTCGTCTCCCACCTCCAGACTACGGCCGATCTCCTGCATTTGCTGGGGTTCTCTATCAACGTGCCGAAGTCACACCTGAGTCCCTCCCAGCAGCTCCTTTTCATCGGAGCGGTTCTGGACACGACGCGGTTTCGGGTCTATCCTCCCGAACGGCGAGTCCGGGATATTCAGGCTCTTGTTACACTCTTTCAGCCTCTATCCTGGGTTTCGGTCAGAGTGACTCTGAGGCTGCTGGGCCTCATGGCCTCCTGCATCCTGCTGGTCGATCATGCCAGATGGCATATGCGGACTCTGCAGTGGGACCTGAAGTTCCAGTGGGCGCAGGATCAGGGGAACCTGTCCGATCACGTCCAGATCTCGGCGGGCACTGCACGCAACTTGCAGTGGTGGCGCACGAACACGGATTAGGTCAATGGCAGATCCCTCTCCCTTCCCCAACCGGACTTCACAGTGGTGACGGATGCCTCTCTTCTGGGATGGGGCGGCCACATGGGAACATGGGAGAGGCGGAGATCAGAGGCCTCTGGTCTCCGGCGGAGTCCAGGCTCCATATCAACCTTCTGGAGCTTCGGGCGATCCATCTTGCACTGAAGGCATTCCTTCCCTCTGTCAAGGGGAGAGTAGTGCAGGTGTTCACAGACAACACCACCGCCATGTGGTATTGCAACAAACAGGGCGGGGTGGGGTCATGGACCCTATGTCAGGAGGCCCTGCACCTCTGGACATGGCTGGAACATCAGGCCATGTCTCTGATGGTTCAACATCTGGCCGGTTCCCTGAACGCCAGAGCAGACGAACTCAGCCGCCGGTGCATGATGGATCACGAATGGCGTCTTCACTCGGAGGTGGCGCAAAGTCTCTTTCAGCAGTGGGGAGAGCCTCGGTTAGATCTATTCGCTACCGAAGAGAACGCGCAATGTCATCAGTTCTGCGCGTTGGAATTTCCAAGGCGGCACTCGCTCGGCGACGCTTTTCGTCGCGAGTGGAGTTGCGGTCTGTTGTACGCTTTTCCGCCTATACCACTTCTGCCCAGAGTGCTGAAGAAGATCAGGCGCGACCGGGCCCAAGTCATTCTTGTGGCTCCGGACTGGGCTCGAAGAGTTTGGTATCCCGAGCTACTCAGTATGAGCATCGATCCCCCGATCCGACTGCCTCTTCGGGAGGATCTCCTGTCGCAGCAGCAGGGGACGGTCCTCCACCCGAACCTGTCCAGCCTCCACCTCATTGCGTGGAGATTGAGCGGCGGCAGTTGATTCCTTTCGACTTGCCTCCCGAAGTTTGTGATGTGATTCTGGCAGCCAGGCGTCCCTCCACTAAGGTGGTATACGCCTGCAGGTGGAACAAGTTTGTGGCATGGTGCACAGCAAAGGCTGTGAATCCCCTTTCTGCCCCTCTTTCTGAGGTTCTTCGGTTCCTCCTTTCATTGGCCCAACATGGCTCTGCCCTGGGTACCATCAAGGGCTATCTTTGCGCTATTTCTGCCTTTCTCAGACTACCTGATCAGCCCTCGCTTTTCAAGTCCCCTGTAGTTAACAGGTTTCTTAAAGGCATCACACACCTTTTCCCTCCTGTTCCGTTTGTGATGCCCCAGTGGGACTTGAACTTGGTGCTCACCTTTCTTATGTGTGCTCCCTTTGAGCCTCTCCATAACTGTCCTCTTCGTCTTCTTACTATGAAGACTGCCTTTCTGGTGGCTATCACCTCTGCTCGGCGGGTGAGTGAGCTCCAGGCTCTGTCTTGCAAGCCTCCCTTTCTGTCTGTGCATCCAGACAAGGTTGTCCTTAGGACGCGTCCGTCCTTCTTGCCGAAGGTGGTTACTGCCTTCCACATCGGGCAGACCATCACCTTGCCCACCTTCTTTCCGCCTCCGCATCCTTCCAGAGAGGAAGAGAGGCTCCACCGTCTGGACCCAAAAGGTGCGCTTTCCTTTTACCTCAACCGCACACAACAGTTCCGGGTGGATGACCAGCTCTTTGTTGGCTACGTGGGCGCCAAAAAAGGTCGGGTGGTACACAAGAGGACCATCTCCCGCTGGGTAATCTTGTGTATCAAAGCCTGGGCGCCAAAAAAGGTCGGGTGGTACACAAGAGGACCATCTCCCGCTGGGTAATCTTGTGTATCAAAGCCTGCTATTCTTTGGCTAAGAAGGAGCCCCCTGTTGGGCTACGTGCCCATTCTACCAGGGCGACAGCTGCTACCACGGCTTTAGGCCGCGGTGTTCCGCTACAGGATATATGTCAGGCAGCTACGTGGGCCTCGCTGCACACGTTTACCAAGCATTACTGCCTTGACAGCCAGGTCCGGAGGGACGGCTTCTTTGGCCGCCCTGTCCTCTGTGACTTCCTTGTCTGAATCTGTTCGCAGACCCACCACCGGGGTTGGTATTGCTGGGGTATCTATTCTAAGGAAAGGAATCTGTCACTAACGTGTCTCTTTCAGATGCACAAGTTACTAACTTGTGTAACGATATATCTGTAAGAGACAGTAGTTAGTGACAGATTCCTTACCGCCCCACCCATCCTCCCCGTTCTGCGAACTGATTTCTAGGGTTAAGGACATCCCTTTCAGGGCCCTAGTATTTTTTCAGACACCAATGTCAGATTCTTGCATGGCTCTGCGTTCCTGGCACGGAAAGTCGTGTACAGAACTGACGTCAGCGGGCATGGGCGGCGGCGTCTAAGTACTGGCCGCGACGGACGCGGAGCCGCACGACGCCGCCTACCGACGCGCAAGGGTACTGCTACGCAAAACTTTCCGGATCCAGCCTGACGCCTGGGGATATTCTAAGGTAAGGAATCTGTCACTAACTACTGTCTCTTACAGATATATCGTTACACAAGTTAGTAACTTCTGCATCTAGGGGCTACAATAGACACTTCAAAAGCTCTAGTATACCCCAACCCAGTCAGGATAAGCACCATACAAGCTCTAATAGCAAAACTTCAGCCTCAACACTCACTACCAGCGCGAGTGTTCATGCAACTAATCGGGATGATGGCCTCTTGCATTCTCATCGTCCCTTATGCAAGACTCCAAATGCGTCCCTTACAGGAGTGTTTGGCACGTCAGTGGAACCAGGCTCAAGGTCAGCTAACAGACCTGGTGTTGATAGACGACCGCACCCATCGCTCTCTGCATTGGTGGAACACACAAAACCTTTCCAAGGGGCCTCCGTTCCTCGACCCGGTTCCACAGATGGTGCTAACAGCAGACGCATCGCTCACCGGCTGGGGAGCTCATCTCCAAATCCATACCAATCAGGGCATATAGACCCCTCAACAAAAACAAACCCACATAAATTACCTGGAATTGTTGGCAATCTTCCTAGCGTTAAAATCTTTTCAACTCCACCTCGTAAGCAAAGCTGGTACTAGTCCGTACAGACAACATCACAGCAATGTATTACAGACAAAAACAGGGGGACACACACTCTCTGCAGCTTTCACACCTAGCTCAAAGCATATGGAGATGGGCCATTCCTCAAAACATATATCTCCTTGCAGAACACCTCCCAGGAGTACACAATCAAATTGCAGATCTACTCAGTCGCCAAACACAGCAGATCCACGAATGGGAACTTCATCCTCAAGTTCTGCTTCCATTCTTTCAAATGTGGGGCGACCCAGAAATAGACCTGTTCGCCACACACCAAAACGCAAAATGCCCAAGCTTCGCATCCAGGTATCCACACCCATTGTCCAAAGGCAATGCGCTATGGATGAACTGGTCAGGCAAATTTGCTTACGCTTTTCCGCCTCTCCCGCTCATTCCGCTAGTGGTTCGGAAGCTCAAACAGCATTCCCGCACAATGATCCTGATTGCTCCAACATGGGCCCGACAGCCATGGTTCACAACACTCTTGGAACTAACAGTAGTTCCTCATCAAAAGCTACGCCTCTCACCCAAGCTTCTCACTCAGAACCATGGAGAGATAAGGCATCCAGATCCCAGTCAACTCAATCTTGCGATCTGGCACCTGAAATCTTAGAGTTTGGCTACCTTAATCTCCCGCCAGACTGCATGAACATCATTAAAGAGGCTAGATGTCCTACCACTAGAGCTTGCTATGCCGCAAAGTAGAAAAGATTTGTAATTTACTGTACAAATAACAAAATCAACCCACTTGATGCTTCTATTCAAAACATCATCTGTTACCTTTTACATCTACAACAATGTAACCTAGCGTATACATCCATTAGACTACATCTCGCTGCAATAGCAGCCTATCTCCAAAACAGACAACACTTGTCTTTGTTTAGGGTACCATCTATCAAAGCATTTATGGAAGGACTTAAAAGAATAATTCCACCTAGAGTTCCACCCTCTCCAGTATGGAACCTGAATGTGGTACTTACCAGACTCATGGGTCCCCCATTTGAACCTATGCATAAATGCGAATTAAAATTTCTCACCTGGAAAGTAGCTTTCCTGGTTGCGATCACCTCTCTCAGAAGAGTCAGTGAACTCCAGGCATTAACCATACAAGAACCATTTCTTCAAATCCATCATAACAAAGTGGTTCTTAGTACTAACCCAAAATTTCTACCTAAAGTCGTCTCTGCTTTACACCTTAACCAGTCTGTAGAACTCCCAGTGTTTTTCCCTCTACCAGACTCAGTAGCAGAACGAGCTCTTCACACGCTAGACGTAAAAAGAGCGATACTTTACTACATTGAAAGGACAAAATCCTTAGAAAGACTAAACTTTTTGTGGCTTTCTCCCCACCTCATAAAGGCAATCCTATCTCAAAAACAGGGATTGCAAGGTGGATTGTTAAATGCATCCAAATATGCTATGCTAAAGCCAAACGCACCTTAACCATTCCCCCTAGGGCTCACTCCACACGTGAACTAGGGGCATCTGTGGCATTCTTAGGGAACATTCCCCTAGATGACATCTGCAAAGCAGCAACTTGGTCTACACCACACACGTTCACAAAACACTATTGTGTAGACGTGCATGCAAAACAAGCTAGTGTGGGCCAGGCTGTATTAAGAACACTTTTTCAAACCACTGCAACAGATACAGGTAGCCACCGCTAAGGAGGTAACTGCTGTATAGTCTATGCACAAGTATACGATCTACAGCTCATATGCCTCGAACGGAAAATGCTACTTACCAGTATGCATCTGTTCTTGGCATGTAGAGCTGTAGATTCGTATACGCCCACCCGCCTCCCCGGATACCTCTATCTGTTCCAGTACTATCTTACTTAGATACATTACACATGGACATCCTTTTCTATTTCTTATTAACTCAATCATAACCCTCCTTAGCAAAACAATCTGGAGTTGGAGTTGTTGCCCATGCGCACTATCGTCCTAAGGAGGAGTCACCTACCTCGTGACTACAAAGACTTCTTCCAAGACAAAAACAAAGTGTAAACATCCGAGCCCAACACCAGATGGCGATCTATGCACAAGTATATGAATCTACAGCTCTACATGCGAAGAACAGATGCATACTGGTAAGTAGCATTTTCTTTTAGCTTTTGCATTAGAGGCACACCTTAATACCACATCCTAGTGTCAGGTGTATTTTAGATGAAGGTTAATTTTCTTCATTAGGATCTGGTGCTGAAAATTCTTCCTATAGTTGTCTTTGATCCAAGATATTTGCATTGTTGTCAGGCACTTCCTCCTTTTAGAAGTAGGCCGATGAGCGAGCTTGCTGATAAAGAGTAGTCTTTAATACAAGGTACATGTATCAAAAAGTAGGCTGGAAGAGTCGCACAAAAACATTCTCTGATGGAAATAAACATGCACAAACAATTCCAAAAAACACCAAGGCTTGGTCTGAAAAATGAAAACATGGTATTGTACTGATTCCATATTGACCTAGTCAGTGGTATCCGAGGACTGAGAATATGGCTTATGCTGGTGTGTAGGGCCTCTGCAGGACTGTAGTGCCTCTGCAGGACTGTATTGCCCTGTAAATGTTTGACCCTCATATTCATTTTTGCTATGCTGTGCTTTTCAGAACTCCTCCTAGGGGGTTCATAAGAGATGGCAACATGAATAGGAAAAAATGTCTAAAAATGTGCGCTAGTACTGTCGTTTAGGGGAGTGAACTTTCCTTAAATCCACCCACCATGCTTCAGTGTGTGTGCCCACCAGCCATGTACCGAGAAACTGATTTACTTGTACTGCTGACTGGGTGTCAAACGCTAAGTTGCACAGCTCTTACATATTCAGCAGGTCACCTGCTGTAAGGTGAGTGTGGGTCTGTCAACCACATTGTACAGTAGTCATGCCCATTGGTTGTCTGTTCTGCCTTTGGCAAATCAACCCACCCCCCTAATGTTTAATTTAATTTTAATAGTGACCTCAAAACATCATGCCAGTGAATTGATGTCTTGCTTGTTCAACATGGGGTTTTCATTAAATTTACAAACACTGAATTATTTTCCTTTGCCAGGAATCACTTTTTTCAAAGTGCAAACTCAGTGTTTTAAAACAAAAAAACACAAAAAAAAAAAACACACACATCCCCCCCTCCCCCCAAAAAAAGCCTGTTACAGTATCAAGATTTTTTGTTGGCAGGTTCACCCATAAGACTGGGGGCCTCTAGCCAGCCCTTGGGCTTGAACAACTCCCGTACGACAAGTACCTTTACTTATAAGGTCTAACCTCTAATATTATAAGACTGTATGTCTCGAATTATAAGCTCAAGAAGCAGAGAGGGTCCAACTCAGGGAGACTGTCTGCTGCCATATCCCTAAGGCATATGAGGAAGAAGACAAACCATTGTCCATGTGGGGTGGGATGGCGCAAAAATTGAGGTATCCTGGGGTAGCGGCAGGTCAGGGGCACAGTGAAGGCACATAACACGTGCTTGAAACCATCTCTGTAACTCCTCAACTTCTGGTGACATGGGCTGCAAGATTTTCTTGGCTTCCGAGCAACTTGCTGACTTGAGGTTACCTTGATCCTGAACTTCAGCCTGCGGAGCATTGTGAAGAGTTTTCCTTCCAGTTAGTGGTATGTTCATCATCTTGCTGGGCAGGTCCTATCAGCAATAAGTCTTGGGCTGGTTCATAGCCCTTAAAGAGGGCGACCACTACCAGTCGTCAATACGAAGATCTTCCATTTATTAATGTGCAGTTTTCTTTAAAGTCCAAGCAAAGTACTAAGTCTTTGGCCAAGAGGGTCAGTACTTGCTCTTATTTGGATACCCTGGTGGGAAGGCTGAACCATCCAAAGCACCAGCTTTCTTTTTTAAATTGAATTGGGCACCAGTTTAGATGAAATGTAACACGCTCTAATACCCAAGGATGTCTAGGCGCGAGTGCTCAGATTTCAAGAAAGAAGGGAAGACTGAAAGTTGCAGAGAGTGGCAACACCGGTTAAAGAACCTTATTTTAATTTTATTTTTTTAAATAATCAGGTTTTTAAAAGTTTGCGAAAAGAGAGAAGATTAGTTTCTTTCTTAAGTACAAGTGGCAGTGAGTTCCACAGCCTGGCTGTGCCTCCTGCTGTTTTAGCCCTTGGAATTACAAGATAAAGAAGATTGAAGCTGCCTTTCAGGAACATACCTCCTGAATTTGTGTTTAAAATAATCAGGGCCATGCCCATCTAGTGCTTTAAAAGCAATGCAGATCGATTTAAATTCAATTTGCCTTCTAATTGGCAGCCAATGCAGTATTGGCAGAGCATGGGATACCGATTGATATTTTGGGGTGGCAAGCAAAAGGCGTGCTGCGGCATTATGAAGGATCTGCAATTTAAAAATCTCGATTAAATATTAAAAAAAGAGTGCGCTACAATAGTTAATTTTTGATAAATTAAGCGCAGAAATTACAAATTTCTTAAGATCTAAAGGAATAAAAGGTAGAACTTTCCTGAAAGTTTTAATCATGAAAAAACAGGAGGAGGTGATGGCATTTATTTGGCTTTTGAATGACAGTTAATAGGTGAAGTGCATCACAATTTTTTGTCTTGTCCTTTTTCATTTCTGGGCTTTCCCAGGTAGACCATTAGGGCAGGCTAGCCAGAACTCATCATGGCTTCGAGCTAACCTGTTTGAATTACAGCAGTTTGGTTTCTGGTCACGGTCTGCACAGCACAGTAAAAAAGGTGGGTGTTTTAGCAAAGAGTAGAGAAATCCTTCTGACGGGGGGGGCAGTGTTTCCCGACTGACTGGACGGTTCCAGTTGTGAGCAGGGGTTCTTGAGCTAAAGACTTTGCAGGATTTGGCATCTATCATGGACGAGGCAAGTTTGCAGGGAAATCACAATCTTGTGTAACACGCACACCTTTGCGGAGGACTATTGCCATTGAACACCAAGATTTAAATAATACTACTTTTCATCTCTCTACATCTGGTTTTATCCATCATCTCTCGCTTCATTGCAAAGGAAAGCTAAGAACCCAAGTTAAGGGAAGTAGTCCGGCTTTTCAAGAGAGAGGCAGTAGACTGCCTCTTCACCAAGGGTAAAGATGAAAAGGCTGCTACCAGCAGTTGTGTCAAAGCCTGCTAAAAGGGAGTAGTGGACTCCCAGTGTAAGGATGGGAATTGTTAGAAATTGGGTCTCTAGTTGGTAGAGGTATGCACCCCGTCCAAGTAGGGACCACAATCCTAGTCGGGTTAAGCAAGAAACTCGCTGAAAGATAGCCTGTGCTCACCCTCTTGTAGCATTGCACTGAACAGTCAGGCTTACCTAAAGAGGCAATGTGTAAAGTATTTCACACACACTCACACTCTTGCACACACACACTTAGAAAAATAGAGAATATTTGTATGAGAAAATCAAGACCAAAATGACAAAAATCCAATAAGTAGAACTGGAGTTATGAATTTTTGAAGAATAAACCAAAAATAGTGCTTAGAAGTTAATAGCACTGAAAGGTGACTGGAGGTTGCTCTAGACCTGGGTAAATCCAAAGTTACGACCGACCACGATGGAGGGCAGGCCTGGCTACAGGACTCAGACAGGCTCTGCTGACAAAGTACCTTGGATGAAGCAAGCGTCGACATCGAAGACTTGATGCAAGGAGTCGCTGCCGGTCCCATGAATAGAGGCGAAGCATCGGTGCTGTTCCGCACAGTCTATGAAGGCTTCTTTGACTAACCCCTATACAATGCAGGTGCTGCCTCATCGAGCCGCTCTGTCCGTCGTCAAACCACGCATTTTGTTGAGACGATTTCTTCTATTGGCCCCTGCGTCCGGCGTCAAAGGGCAATGCATCAGTTCCGATCAATGCAAAGTAGTCACTGCATCAATTTTGAAGCAAAACAGCTGCAGAACCCACTTTTGAGGTCCAGGACTGGATTGGCACCTTAGACAACGGAGGACTCACAGATGGCAGAGTCCAGCAGCAGGGTTGCAGAAAGTCTTTGATGGCCCTGAGACTTCAGAACAGGGGCCAAGACAGCAAGTACTTGGAGAAACTCTGGGCTCAAGTGAGATGGGTCCAACCCTTGGACTCAGCAGAGCAGGGCAGCTCAGCAAAGCAAAGAAGCTTTTCTTCAGAACAGTAAGTCCAGCAAAGTGGTAATCCTTGTACACAGCAGTCTTTACTCCTGATAGAGTTCTTCACAGGTCTAGTAGTTTACTGTCTTGGTAGGGATCGGAACCCCAGTACTTGTACCCAGTTCTGCATTTGAAGTGGATGTGACTTCAAAGGAAACCCTTGAAACGAACATGTCCCCTTTCATCCCTGCCCTGTCTGCCAGGCTATCTGTAAGGGGTACTCCGCCCTTTGCGTGGGACTCAGGACACTGCCTATTCAGGTGTGTCAGCTCCCTCTCCCTGCCCAGGAAGAGCTGTCAGAATGTAGATGAATGTAGATGAGTCATTTCACACCCACCCTTCCTGTGTTAGTGGCTCTCTAGAGGGAATGCACAAAGTGTAGCTGTCATCCACCCCAGATGTGGATTGGAGACAGGCTGCAAGGCGCACATAGCAGTAAGAGCAGAGAAATGTCCACTCAAAGTGGCATTTAGAAAACAGTCATGTTAAATCCAACTTTACCACTAAAGAGGATTTATCATTACCTTTCCAAAGACATGAAACCTGATTTAGCCACTCCTTTCTAACCAGGAATTACAGCTGTAAAGTGTTTTAAGGAATTTCCAACTCTAGTCTATGAGAGGAGTCAGCCTCACAGTAGTGAAAAACGAATGTGGCTGTTTGTCACTACCAGGACGTGTACAACATAAAAGTACATGTCCTATCTTTTAGTTACACAGCACCCTGCCCTTAGGGCTACCTAGGGCCTACCTTACGGGTGACGTTTGTAATGAAAGGGGAGTTTAAGGCTTGGTAAGTGATTTTAAATCCCCAGTCGAAGTGGCAGTAAACTGACCTCATAGGCTTTGCAATCGCAGGCCTTAGGCAGGTTTGAAAGGCTACTTGTGTGGGTGACACAACCAGTGCTGCAAGCCTTTTAATAGCATTTAGATTACAGGCCCTGGGTATATGGTATGTGTAGGAAGCTGGGTTTCTGTTGCAGTAACCCCCCCTTTTTTGCTAGATTTCCGATGCACTTTGACTTGATGTGCCCTGGGTCCCTGCCAATCAGGTTCCCAGGGCCTGTGCTCTTTCCCAAAACTGTACCTTGTGCCCCCAATTGGCACCTCTCTGTCCCCATGTAAGTCCCTTGTAAAAGGCACCATGGGTACCAAGGGCACTGTGACCAGGGAAGGCCTTAACACACACAGACTGCCATTGCAGGCTGCGTGTTTTGGTGCAGCGAAAAGTGAAGAGTCGACATGGCACACATACCTGTGTGCCAGGCCTGTAACCCACTGCCTATGGTATAGGTAAGACACCCCTCTAGCTGGGTGCACTATACCACTGGTGAGGGTACAGTTGCATGAGCACTGTACCCCTACAGTGTTTAAGTCCATTCTTAGACATTGTAAGTGCAGTAAAGCTATAAAAGAGTATATGGTCTGGGAGGTTGTCATTACGAACTCCACAGCACCATAATGACTTTACTGAATTCTGGGAAGTTTGGTAGCAAACATCTCAGCATAATAAACCCACACTGATGCCAGTGTGGGATTTATGATACAATGCACTCAGAGGGCATCTTAGAGATGCCCCTGAAAAACGACCAGCCTCTGGTGGGTTTCCTGACTGGTAAACACTAGCCTGCCACCACGAAACATGTTTCTGGACCCCTGAGGTGGGAACCTTCGTTGCTTGAGCCCAGAAACAAAGCCTTTCCTGGGCGGAGGTGTTCACAGCTCCCACAGGTCAGGAAGAGCCATCTGTGGCAGGGGAGCTTCAAAGGCATTGCCTCCTTTGTAACACGTCACCCAGCCTCTCCTGCTATCAGGAGCAGGCCCCCTTCCTGTCTCTCCTCCTTTTTGGCGGGAAGACAGGCATGAAAAATTAGCACAGCCCAGAATGTGTGCCCACCTCTGCCAACCCCACCCCTCAGGTGGGGGAGGCGAGGTGAAGCCCACTCTTCAGTGCCCGCCATCTTGCAGATGGCAAAAGACACACATCTGACACATGGTTGATGAGGGGTGAAACCCTGAAACCGGTCCTAGGTTACTTGTTTCCAGTCCAGGGAGGACCTGGTTTGGCAGTTCTGGCTGGACTGTTCCCATGAGGCACAGGGTCAAGACTGATTTACATATGGCCAGGTCTAAACTGGGGTGGCATGGTGAGCAAAATAATGAAGGATTTAACCCAGATCTCTTGACTGGGGATGAATGTTTTGATTTGCTCTGCATTCCGTCCATCAATTGTGTCTCTTTTGCATCTTGCAGATGGCAGGCACTCTCCAATCAGGATTAGGCATTGTGCCCACTCCCCCACGTGGGGTGAGCACACTAAGGGTGAAGTCACTCTAAGGTGAGTATCCACTTGGCTACTGACCTAGAGACCCCTAAAACGCCCCCTAAATACAGTATTTAGGGGGCAGCCCTGAACCAAGAAGACAGATTCCCGCAACCTACGGAGGACGAAAGAAGACGCCCAGCAGAGGAGACTGCAGAGAACAACTGTCTTGGCCCCACCCTACCAGCCCCGCTGTCTGCAGTTTTCAGAGCTCCTGCGCCAAAAGTCACCTTGTCCTGCAGCCAGTGACCTCCAGAACCCCTGGGAGGACTGACTGCCTTCAACAAAGACCTATCTCCTGTGAACAGCAGCTCTGTTCAAAAGAAAATTCCAAGACAGACTCTGAGCCTGCTGAGGACAAAGAAACCCGACATCTGGAACCACCACTGCACCCAACGCCTATGGCCTCAATCCGGGTAGCCCACCGGTCCCAGCAAGGTCCTGCAGCGCTCCAGAGTCCGTTTCCACCGTGGGTTGACCCCTCCAGGACTTGCCACCCCCAACCGCGAGTGGCCCGGTAAGGTGAAATCAGAACTCAAAAGACACCCCTGCATCCAGCCGCCCTGCGCCTTGGAGAAGAGAACATGAGGTGCACCTACGTCCCCGAGCCCTCCAACTTACCCGCCCAGCTGTTGGTTTCTCCCGGAAGACTTCCTGGACCGATCCTGCAGCCAAAATCCAAAACCGGCAACTCCCATTGAAAACAACAGGGCACCCGACGCCAAACCAGCACACTGCACCCGGCTGCCCCTGTGCCGCTGTGGGTGCACTTTGTGTGCTAAATTGGCTCCCCCTTTGCCCTGAGCCTAACATCAGGAGCATTGCTCCCACAACCCTGTGGCCTGTACGTGAACAGCCACCAACCGGTGGCCTCCTATCCCCCATTGGATAACATTGGGCCTCCGCACTCTGCACCCGGCCGCCCTAGTGCCGCTGAGGATGCTTTGAGAGTGCATCCTTGACCCTGGGGGAACCCTGGTTCTAACCCCAGAAAACCAACTCCCAAGTACTTGCCCATAAACCGATAACACTATGTTCGAGGCATATGAGCTGCAGATCGACACACTGTGCATAGATCGCCATCTGGTGTTGTGCCCGGATGTTTGCACTTTGTTGTTGTATTGGAAAGTCTTTGGAAGTCACGAGATAGGTGACTCCTCCTTTGGACAATAGTGCGCATGGGCATCGACTCCATCTTCAGATTGTTTTTTTCCGCCATCGGGCTCGGATGTGTTTCGCCGCGCTCCAGTTCGGTGTCGACACCGTTCTAACTTTCGACGCGCAATCCTTCACCCTTTCGTCGGTATTGTTTTCGATCGCGTTACCCTTTTCCACGCGCATCTTTACAAACTCTGATTCTTTGATTCCAGTCGTCGACGCAGGCCTTCGGGCCTAACTGCGCCACCGGGCCTTTTGGCTCATGGAAAGGACTCCCTTTAAAAAGTGTCCTCAATGTGGATCGAAGTTTCCCCACGCCGATCTTCACGAGGTGTGTAACCTCTGTCTTTCGCTGGAGCACGAGGCCAAGGACTGTCCAGCTTGCGCCTCTTTCCGCTCGAAGAAAACCATACGAGATCGTCGAGCTCGAAGAAACATGGCTCGATCGTCGACATCCATTCCGGACGATATCTTCCAGGAAGGCGTCGACGTACCGGAACAAGAACAACTCGAAGAAGGCCTCGTCAGCGCCTCCGAAGCCGATGATTCCGACGTCGAAGAAATCACTCCTGGGCAACGGGTCGGAAGTACTGACGTCGACCCCTCCCCATCATCCATTCCGGCAAAGGCTTCGGTACCACCTTCACCTTCGGGCCTAGGTGCACACCGGGACAAAACTTCCCACGCCCCGCCTTCGGGCTCGGCTAAGAAGTCAATAACTAAGCCTTCAGCCCGCTCGGGCTCGAGCCAGCCTACCCTTGGTGCCGACACCCCATCCCCGGCACCGAAGCCAAAAGACAAGCCACTGTCTACACCCGCACCGAAGCCAGGTTCGGCGTCGGCGCATTCAGCACCGAAACACAGCGCCGAGCCTTCCGCTCCGAAAAAACCGTCGGCATCCAGTTCCCAGAACAGCTGGCGCTCCATCTTCGGTACCGAAAAAGTTACCGGTACCGACTCCAAAGACCCCAACGGAACCGATAAAAACTCCCGTTCCGAAACCTAAAACAACTCCAAAATTGGTGCTACACAAACCTTCGGTACCGAAAAAATCGATGCCGAAGCACCACATTTCAGAGGAGGAACTTTCTCAGCCTGATCCAACCCAACAAATACTGGAAATCGACCCAGAAACAGGTCGCCTTGTGGTTAGTCCTTCCAGAAAGAGGAAATTGGACACATCTACACCAGCTCCACTTCCTCTCAAGAAAAGAGACATTGCCACTTCCCCTTTTAGGATCCCTTCTCCACCCCCTCCTCCACACCACATCTCTCCTATTCCATCTCCAGTACCCTCAGAATCTCCTCCACCTCAGGATGATCAGGATCCTTCTGAGTACAAAGGTGATGACCACCCTTTAGGAGAGCCCAGTCATCCTCATATTCCTACTGACCCATGGGACAACTATGGTACACCAGATGTCCCTGATACACCACAAGATGAGATCTACCCATCTAGACCATCCCCTCCAGAGGATACTATAGGGTTCACTCAGCTCATACATAGAGCTGCAGAATACCACGGTGTGGATTTACATACAGACCCTATAGAGGAAGACTTCCTTCTGGACACTTTTGCACCATCTGTAGGAAAGTGGCTCTACATATACTGCACCAAAGTAAGGTACAGTGTGTATAGGGTCCACAGTTCCCCAATGGTAAGGCAGAGGCTAAAGTTAGATATAACCTTACTCTCTAAAGTGGTAGCTTGGTCGAGCAGTAAGGCAGTATCAGAGGACAGTGTAAAGCATTTGTTGTACACACTCAGTCAGCAAATGGTCACACACACTCAAGAACTGAACTCTAGGCCAATTGTTTGTATAAAAATATAGTTGTTTTATTTTAGAACCACAATATGTATCAAAATATACTTTATCAAAACAAGGATGGGGGAGAGCGAGGAAAGGTCAAGGGACGTCCCTATCCCCAAATTCAATATACAAACAATGTGGACGTACCCACTGAAAGAAACAGAGTCAGGACTCACTGTGCTAGCAGCAGTGCCACACAACCCTTAGGTTTTATTAAAAGACCCCTCACACACCAACCTGGTTGGTGTCATGCTTCATCATTGGGGTCCCAACCGGGTGGCCTAATGCCCGGTTGTGCTTCAACGCCTGATTACAGCGGAGCTGGTGTAGTGTGATAGTGTGATGTGAGATGTGCAAATTAAAAATATCTCTGGGGATCCTTGCCAAATGTATTTAATTGTGGCGGCCCAGGATATATTAAAATCCAAGAGCGCAACTAATGAAGTTGTTTAAACCCGTAGTTGTCTGTGATAGGTCTACATGTTTCAGCCCCTGCAAAGAAATAGAGGGGGCTTTCATCAGGACCGGGTGAAGAAAAGTGAATGAGTGGCAAAATATGGCCACGTGAGTATTAAAAAATCACAACACACACGCTAAGGTGAGTTGGAAAAAATGAAGGGAGTCGATACTTATGACCCCACTTGAAGTAACACTAGAATATAGTGTCTAGCAGGAAATCAGGGCCCGGGAGGGGAATTGTCTGTAGTCACACTTTCGCGAAGCCGGATATCCCGCTACAACCTACTGCAGTCTCCCATGGTCCCGGCTGCTCATCTTTTAATAAAACCTAAGGGTTGTGTGGCACTGCTGCTAGCACAGTGAATCCTGACTCCTTGTTTCTTTCAGTGGGTACGTCCACATTGTTCAAAATATACTTTCTCAGAATGGGTTACCTTAGTTAAACACTTTTCAAATAGGCAATAGACTTTTTGATTACAGTAGTCACAGTTGTTGCAAAAGGCAACACAATGTCAAACACAATGCAACATTGAGCTCAATGGAAAGTTTTAGTTAAATGCAATTAATTACTTTGTGGATTACTTTTCTAACCACAGGACTGGATCTTGGATTCAGTCCCGGGACACTTCCTGTAAACAGTTAAGTAAAAGCGTTTTGGTTACAGTAGTGATTTTTAAGGAATATTATTGTATTTTAAAAGTTGACACCTAGAAACTTTTCTAGGTAAAATTACCAATGTTATCCTATGGAAGGAAATTCAGTTTGCAGGTAAAGTATGTTTACGTTACTTTTGTAATCCAGTGCTGGGCTCTCAGGTTCAGCACTGGGATATCTATCTAAAACAGACAAGTAATTACGTTTGTATCGTTGGCACGATTTTTAAAGAATATTTGTAAGATTCAGAAATCGACACTTAGAAACTTTTTCAGCAAAAAGCAGGCAATCATATCCTATGGAAGGAATTTCAAGTTACTGGTAAGTACGGTTAAAATTACTTTTCAGGGTCAGTACTGGACTAAAAGATGCAGCACTGAGGTCTCTCCTGATAACAGGTGAGTAAATCGGAATTCGTTACTGTTGTGATTTTTAAGCAATATTTTGGTATTTCAAAAGTGGACACTTAGAAGAAATTTCACAGAAAACCAGTCAATGGATCCCTATGGAAGAAAATTGAGTTAGCGGTAAGTAACGTTGTGATTACTTTTCAGGGTCCGTGCTGGGCACCAAGATCCAGCATTGGGATCTCTCCTAATAGCAGGTGAGTATTTCCGTTTTCGTTACTCGGTTGATTTTAGGTGAATATTTTAAAGTTGAGAAACTCCACACTTAGAAGAATTTTCCGGTGATGTCAGCCAATGTTATCCTATGGAAGAAAAGTGAGTTATCGGCTTTTGGGTAAGTACTTGGCTGACAAAGTTAAGATTTTGGGCATAGACTCAGGGGTCTCTCAAGGTCAGGTAAGTACAGTTGTTTCACCCCCAGCGGCACAGGGGCGGCTGGGTGCAGAGCGAGTTAGGCCCAATGTTATCCTATGGCAGGCAGGGGGCCCTTGGTTGGTGGCTGCTGGCTAGCAGGCCACACGGCTGTGGGAGCTGGGCTCCGGGTCACTTGCTCAGGGTAAATGGGGAAGTAGATTAGGACAAAGGTTGCACTACCAGGGGCACTCGGGCGGCTGGGTGCAGGGTGCTTTTGAGCCGTCGGGCGCTCAATGGAGAAGCTCAAGAACAAACACAGGCTGCAAGCTCGGGGACGAAGATTCTTCAGGTGCCCCCACCACTTCGAGAGGTAAGTTGGGTAGTTGGAGGATAGGTAAGTACCCCGGAATTGGGCACAGGGGGCCCCAGGGTGCCGGGTGCAGGTGTGCCTTTTGGTGTCGGGAAATCTTACCCTCTGTTGATCGCGGTTGGGGGGGTCCCTGGTTCCGAGGCTGCAGGCGTCGTCAGGAGCGTCGAGGTGGGTCCTTGGGGGCCGGATTCGGGATCACAGTAGCCGGGGGGACGTCCTCAGGGTCTTTGTCCACTCCCACACAGGCCAGGCTTGGCGGGTGCAGAGTGTGCAAGGTTCGCGGTTCCTGGCTGCTGCCAGGGCTCAGTTACTTGCTTTGAGCAGAGCCACTGCTCGTGGGAGTCCCAGATGCTCAGAGTCACAAGGTAGCCAGGTCCTCCGGGGTTGGTGAGGTTGCTGGCCACAGGAGGTGCCGAGATTCAGCAGGAGCAGGGTCGAGGGTCGACAGGCCGGTAGGGCTGGGGCCAAAGCAGTTGGTGTCTTCCTCTTCTTAGCAGCTGCGCGGCAGGTCTTCTTTCTTCTTGATCTTCTTTGCTGTTTCGGAATCTGGAATCTGAGGAAGGAAGGTTCAGGGAGCCCCTAAATAATGAATTTAGGGGTGGTTACAGGTAGGTAAGGGCAGGGACCAATGGGTCCCGTCCCAGGGGTGGGTACACCCCCTATTCTGCCACTCTCCAGTGGGAGGGGGCAGGAGCCTGTTCCTGGTTGGCTGGGTCCCCCCATCCTCAAGATGGCGGGGACTCGAGTTTGTGCTTCACCTCGCCTCCCCCACCTTAGGGGTGGAGTTGGCAGAGGTGGGCACAGCCCATTTCCTGCCTCTGGTTTTCCCGCCGGTTCTCCCGCCAGAAGTGGGGGTAGAACCAGTGGGGACCAGTTTGCTGGGAGCAGCAAATGGTCTGGGGAAGCTCAAAAGGCGGCAGGCCTTTGAAGCTTCCCCTGCCCATCCTGGGGAGGAGGCTTTGGCACCTCGCCCCAGGATGCGCATTGTTTCAGGCCCCTGAGAGCAGAGGCTCTCGACCCAGGGGTCCAGAAACATGTCTGGTGGTGGCAGCCTGGGCAGCCACTCAGTCCGGACACTGGAGGTCGGGTTGGTTTCAGGGGGCATCTCTAAGATGCCCTCTGAGTGCGTTTACATTAAATCCCACACTGGCATCAGTGTGGGTTTAATGTGCTGAGAAGTTTGATACCAAACTTCTCAGTTTTCAGTGGGGCCATTATGGTGCTGTGGAGTTCGTAATGACAGACTCCCAGCACCATATACTCTTAATGGCAGCACTGCACTTACAATGCCCAAGAATGGACTTGGGCACTGTAGTGGCACAGGGCTCATGCCTCTGTGCCCTCACCACTGGCATAGTGCACCCAGCTAGTGGGGTGGCTGACCTAGGCCAGGGCAGTGGTTTGTAGGCATGGCACACAGGGATGTGTGCCATGTCGACTCTTCACTTTTGTTCTGCACCAAGACACGCAGCCTGCAAAGGCAGTGTGTGTGTGTGTGTGTGTGTGTGTGTGTGTGTGTGTGTGTGTGTGTGTGTGTGTGTGTGTGTGTGTGTGTGTGTGTGTGTGTGTGTGTGTGTGTGTGTGTGTGTGTGTGTGTGTGTGTGTGTGTGTGTGTGTGTGTGTGTGTGTGTGTGTGTGTGTGTGTGTGTGTGTGTGTGTGTGTGTGTGTGTGTGTGTGTGTGTGTGTGTGTGTGTGTGTGTGTGTGTGTGTGTGTGTAAAGGTACAGGGTCCCTAAGGGTGGCACAACAAGTGCTGCAGCCCTTAGGGGCCTTCCCTGGTCACAGTGCCCTGGGTACCCTTGGTACCATTTACATGGGGCTGACCTGTGGCCAGGGATGCCAATTGGGTGTAGGCATCAATGCAGTTTTAGGGAAGGAACACAGGCCCTGGGTACCTGGTTGGCAGGAGCCCAGGGCACACTCAGTCAAAGCACATCAACAATTCAGCAAAAAGTGGGGGCATACCATGCAAGAAAGATGGCACTTTCTCACACCATCTCAAAGGTCCACTTCTATTCTACCAATGCTAAAGGGGGTAATCAAGCACGCTCCTGAAGTTTTCAAAGATCCTGTCAGGGCTAGAGTCATTAACCCCAGGGTGGAAAAGAAATATAAGCCTGCCCCAGCTGACCCTGTTTACATTAAAGGGCAACTTCCCTTAGATTCACTAGTAGTTTCCAACGCCAGGAAAAGGGCTAACTCCCAAACCTCAGGCGATGCTCCACCTCCTGATAAGGTGTCAAAGCTCCTGGACGCATCCGGTAAAAGAACGGCGTCCCAGGCAGCCAATATTTGGCGAATTGCCAACACACAAGCGTTACTGGCTCGGTTAGATAGGGCACATTATGATGAACTAGAGACCCTACTACAACACCTTCCAGATCAATACAAACAAAGAGCCACTGATCTCATACAGGAAGGCAAAACTATCACAAATACCTCCATTCGCTGCGCTCTAGACGCCGCAGACACAGCTTCACGGGCCATCAATACCAGTGTCCTCTTACGCAGACATGCATGGCTCCGTATTTCAGGGTTCAAACCCGAGGTCCAAACTGCCATATTAAATCAGCCGTTTGACCAACAACATTTATTTGGCCCTACTGTGGATTCATCTTTAGAGAAGATGAAAAAAAGATACCGACACCGCCAAATCAATGGGAGCATTACAATCTCAAACTCCCAGAAGTTCCTTTCGTCGCTCCTCTTATAGGGGCGCCTCTAGAGGCTTTAGTACAGACAACTCCTCTACGTCCTATAAAAGTCCCACCCAGACCTTCACTACCAGAGGCTATTACAGAGGAGGCTACAGAGGTAATAATAACAAAGGTAGAGGCAAAACCGTCAATACCCGTACTGCCTCCACCTCCAAACAATGACTTCCCTCCGCTCCCCCCAGACCATTCCACTCCAGTCGGGGGAAGATTACTACAGTTCCTGCCTGTCTGGAACACCATTACCACAGACATGTGGGTGAGACAAATCATCCAATACGGTTATTGCCTGGAACTCACTTCAACTCCTCCAAGCATACCACCCAGACAGCGTCCAATGTCAGCAGACCATTTAACGTTTCTCAAACAGGAGGTACTTTCCCTGCTACAAAAACATGCAATAGAACCAGTTCCCCTGCATCAGCAACACACAGGAGTGTACTCACTGTATTTTCTCATTCCCAAGAAGGACGGAACCCTGAGGCCCATTCTCGACCTCAGACCATTAAACCTCTACATACAGTCGGACCATTTCCATATGGTGACTCTTCAACAAGTCCTTCCTTTACTCAAACAAGGCGATTTCCTTGCCACCTTAGACCTCAAGGACGCCTACTTCCACATTCCCATTCACCCCGCCCACAAAAAATATCTTCGATTTGTAGTGGACGGTCAACATTATCAGTTCAAGGTGCTCCCGTTCGGAGTCACCACAGCACCCAGGGTCTTCACCAAATGTCTGGCAGTCGTGGCAGCCCACTTAAGAAGACAACAAATCCACGTCTTCCCCTACTTGGACGACTGGCTCATAAAAGCCAAGTCTCATACCCAGTGTGTAAATCTCACACACACCACAATACAACTACTTCACGACTTAGGGTTAACAATAAACCTCACAAAGTCTCACCTCCAACCCTCCCACATCCAGCAATATCTAGGTGCCACAATAGACACCTCAAAGGGCCTTGCGTACCCCAATCCAGTCAGGATAGCAAGCATGCAAGCCCTTATAACAAAATTCCAGCCGCAGCACTCCCTTCCAGCTCGGGTGTTTATGCAACTAATAGGGATGATGGCATCTTGCATATTCATAGTCCTGCATGCCAGACTCCAGATGCGCCCCTTCCAGGAATGCTTGGCACGTCAGTGGAACCAGGCTCTAGGTCAGCTAACAGATCTGGTGTTGGTGGACGGCCGCACACATCGCTCTCTGCAGTGGTGGAACACCCAAAACCTTTCCAAAGGGCGACCGTTCCTAGAGCCAGTTCCACAGATTGTATTAACCGCAGACGCATCGCTCACCGGATGGGGAGCTCATCTTTTACATCACACCATACAGGGCGTGTGGACACCTCAACAAAAACTACTCCACATCAATCATTTGGAGTTACTAGCAATTTTTCTGGCACTAAAATCATTCCAGAAACACATATCGGGCAAAGCTGTGTTAGTCCGGACGGACAATGTCACAGCAATGTATTATTTACAAAAACAGGGGGGGGACGCACTCTCTGCAGCTCTCTCAACTAGCTCAGACCATATGGAGATGGGCTATTCCTCAAAACATTTTCCTGTTAGCTCAACATCTTCCAGGAATTCAGAATCAGATGGCAGATCTGTTAAGTCATCAAACACAACAGATTCACGAGTGGGAACTTCACCCACAGGTTCTTCAACCATTCTTCCAAATGTGGGGGCATCCAGACATAGATCTCTTCGCCACACATCACAACACAAAATGCCCAAGCTTCGCCGCCAGATATCCCCACCCATTGTCCAAAGGCAATGCAATATGGATGAATTGGTCAGGCAGATTTGCGTACGCTTTTCCGCCTCTCCCACTCATTCCATTAGTGGTGCGCAAACTACAACAGCAGTCACTAACACTGATTCTAGTTGCTCCAACATGGGCCAGACAACCATGGTACACAACATTGCTGGAACTATCCGTAGTCCCGCACCAAAAACTACGCCTCTCCCCACACCTGTTAACACAGAACCATGGAGAGATCAGGCATCCAGATCCGTCACACCTCAATCTAGCGATCTGGCTCCTGAAGTCCTAGATTTCGGTTACCTCAATCTCCCACCAGATTGTATGAACGTTATCAAAGAGGCTAGGCGTCCCACCACTAGAGCCTGCTATGCAGCCAAGTGGAAAAGATTTGTGATATACTGTACCAATAACACAATCAATCCTCTAGATGCCTCTATTCAACACATCATATGTTACCTTCTGCATCTTCAAAGATGTAATCTAGCATACACATCCATTAGATTGCATCTTGCTGCCATAGCAGCTTACCTACAAAATAGACAACATTTGTCATTGTTTAGGATACCAGCCATCAAAGCATTTATGGAAGGCCACAAAAGAATAATTCCTCCCAGGGTACCACCCTCTCCAGTGTGGAATCTAAACATCGTCCTCACTAGATTAATGGGCCCTCCATTCGAACCTCTACATAAATGTGAGCTCCAATTTCTTACATGGAAGGTTGCTTTCCTTGTAGCCATCACATCTCTCAGGAGAGTCAGTGAGTTACAGGCACTAACTATTCAGGAACCATTTTTACAACTCCATCATAATAAAGTGGTTCTCAAGACAAATCCCAAATTCCTTCCTAAAGTGATTTCTCCCTTCCACCTCAACCAATCTGTTGAGTTGCCTGTATTCTTCTCACAACCACAGACAGTAGCGGAGAGAGCTCTTCATACTCTAGACGTCAAAAGAGCACTCCTTTACTACATTGACAGAACAAAACCTGTTCGCAAAACAAAACAGCTTTTTGTATCCTTCTCACCACCACATAAAGGCAATCCCATTTCAAAATCTGGCATTGCAAGGTGGATTGTCAAATGCATACAAATTTGCTATCATAAAGCAAAACGTACACTATCTACTCCCCCTAAAGCCCACTCTACCCGCAAAATAGGGGCTTCCATGGCATTTTAGGGAACATTCCCTTAGATGACATCTGCAAAGCAGCTACATGGTCTACACCGCACACATTCACAAAACACTATTGTGTAGATGTGCAAGCAAAACAGCAAGCTTCTGTGGGCCAGGCTGTACTCAAAACACTATTTCAAACCACTGCAACAGATACTGGTGGTCGCCGCTAAAGGAGGATACTGCTATGCAATCTATGCACAGTGTGTCGATCTGCAGCTCATATGCCTCGAATGGAAAATGCTACTTACCAGTATGCATCTGTTCTTGGCATGTAGAGCTGCAGATCCACACACGCCCACCCACCTCCCCGGCTACCTTTATCTGTTCCAGTATTATCTTAATTAGATATAACATACATGGACATCTCTTTCTGTTTCTCACAAACTCCATCATTTCCCTTCTTGGCGAAAAAACAATCTGAAGATGGAGTCGATGCCCATGCGCACTATTGTCCAAAGGAGGAGTCCCCTATCTCGTTACTTCCAAAGACTTTCCAATACAACAACAAAGTGCAAACATCCGGGCCCAACACCAGATGGCGATCTATGCACAGTGTGTGGATCTGCAGCTCTACATGCCAAGAACAGATGCATACTGGTAAGTAGCATTTTCCTTACTCCCATAGGATTGCATTGACTGCTTTTCGGTGAATAAGTGTGGAGTTGGTTTGTATGAAAACCTTAAGAAACTGCATATTTATAAAAACAGAATTACATACCTTTTGTCTAGGAAATATATCTAGATATCTAGGCATATCACACTGAGTAGCAAAAGTAACTTAAAAAGTAATTTGAAAAGTAACGCACAAAGTAATCTCAAAAGTAACTGTAAAGTAATTTTGACTGTTGACATACCTGTAAGCAAGCCAATTGCACCCAACTGCATTTCAATTGTATTTCAGCTGCAAAATACCTGCAAAGTATTATTTCACTTATTTGTACCAGGCCTGGCTTGGTTCTAGAAAATAAAAGACAACTAAATAATATTTTTATACAAACAAATTGGTCTGAGTTCAGTCTTTGAGTGTGTGACATCTTTTTTGCCTTAGTGTGTACAATAAATGCTTAACACTACCCTCTGATAAAGCCTTACTGCTCGCCCACACTACCACAAATAGAGAGTAAGGTACTATCTACTTTTACCTCTACCTACCTTTGGGGTTCCACTGGACTCTGTGCACACTATACCGTACTTTGGTATAGTATATACAGAGCCAGCTTCCTACAGTATGCCACTTTACAAGGGTCTTAGAGATAAACTAAATATGCCAGTCGGGTATATACCAATGTCACTATGTTTAGGGGAGAAGCACATGCACTTTAGCACTAGTCAGCAGTGGTAAAGTGCTCAGAGTTCTAAGGCCAACAAAAAGATACAGCCAAAAGTGGAGGTAAGCAGGCAAAACGTTTGGGGGAAGACCACCCTAAGGATGAGTGGTCTAACACGTGTCCCCCCAGCTGAAGGTGGGGAGTTCTACCCAACCTCTAGGGAGTTCGCATCACTAAGGTGGAAAAACATGTATTGACCGTTAGCATTGGCATGGTCTAACCCTGGTCTGTGTTCCACCCTGAAGTCCATACCCTGTAGGGAAATGGACCAAATCAGAAATATTGGATTCCCACCCCTCATTTGCATGAGCCATCTGAGGGGCCTGTGGTCAGTCTGAATCAGGAAGTGAGACCCAAACAGGAATGGCCTCAACTTCTTCAGTGCCCACACCACAGCAAAAGCTTTTCTCTCTATAGCACTCCACCTCTGTTCCTTGGGAAATAATCTCCTGGAGATGAAGACTACAGGTTGATCCAGGCCCTCTTCATTTAGCTGTGATCACACTGCCCCTATGCCGTGTTCTGAGGCACCTGTTTGAACGATATACTCCTTGGAGAAAGCAGGAGCACGGGGGCTGCTTCAGGGAGTCAAATACATTTTGCCATGCCTCTGTCCAAATCACATTACTGGGGCTGCTTCTTAGGAGTCAGCTCTGTCAAGGGGGCAACAATGGTGCCATGTCCCTTGACAAACCTCCTATAGTACCCAGTGAGGCCCAAGAATGCTTTGTACTCCGTCTGGGTTTTGGGGGGGCTCCCATCCCAAGATAGTCTCTTACCACTGCCCACCATGTGCCCCAAGTACACCAAAGACCCCTGCCCTATCTGGCACTTACTGGCCTTGATAGTCAAGCCTGGCTGTTGCAGAGCCTGATGCACTTCCTGGAAGTGAAAAGGGTGGTCCTTCCAACTGCTACTGAAGACCGCTATCGTCATCCAGATTGGCAGCTGAGAAGTCCTTCATGTCAACAAGGACCTGGTTTACCAAACTCTGGAAGGTGGCAGGGGCATGTTTGAGTCAAAAGGGCATCACACAAAATAGGTAGTGGCTCTCTGGAGTGGAGAAGGCTGAGCTCTCCTTGGCACCTTCTGTTAGGGCGATCTGCCAGTAACCTGATGTAAGATCAAAGGTACTTAAGTACTGGGCAGCCCCGACCTAACCTGTCAATAAGCTCATCAGCTCAGGTGATGGGATGAGCATCTGTCTTTGTCACAGAGTTTAGCCCTCTATTATAATCCACACAGAACCTCAGTTCAGGTGTGGTGCCCGGTGGGACAGCTTTTGGTACCAGAACCACAGGACTGGATCAGGGGCTACTGGAGGGTTTTGTCACCCCCAACTCCAACATTTTAGAGACTTCACTCTTAATGCTGGCCCCATCTTATCTGACAACCTGTAAGATTTATTCTTAATAGGGAGGTTGTCCCCTGTGTCCACATCATGGGCACACAGGTGGGTAGTCCCAGGAATAAGGGCGAACAGAGAGGAGTACTGTTCCAACACTTGGTGGCAGTTTCTCTCCTGTTCGGAGTTAGACTGGGGGAAAGGATTACTTCCTCCATAGACCCATTCTTCTCCTTGGAGTGTAAAATGTCTGGGATAGGTTTACTTTCCTCTCCTCCATCTGTCACCAACAGCATGGTGATCTCAGACCTCTCAAAGTGGGGTTTGAGGCGATAGATGTGAAGCACTCTGTGGGGTTACCTGGGGGGGGTCTTAAGGGCGACCAGGTAAATGGCCTTACCCTTCTTAGTAGCCTCATAGGGCCCAGTCCAACGGTCATGGAGGGTCCTGGGTTCTACATGTTCCATTACCCTCACATTCTGTCCAGGCTGCAATTCCACAGTGGTAGAATGTTGGTCATACCACTCTTTTATTAAAGCCTGACTGGGTTCCAAGTTGTCAGAAGCTTGCTTCCACAACTTAGTCATTTGGCTTCTGAAGGCCAGCATGTAGCTCACTACATCCTGGGGAATCTTCCTGGGAGCTTGATCCCACCCCTCTTTCACCAAACTCAGGGGTCCTCTAACAAGGTGCCCGTACAGAAACTCAAAGGGCCTGAAGCTCACTCCCTTTGGTGGCACCTCCTTGTAGGCAAACAGGCATGATAAGAGGATGTCCCATTTTTTTCCTCAGGGACTCGGGTAGGCCTCTAATCATGCCTTTCAGGGTCTTTTTGAATCTCTCAACAAGCCCATTTGTTTGTGGATGGTAAGGGGTGGAGAACTTGTAGATTACCCCACACTCCTTCCACACCGACTGCATGTATGCAGACATGAAGTTTGTGCCTCTGTCAGACACAACTTTCTTGAGGAAACCCACTCTGGTAAAAATCTCCATCAGGGCCTTTGCCACTGCAAGGGCAGTCATAGTCCTCAGAGGAATTGCCTCTGAGTGCCTAGTAGCATGATCCACCAGAACAAACCTGTTGCCTAATGCAGTCTGGGGATCCATAGGCCTAACAATGTCTATGCCCACCTGCTTAAAGGGTGTGCCAACGACAGGCAAGGCATTAAGGGGGGGCTTTCAGCCTCTGCTCTGTCTTCCCACTGGCCTGGCAGGTTACACTAGTCCTGCTGAATGCATCTGAGGAAGTCTTTATCCTGGGCCAATAAAAGTGTGGGAGAAGCTTTGCAAAGGTCTTGTCTTGGCCCAGGTATTCTGCCAGTGGAATCTCTTGAGCCAGCTCCAGTAGGAAGGCCCTGTAGCATTGGGGGACCACCAGGGCCCTTGTTGTCCCATGCACAGGAGCCTTAGGCTCACTGTAAAGGAGGTTGTCCTCCCAGTAAATGTGATAACTCCAGGGAGACATCACCAGCTTCCTGGGCTTCAGTCTGTTTCCTCATGCCTTCAAGGGTTGGACTCTCCCTCTGTGCCCTACAGAACTCCTCATTGGTGAGTCCTCCTCCTACGTGCCATCCAGCGAGTGTAGGCAGGTCACCGAGGGAAGCAGTGCCTTTCTCAGTGCCTTCTTGGACACTCTGGTGCTGACCCAGATGTCCGCCACCTCAGCAAGTTTGTTGGGGTCAGTTAACTTGCGATCAGCTAGATGTTGGCGCAGTTCTGAAAACAAGTTGTATAGCCCTGAATAATCATCAACCTTGCTGCACCTGACCCAACCCTTCAGTGCCTTGGTGGCATAGTTCAAGAAATCTACCCTTCTTTGTGATGAGATCTTGTGGCTGCCCCTGATTCTGAGCTTATACTGCTCAGGGGTCAGCCCAAACTTACTGACTAGGATCACCTTCATTGCAGTGTAGCATGTCTGGTCCTCTACTTCTAGTGCAAGGATTGTGTCCCGCCTCCCTGTGGGCATATACCTCCATAGACCACCACCCCAGAACTCCTCTGGGACCTTGTACACTCTGAGCCACTTCATAGGCTGCAAACCATTTGTCTAGTTTCCCCTACCACATAACTGGGCACCAAATCCTTGGTAATCCAGACTCAGTACTCTCCAGTGGATACTGCAGGTATGCTACGACCTTTCCTGTTGCTGGACCCCTCTCTCAGGCCTCTGATGTCCAGCTCTCTCATGCTGAGATCATGGATAATTTTTCTCTCCTCCAAGGCCAGCTTTTTCATCTCTAGAGCTTGCTCTGTCTCCATGTTAGCAAAGGTCTGCTCCTTCTCTAGCTTGGCAATGGCTTGCTTCTTCTCCAATTTCAATTTGGCAGGCTCTGGCTTCATCTTTCTCTCCTCCCGCCTGTACTCAGGCTCCTCTGGAGATAGGTTCCTTGAAGAAACACTGCTGCCTGGTCTGCCTCATACTTCCAGTCGGGGGGAGAATGTAAACCCCACATCAGCAGGCTGCATGACAAGACCTCCTTACAGGTCCTGCTCCAGTTCCTCTTCCCTAGCTTCTGACCCCACATCCTCTGCCTTGGTCTGGTGGGCTGCTGCCCATGCTTTTAAGGTTTTCTGAAGCTCTGCCTTCTTGGCACTTCCCTTTGTGAACACCCTTCTCTCTTGACAGAACCCCTTGAGTTGGGCCACAGTGTAGGTTTACACAGATTAGCCAGCTCAAATTCCATATTGCCAGATAAGGCGACAGACATTGCAGAATAAAGGAGAATGGGGCAAAAAGACTTTTGAAAAAATCAAGGATGTCATTAAGGGAGAATTGAAAATGGTTCAAGTTGGCTTAGTATAGAGTTAAAGAGAACAATGAGTTACTATATGGTATTGCACAAACAAGTCCTGTCCTCACCGCTGATCACTAATGTTAGAAATTGGGTCTCTAGTTGACAGAGTTATGCACCCTTTCCAAGCAGAGACCACAATCCTAGTCAGGGTAAGCTAGATACACACTAAAAGATAACCTATGGTCACCCTCTGGTAGCTTGGCACAGAGCAGTCAGGCATATCTAAAGAGGCAATGTGTAAAGTATTCGTGCAACACACACACTACCACAATGAAAACACCACAAAAGTGCTCCCCACAGGTTTAGGAACATGGAGGATATTTTTATGTGAAAATAAACACCAAAACGACAAAAATCCAATAAGTAGAACAGAGTTATGAGTTTTTAAAGAATAAACCAAAAATAGTGCTTAGATGTCAATAGCGCTAAAAGGTCACTAATGGTCGCACTAGACTGGGGTTAATCCAAAGTTCAGGCCGACCGCGATGGAGGGCAGGCCATCTACAGGACTCACAGGTCCTGTTGACAAAGTACCTTGGATTGAGCAAGTGTAGACGTTGAAGACTCAATGCGAGGAGTCTAGGAGGCGCCGCGTCGTCGGTGCTGTGAATGTAGATGAAGTGGTGGCCCAGAATCGCGCAGTCAATGACGGCTTCGTCAACTAACCCCTTTACGATACAGGCGATGCATCGTCGTCGAGCCGCGCTGTCTGTCGAGGCGATGCCGTTGATCAGACCCTGCATGGGCATCGAAGGGCAATGTGTTGGTTCCGATTGGCGCAAAGTCATCACTGAGTCAATTTTGGAGCATGAAAAGAGCTGCAGAACCCACTTCTGAGGCCCAAGAATGTATTGGCACCTCAGGCAAGAGGGGACTCACAGATTGCCGAGTCTAGCAGCAGAGTTGCAGGAAGTCTTTGATGGTCCTGAGACTTCGGAACAGGGGACAAGTCAGCAAGCCCTTGAAGTCACTCTGGGTTCTAGTGCGATGGGTCCAGTCCTTGTCCTCAGCATGGCGGCTCAGCAAAGCAGAGAAGAAATTCCTTCAGAAAAGTCAGTCAATCAGAGTGGCAATCCATGTAGCATAGCAGTCTTTCCTCCTAGCAGAGTTCTTCACAGGTCCAGTAGTGGACTGTCTTGATAGGGTCAGAGCCCCAGTACTTTTACGCAGTTGTGCCTTTGAAGTGGAGGTGACTTCAAAGCGAGCCCTTGAAGTGAACAGGTCCTCTTTCATCCCAGCCCTACCTGCCAGGCTATCTGTGGGGAGTAATCAGCCCTTTGTGTGGGACATAGGACAGGCCCAGGAAAAGCCATCCGAATGTAGATGAGTTCTCTGTTGTATGAAATTGGAATTTTGTTGCAGATGTCCCCTAACTTTTTGCCCGCATTAGAACTACTGGGAGCTGGCTTTCGACTGACAGTGCACTGAAGCCTGCTAACCAGGCTTGAGTGCCAGTCTCTTTCCCTAAAACAAAGTAACTGTTCAATTGTACCCCAATCGGCAAAGACTTTAGCACCTCTATAAGTCCCTATTAAATGGTACCCCTGGTACCTAGGGGATGGGTACTAAACAGGGTCCCTTAGAGCTGCAGCATGTATTATGCTACCCTAAGGGACCCCCATACAAATTGCAGGCAGGCTGCCATTGTAGACTGCGTGACATGGTGCAAACCATGAGTGAAAGCACAACATAGCACACACACGTGCCAAAGTCCATACATCTGATATATGTAGGTCCCCCCTACAGCAGGTCTTGTAGCCCTAAGGTAGGGTGCTTCATATGTATTGCTTCACCCTCCCAAATAATAGAAAATACCGCACTCCTACACTGAGGCACAAACACGGCGAAGCAATAAAAACACCTGGAAAGGGATTTCACTCTCATAAAATGAGATACATCAAAAGACAGTTTTCAGAATAAAGCATGGGGTTTTATTTGTGCAACACTCTAACAAAAAGGCTTTCCCAGATGTCAAATGAACATTTAAATGCATGTGTGTGTGTGTATATATATATATCACACTTGTAAGTAGGCAAATACAACTGTTAAATGCATGGAATAAAATACATGGAAAAAAATACAAGCAGATAATACTGGACCTCCACTGCAAGAAACAAGCACTGTTAAGTGCAAGTAATCAGGAAGATATATATACACTAAATGCATCAGGTGATTATAACCACTGGAGACTTGAATGTGCACACAGACACTCGCACATCACAATGCCAATAATCAAAAAGAAATACATCACCAATCGCTCTTTCTCTGCATTCTTGCCAACTCGGCTGGAGGAGCCCTGGACAGCCAGGCGGAAGCCTCGATCGGGACCCTAAAAACAAGTTCCCTGTGGCAACACGTCTGCTCCACAGCGAGCTCCCGTCTGAGCGCCAAGATTTCCCACCTTTAATACCTTTTCCTCAACCTGAGGAAAAGGTTCTAGAATCCTCGCCCTCTTTCTTCTGTTACGAAAACCGAGCTGACCTTACTGGTCTGTGTCAGGGTCAAGACAGAAGCTGGCCAGGCCACTGTATTTTGACTCTGAGACAGAGCGGTACATTCCACACATTTCTCTGGCAACAACAATCTCTGCTCTGAAAGGTACCAAGCTCGCATCCCACACATTATCTAAGTGAAGCTTACGAAAGTTTCCAAAAGTACAGAAAACAACCTTGAACGTGAATAGCCTAAACGAACTTGAGTGATCTGGAGGCCTGCCTGTGTGCGCAAAGCTCAAGCTAGACGGAGTCAGAATTCAAGATGGCATGAGGGCATGTCAAAGCCAATAGTAAGAACTTCATAATACTTCCCAATGTACAATACAATGCACATTTGTGCACCACTGCCTATAACATCACACACTTCACTTCCCAATGTACAACATAATGCACATTTGTGCACCACTGCATATAACACTACACTCCCAAGACAGAGAAGTAGATTCCACACCTTTCTCTCTCATGCTTTCAAATGCACATCCCACACGTTCTGTTCCTGGCAAGGCTGCTACCCCTCGACCCCCTTAATGCCGCAAAACTTAGTATTGAGATGGCCCCCTGACACCAAGAACTCATTCATCTGCCTGAAGGAGGACAAAGAAGAGCCGAAGACGTGTAAACTGTGGACCAGCATCAAACTTGGCGTACAGCTCTGCCTGACTGCTGCTCTCCCGACATTCACTCACACCGACTCGGCCAGAAGCAGAACAGCCACCCCAAACCCTTGGAGGTCTGCCCAGCACTTCCTTCACCCCGCAGCATCGCCCATGGAGTGGAGGAGCCACTTCCCTGCACCAACAGGCACCGACTGCAGCTGTCCGGGACAGAGTTCTGTCGACAACCCCCCCCCCCAGGCCCTCCGAGGGAGCAGCATCCAAGCAAGAGGTATTCGTGCTCCAGGAGGCCAGATCCGTCTCCCTGCCAAGTTTGGTGATGCCATGGCCCCCAGAAGCTGCCCTGCACCAGTACCCGAGGTACCAGAGGCAGTTGCAGGCAGCAAGGCTTGTTTGTGCTCGGTCGGAACATCACCACCGCCAAAACTTAACTGCACCCTGAGCGAGAGAGTCCAGCTCTACACTGACACTGTCCGTGCTGTGTTTCTATTCCCTCTTCTGCAGGTACACCAAGAACCATGGGAGCCTCTAACTCACCAACCCACCGGACAAAACACCTCTGCACCTAGCACCCCAGCTAGGGCACACATAAATCAACGGTGTCTGTGGTTCTGAGACCCTCAAGAACCGAGCACCCCCTTGGGTTTTGCCAGACTGGTCTCCCAGACTAGTCCTTGCAGCCTTTTTATCACAAGTACTTTTCCCATTCACTTTAACGGGTTGCGTTTGAGTCTACCGCCGCGTAAAGGACCATTGCACCCAGACACCCCATAGCCCCTACTTACCTTAAGTTCAGAAGAACATTCCTGTAAGTGAACCTTTGCAGTGTATGTTTCTCCCATAGGATAGCATTACCACGTTTGAAACTGGTATTTTAAATCCGAAAGCTGTCCTTTTCTACTGTTTTTACTGTAAAATTTGAGAACGTCTAAAGTACTTACCAGATTCCGATAATCTTTGTGTCCAAAATTGTATAAAAACAAATGTGTAGGAAGCTGGCTCTTTATTTAGTATACCAAAAATAGGTGTACTGTGCAAAGAGGCCAGATATCCCTTATAAGTGGACAGGGGCTTACTCTAACAGACGCAAGGTGTTCTCTTAGGGGGTAGTATGGTCAAGCAGCCTTAGGCTTATTAAAGAGGAGTGTTAGACATCTGCTACATGCACACAGTCAATAAATGATATACACTGCTCGATAAGGAGGTCCACATCAATTTATAAAAATAACCTGTATCTTTATATATATATTTAGGCACCAAAATCATCACGATCCGGTAAGTACGTTTCGGGTTAGGAGTGTTTACAGTTTTTCAATTCCTGTAGTGGTAATGTTATCCTATGGAGAAAAGACATAAACTGCATGCAGATACTTTACAGCGACTTACAGGACCGATCTTCCCAACTTCAGGTGAGTTTGGGCCAGGGTCCAAGGCAGCACCAACAGGTCCCCTCGGGCAGCACTGGGGCGGCCTGGTGCAGAGGTGCAATACAGTGCAGAGTGCCCGTTGAAGTCAGTTGGGGTTGGTCTTGTCAAAAAGAGGCTGAGACTGAGGGACCAGTCCGGCTGAATCAACAAGGTGGCTCGGGTCTAACGATCCTCTGGGACGTGGGTAGACCTTTGTTCCTCTTCTCCTTGGGGCGGCCAGGTACAGAGGTGTCCTGAGGCGTTGGGTTTCTGTCACCGGAGACGCTCGCAGTAGAGGGGGCCTGCAGAAAGAGGCTGTAGGCGACATCGGGAAGTCCACAGTGGGAAACCCAAGGTGGGCTTCAGGTCTGGCGGGTCTGAGGACCACGCTGGCACCGTTGGCCCACTTCAACTTCAACTTGGGCTATGGGGCACGGGTGCAGTGGTGCTGTACCGCGTTGGTTTTTGGGGGTCCAGAGTCCTTGCAGCTCTTCTGGGATGCCTGTAGGCTACAGTGGAGCAGCTCCGCTACTCCACAGGAGTTCCTGGGTTTTTGAGTGAAGGCTTTTGCGACTCTTCAGCATCCGTATTCTTCTTTTCAGGTCGGCAGGATCTGATTTCCTGGTGCCAGGGGCCGCCCTAAATACTAAATTTAGTGGCATTAACAGTGCAGGGTATTAGCCAATGGGCTACTTACTCCTGGTCACTACGCCCTCTATATGACCACTTCCTGTGGGAAGTGGGCACAACCCTGTCCCAGAGTTCCTAATTCTGCCATCAGAAAGATGGCAGAACTTTACATTTCGTGTCCACATCAGGTAGCCCAACTTAGGGGTGGAACTAGCCTGAGGGTGAACACGCCTCTCTGACTACTGATTTTCCCGCCGCCTGTCCAGGTGCCAAATGGGCCCTGGTCAGGGGGACTGGCATCACCTCTGAGGGAATCCAGATTCACATACCAAAGGCGGCAGGCTCTTTGAAGCTCCCTGCCTTGGAATGCTAATTTACAGGTAATCTTTCGGTAGGTGGTGTAAAACACCCTCTACAGGAGAAGGCTTTGTTCCTGAACTCCTGAGAGCGTGGGCTCTCACCCCTGGTGGTCAGAAACTCAGCTGTGGTGGCAGGCTGGTCAAAACCAGTTAGCACACAGTAGTTGATAGGTTTTCAGGGGGCACCTCTTCCATGAGCCCCATTTTGTTTAACCTCTACATGCGCCCCCTGGCTGATGTTATTGAGCGTCACGAATTTGATATTATACCATATACCGATGACACTCAATTGATTGTCACCTTATCTCAGAACTCTGCCAGTGGGGCTGCTTGCCTGAGGGCCTGCCTGTCAGAAGCTGCCCAGTGGATGGACTTCAACTGCCTGAAGTTCAACGCATGCAAGCCTGAGGTCCTCATTTTGGGCAATCATCCTTCCATCTGGTCCCCTGACTGGTGTCCAGCATCCCTTGTTTGCTTTCCATCTCCTAAGCCTAAGGTAAAAAACAAAGCCATTTGGTTTGACCAAGATCTTACTTTTGATGATCAAATACCAGCCCTGGCGGGTAAGTTCTTCAGGATCCTCAAATCTTTGAAAAACATCAGCCTTCTACCAGTTTCGGCTCGAAGGACAGTGATCCAAGCCCTAATCATTCCACGGTTGGATTACTGCAACATTTTATACCTGGTGGTCTCTGTCGCGACTGAGGCTCCAACGGGTCCAGAATTCAGCAGCTCGGCTGTTATTAAATATTCCAAAGTGGTCCACTATGGTTGCAGCACTTCTGAAACTCCACTTGCTTCCGGTAAAGAAGCGTGTTGCTTTTAATGCTCTTTGTTACCGTCACATAATTTTAAGGAAAAATGGGGCAGCTTATCTGCATCCTCTCCTCTCATCTCACCTTACTCTCCTTCAAGACAACTTAAGTCTTCTGAGGCGCTGTTGGCTGAGGTCCCTCGGGTGAAGAACCTTCGTATGGGCGGGAGCTCTTTTGGTGTCCTTGCTTCCAAGCTATGGAATTTTCTCCCTTTGCCCGGGGCTTGGCCACCATGAAATTGATGGATAGCAGTGGATTGAGCGCTGATTTTGTCCAAAAGTCTGTGTGTTGTATGTGCTACTCAACAGACAAGATCTCTTGTACACAAAATGATTAACAAAACATTACCAAATTTAGTTGAAGTTTTGGGCCTAGAGTTCTGCTTGCTTCAGACATCTGTATTCCTTCTAAGACTAATATTATTTGAAGCATTTTCTATATTGTATCCCACAAATAATATTTCTAATGTTCTTGAATTTGATTTAAAAAAAATATCCTGAACAAAAAGAAATTCTGGTGAATTCACATGAGGGAAGTAGGGTGTAACTGTTCGTGTCTATTGAGATCTCAAAATACTATAATCTGTATATTTAAATTGCAACCTAGAGTGAACACAATTAAATTGAGAATATATTTTGAAAATGTCACAGTCTAACAGACTTGTGCTGCCTTGCTTACTTGAATTTTATATTGTACAGTGGACATTACAGAGGACTCCAAAAAGAATGAGCCTGCTTTTAAAGTTGCACCCTCAAAGTGGGAAGCAGTTGATGAAGCAGAATTGGAATCACAAGGTTAGTGCGCTCCTTACCTTGTTGACACTGGTAATACTATACAATATTTGATGCTATGAAAAACTAACAGACAAGTGCATTTACAAATGTTTGTACTGCTCTGCTTTCGAATACCAATAGGCTGTTTGCATGTTTGTAAACTGTACGTTTGTAAACAGTGTTGATTTATCGTAATTGTAACTTATTTTATTCCAAATTGTTTATTGGATTTTGACATGTGTAATATTAAGTTTCATAAGTAAAAGTTAACATTTTCCTTACTTGCATTAACCATTCACAAAAATGATACACCTATAAGTAAAAAGCCCAATCATTTGCAGTGTCCCTTTACCTCTTCATCCTTTATTTTGATAACATGCAGTAATAACAATCACACAGTTGTGGCAGAAGAATAGCTTCTCAAACAGTGACCTCCGACAATGAAAGCCCTGCTATTGCTTCCCACTAAAATATACAAAAAAGTGATGGGTGGAATTCTTAAATTAATCTCAGCCACTGGTAATCACTCATGGCCGCATCGCACTTTATTTTGCACACCATGCCCCTCTTTGTGCCCAGCCATATGCAAATCAGTCTTGACCCTGCTCCATTGAACCGGAACACAAGCAACGCTGGACTGGTTTCGCCCTAGTTAGGTCTCATCAGCCAGGTATAGCACTTCTGGGCATACCTGTCCCATTTAGGGCGACACTAATGTATTAAAAAATGTGATGGGTGGAATGCTTGTATTAACCTCAGCCACCATCACTCAGTCTGCATCCTAGTCCATTATTATTTTGCACACTATGCCACCATGCCCGACTTTGCCATCTAAAGCAATGGCAAAACCAAGCCTCCCCTTCAGGATGTGTAAGATACCCCTATGGCAGGCCTACTGTGCTCTTAAGGCAAGGTGAAGCGTATATTTCACAAACAGCACATGTATTTTATATGTTCTGTGAGTAAAAATACAAAATTGTCGTTTTTACTGTGGAAGAACTTGGTCGCCCTATTAGCGAGTGCAGGGTTACACACTGAACCCTTAGCTGAGCTAACTCCTGAATGATGCGACCAAAGTTGATGCTCCAAGGTATCAAACTTGTTACATTGAGCTAGACTAGATTCTTTTGTCTAAATGAATGCAACAGGTTGTAGTGTGCAACTTTTGCAAATGAGTCACTTTGTTGCCTTTAATCTCCTGTGCCCTGAACGGTTGCACAAGGAGCCTGTCCCTGAGACAGCTTTTTGACCTCCTGGGGAGACGTGCTAAAGACTCCCCTAAAAGAAGACAATAGAAACCTGCACTGGAGAGAGGTGTTACCTCCCTCCTGCAGGAAGTCACTTGGGTGTTGACCCCAAAAGGCGAGTGTCAAAGGAGAAGCCACCTTTGAAGGGCAAATGGAAAAAACTTGGGAAAAGTACTGCTCTATTGTCTAGGCAAACAGGCTGGCACTCTTTACAGGGAAGTGGAAATCAGTTGCCTAACTGGTTTCTCTGGGGCGTGTAGTCCACTTGGTAGCCACACCTCCTGGTTGAGTTAGGGAAGTGCGCAGAATGGTGCATCTTGGGATAGCCACTTCGTAGGAAATGGTCATCAGGAGGGCAGGAACCCGGTAGTCCATTGGCTACCAGTCTCATCCTACTGTGAGAGTATTTTCTGGGCATAAAAAGGCACCCCTGGCATCCCGAATTCAGATTTGGACTGGAAGAGTAACCAAAGAAGGACTGTCCTGCTCCACTGTGGAACCGGCAAATAAATACTTCACCGACATGGACTGCACCTACTGAACCTGGTGGCTACCAAAGGAGAAGGGATTGTGCCTACTTTGTGCTGCTCGTGTAGAAGTCACCTCCAGAGCCCAGCTTGAAGCAAGAGACTCCCAGGGTCAGTTGGCTGACCTGTTCGCATCACAGGGCCACAACAGCTGAAGAATCCTGCTGGGGCAAGTTGGTAGCCCAGAATCTTCAGACCACCGCCAACCGCCGCCATGCAGCACCAAAGACCAGAACCCAACGCTCAAAATTGCTACCAAGTCCGCTGGACCCAGGAGAGCCGTAGGAGTTTATCTTGGTCGCCTTGAAGATGACTTATTGCCCAGGAAAGGATTTTGCTGTGACTGTGTTACTGGGTGACTGAGAGTCCAGTGGCAACTCTGATTTCTGCCAGGACCGAGAGGACTTTGAGAGATGTCGACTCCGTGGCCAGGACTGCCTCAGCCCCTTCGTAGACCAAGAAGAAGCCGAAGGAAGACCCCCGTCGACAGCATTGCGTCCACAGCATCCTTGGGCATCTTTAGTATAGTGTGTCCCTTGCATCAAGACCACTTCAATAGAAATCTGCAGCAAAGAAAACAATTGCCTGGAACTGACTGAAGACTGCTTCACCTGCAGAGGTAACTGTTTCTAAGGGCCTACCTGGGTTCCCCTGACTGGCTACCTGTCGGAGTTGGTTGTCCATAGTAACTCTAACTGACCGCAATACAGCTAGCCAAACTTTTTTAATCAAAAGGTTTCTATGTGTCAAATTCGTTGAATTTGCCAATGGTTGCATGCGGTTGATTAAAAAGTGCATATTTACTGTGCCTCGTAAAATCTATATCTTTGGAACACTCTGGTGGATCTTTTTCATTGTGGTGTCTTAAAATAGTCTCTTTTTATATCTAATAAATTGGTGTCTGATTGCATGAGTGTCTTGTGTATTTCTTCTTCAGTTGTTTTGGTGCTGTCTTAAATCCATTACCCATACTCCACTGTGTAAACTTTGCTGCTAAAATTAACAGCTACCCAGGATTGAGCTAGAGGGTTTAACAAACTAAACCAACTGATCCTAAAGGGTTTGGTATATGTATTACACAGTGAGTTCGCACAACCACACCATATAACACACCCCATTTCGTCATATGTGTGCCTAACGGTAGGATATAGAGCTTGTGTTTAGCAGTAGCATACAGTTGAAATTTTGGGAGCACTCTGAATCTACCAGAGTGAACACCTAGGAAAAAGGTTTTTCATACCTCCTAAGCAGTGGTAGAGTTGTTGACTTCAAAGGATTTGTTTCCAAAAGGACTGTTAAAGCTTATCAAGAGTTGAGAAAAATTGTAAATAGTTGATGCAAAGTTTCATACAAGTTCCAAAGTTTTGAAAAATCTTCAAAACGTTTTTGAAAAGTTTCAGGACCACCTTTTCAGCAAGGAAACCTGCAGCTCGACATGGCTAATCTACCCTCATTCAAGAGAGATAAGCCTTTTGTATTGACAGGAAGATCAGCATGGGGGCCAAAGCCAGGAAAAATTAAATGATCAAGTGCCTCAGCTTTGAGGAGGCTCACAGGGTACCTACACACCTGGAAAATGAGTTGCCCCAAGGTTGTGAGGAAGATAATGTGGAGGATAACAGCAATATCCAGGATAGACCCAGAGGAGCAGGTGGACACCTACCCCCTTTCACCGGGCCAAAGATGGTCTCCAGAGCCAACAGCCAAGCAGGCTCCATCACTAGCCAGAGGCCCCTGCATAAGAGCATGACTGCCCTGGACCTGGAGGAGAGAGCTGTTGCACTGGCAGAGAAAAGAGTAGGGCAAAGCTGGGCTTGGAGCCCAGGGAAGATAGTGGCAGCAAAGTTTTAACTGGAGGTGCTGACATTGGTGTCCCTGATATCAGATTGCCTAATGGGATTGTCCCTAGTTATGTCCAGGGGGATTACATAGACAAGTGGCTAGACTCATATGAGCGAACTCTCAAAATCAGGAAGGTGGGTACACAACACTAGGGAACATAATTATGGGAGTAAGTACCAGTAGTTGGTAGGGGCAGACTACTCATACCAGAGGATGATATAGCGGAGTCCTGCCCACATATGATGCCACACTGGTTAAGCTCTTTGGTTTGACCCCTGAAGAGTGTAGGCAGAAGGTTAGGACAACACAAAAGTGGACTTCACAGACATGGGTTGTCTCAGTTGACACTTAAGTTATGGCACTAGATGGTTGGGTTAAAGGCAACAAAGTAGACACATTTGAAGGGCTCTACGATTTGTTTGTCAAGGAACACATTTTAACAGATTGTCACTCAGAGAAGTTGCACCAGCATCTGGTGGACTCTAAGCTGTCTAGCCCCAGGGAATTGGGCATGGCAGCTCTGGAGTGGGTTCGTACGAGGGTCCCCAAGTAGTCTCTGGGATGTGATCAGAAGAACAGTAGTCAGGCCCCCTTCTTGGGAAAGAGGGGGTAAAGATGCAAAGGATAGCCCCAATGAGTCACTAAAACATGCCTGGGGGAATGCCCATAGCGACATCCAAAGCCAAAGGGAAGGGAAACCTGGGAAAGAAGTTTGACCCCTTAAACCCTGGAGTGTGTTTTGACTGCTATTTTCCAGGACACACAAGGGTAGATTCAGTGTGCACAAAGAAGGCACCCACCCGTGACTGTTCCAAAGGGCTGACTAGTGGAGGCATGGGGTAGGAGATTGCCCCTAGAGATCCCAATGGGTATACCAAGGCCACCTTAGTGTCTATGGGTGAGAACATTGAACGTGTTTGGTATGGCCTACAAGTTCACCACTCCCTACCATCCCTAATGTAATGGTCTAGTTGAAAGATTCAGCACCACAATGAAAGGCATGATCCTGGGGATGTCCTTCTCCCATGCCTGCTATTCACCTACAGGGATGTGCCCCAAAAAAGGAGTTGGCTTTAGTACCTTTGTGTTACTCTTTAGACACCCTGTAAGGGGTCTACTAAGCTTGGTAAGCGAGAGTTAGGAGAGACCCCCTCAAGAAACCAAAGAACAACGTATTGAATTGTGTACTTGACCTTCGCCCCAGGATGGCTGAGTACATGAACGCGAATCAAAATTTGATGGCCATCCAGGAGCTGGTGAAGCACTCATATGACCAGATATCCTCCATGGTCAAGTACCAGCCAGAGCAGTTGGTGCATTTCTTGAAGCCTGTCGCACCCAGAGAACTGCAAGATAAGTGACTTGGCCATACCCCATCATACAGAAGAAGGGTGAAGTCACCTACTTGGTGGACTTGGGTTCCAACAGGAACCCTCACAGGGGCATCCATGTGAAGAGTCTCACGTTGCACCACGACAGGGTGGACATCACCATGTTGATGGTGACAGATGGAGGTGAGGAAGAGGAGTGAACCTTTCCCTGTCCCCTTGTCCTCTAACGGCCACGATGGAAGTGTGGAAGGAGTACTCTCCTCCACCTTAACAGACCAGCAGCAAAGGGACTGCGATCATTGAGGCAGTTTGTTGGACTGTTTTCTCTGAACCCAGGTCTGACAACATGGTGTACCCATGATGACACCAGTGACCCCTTTCCTGTAAAGAGCAAGATATAGACTGTCTGACCAGGTAAAACTGAGGCTGATAGACCCCTCTAGAAGTCCATGGGGGCCAGCTCAGTCGTTCTGGTGCGCAAGCCCAATTCTGTGAGAATTTGAGTGTATTATGTGGCATGGCAATGCAGCCTTACAGTGGAGTATACTTGCAAAAAATGTCTTGGGTCCAGTCAGACTCATTTGCATAACCTTGAGCTCAACCCTGGATAACTATAGCTTCGAGCAGCAAGGCTTGAACAAAGGAACTGGTGTAAAGCTTCTAACAGAACCCAACATTGGCATAAGAAAGCCATGCAGCACTAAAGAAATACAACACCAATTTATAAAAATAGATTATATTTTTATGAATTTTTAGAGTCCAACATGAGCAAAATCCACCTGAGGGTTCTGGAGATACAGATTTTTAAAGAAAACGTAATCTTTAATCCAACCACAAACAAGCATTGGTAACCGTAAAGTTTGTTAACTTTTGAAAACTTTATAAAAGTTAGTACGGCTACTCTGCCCACGCTTGGGTGACAAAATCTGACAGGGAGAAGGTCTGGGGCGCCAATGGGGTAGATTTGGACAGTTACCTGGCCATTAGGGTGTTTTCCAGTCCAGTATCAAACTTTACAGCACAACCACCATAGACTTTAATGGATTTGTTCTTATGCTGCGGATGCAGGAGATGAAGATACTCAAGGATGCTCCAGATGCTGTGCAGTCGACGGGGGTGCCTTTGCAGTTATTCCTTGATCCACGGGCCAAGTGGGGCGACTTTGGCCACAGAGGTTGGGGTCCATCAAAGTCCTCTTTGAGACCCCAGAAGGCCAGCAGTGGCTGGGCTACCGGTCTCTGTATACAGTGGTCTCAGCGATATCCTTTGGCTGGTGTCCCTCTTGGGCGACCAACCTGGACTTAAATGGCACTCTTGGGTCCGGCTGACTCAGGTGCCACTGTTGGCCTTCACGGATCGGTCTCTTGGGGTGCCCAGTGGCAGGTAGTAGAGATTCTTCCGTAGTGGCTACCAACTTGTTGACATTGGCTACTTCAATTGTGCTGACCCTGGTGTGGGTTCCAGGGGGTCAGTCCATACCAATTCAGAAAACTCGACTGCATTTTTATATGCATTTAGACTCTAGAGCAAAAAAGGATTCCAGAGATATTGATTTTACAAGCAATAATAAGTCAAAGCAATTTCGCTCGACCGTGAGCAAGCCTTGGCTAACTCAATGAATTTGACACTTAGAGACTTTTTCTAAGAAAACTTGGGCAAATGTCAATGCAGTTGGGTAGAAATACTTGTGACGCCCAACTCAAGCAGGGAGCTAGTCAAGGGGACCAACAAGTTCCTCAAGAACAGTTACCTTACCAGAAGAAGCAGTCCTCCTGCAATCCCAGGCATCTTAACAGCATTGGAATGCATTCCTATGGAGTGGTCCTGATGCACAGGATTAAGGATGCTGAAGATGCTCCAAGGATGCTGTGAATGCGACAGTCGACGGGGGTCTTCCTGCAGAGATTCCTGGGTCTACGAGGATGGTGAGGGGATCCTGGTTGCACGGTTAGGGTTCCATAAAGTCCTCTCCTGTCTTGCTAAAATCCAGTTGCCGCTGGACTACCAGTCGTCCGTTGTCGCAGTCATAGGCCAATACTTCCTGGGTCATTATCTCGCATTCTGAGGGTCCCAGCAACTCTCCAACAGCGCTCGCGGGTTCAGCGAACTCTGGTGCAAGTCTTTGCGTCAGCTCTTGGTCCTTGGTGATGCATATTGGTAGCGGCTTAAAGACTGCCGCTACCAGCTTGCCCTAGCAGGCTTCTTAAGCTGTTGTGTCCCTATGCTGCTAACAGGAGGCCAGTCGTCGGGCCCTTGGAGTCTCTTAGCCTGACTGGACTCTGGAGACAGCTTCTCCTTGAGCAGGACACGATAGGCACAGTCCCTCTCTGCGCTAGCCACCAGGTGCAGTCTGTGGTGCAGCCTTCGATGGTGCAGCCTATCTTTGCTGGTCCCACGGTGCAGCAGAGTAGTCTTCCTTCAGTCCTTCCAAGTCGGTTGAGATCTGAGGTCGCTTCCTATAAAAATGGGGCAACCCTCCTCCCTAGTGTGACACATCTGCCCTTCAAAGGCAGCTTCTCTTTGGAAGCCTGCCTTTTGGGGCTAACACCTAAGTGGCGTCCTACTGGAGGGAGGTAACACATCCCTTTATCCTACTATCCCTCATTGTTCCCCTCCTGAGAGTAGATGGCACGTCTCTCCAGGAGAGCAGAAAGCTGTCTCATGGAACAAGCTCCATGTGTGCCCGGGTAGGCACAGGAGTTTTCAAGGCAATAAAGTGGCAGCTTTGTAAAAGCTGTACACTGCAACAAGTTAGAATCATTTTGGTGTGAGATATTAGTCAGGCTTAATGTAATTACTTGTTTGATATCTTGGAGTGCCCACTTTGGTCGTACTGTTCAGGAGTTAGCATAGCTGAGGGGTCAGTATCTAATCCTATGCTTGCCAATTGAGCAACCAAGTCTTTCCATGGTAAAAACGGTGTTGTCGCGTGTTTACTATAAAGAAATGTTATCTACATGTCCTGCTTGTGTCATATGTTGTATATGGCCTTAGGACTTACACAGATGTACTAGGGAAGTAGTGGTTTTGCCATTGCTTTTAATAGCAAAGTCAGGGTAGCAGTGTACAACTGCTCTGCCAATTTGTAGTGGCAGACTGGGGGACTTGTTTTACTTGGGGACCTTCAGGGTGGCACAACTAGTGCTTCAAGCCCTGGGGTACCCCTCTAACTTGCATGCCCTGGGCAACAGGGTGCCATACACTAGGAACTTTCAGGTAAGTTAGCTATTTCCAATTGGGTACAGCTAATTCTACATTAGTGTCAGGGCACTTACACTGAAGTCCGGTTAGCAGCCCTCAGTGCATTCTGAGTCGAGAAACTAGCAGCATCAGTCAAAAAACTTGGGGAGGACCATTCAGAAAGAGGCATTCCCTTATAACCCCATTTCCTTTCATCATTCAAAATTGGTTCTTGGGTTAGCTTTCCTCCCTCTGGGTTTGGTGGCAGCAGAACTATAGGGATGAAGGCTGTGCCTTTCCAGGTGTCTTCTGATATTTACTTGTGACCGGGCAAGCCTTTATGTAGTTAATTAAGTTTACAGCCCTCCCACCCCCCTCCCCTAACTGGTCTTCCTGCCACTGCCAGGTCATTGCCCCTGCTCTGGAAGATTTCACACCTCACTAGGGCCAAGCAATTGCATGGCCACTTATTAGATCTAATGTAAATTAGCCTCCAGGCAATTCAGGCAGGGAAAAGGTAACTTTCTAAAATTTACTTATCCTAAATATATATTAAAAACCTAACCATTGAATTGGGTTTTTAATGCATAGTAAAGAGTGGTCGAATTATTTTTCCAGCTGGTACCAAACCTGAAATACAGAAGCATTATTTTTATCTGTACTCTAGTTTTCTCACAGGACAGTACCCCACAATGAAAATAGCTTTTGTGGACAGGAATAATTTTTATCGGGAGACCGAGGGTAACGCTGAATGGTACGACATTTATGCCGGCGCAGTGATCCCACACAAATGTGTGGAAAACCTGATTATTTTAGCTAAATTTGAGGTTTGTAGGGGATTCTGGGTAAGAAAATGTTGGGGGATCCACGCAAGCCACTCCTCCCTGGACTCCCCTGGGTGTCTAGTTTTCAGAAATGTCTGGGTTTAGTAGGTTTCCCTTGATGGTCACCGAGCCCGGGACCAAAAACGCAGGTGACCCCCTCGCAAAACCAGGACGTTTTGTGATAGATCGTTTTGGGCCCTTTCCTGTCGCGGGCACTTGGCCCACCACAGAAGTGAGGTAGCATTTTTATCGGGAGACTTGGGGGAATGCTAGGTGGTAGGAAATTTGTGCCGATTCAGTGATTCCACAACTTTCCTATGCAGAAATGTGAGGAAACAATGTTTTTGTCAATTAATCAAATTTACAAAAGCTTTTGGGTAAGTACACCTTGTGGGATCCACACAACATACCACATATTATTCCCCTGTTGACCAGTTTCCAAAAAGATGTGAGAGCAGAAGGTGTTCACTACAGAGAGAGTGTGCACTGACTATAAAAAGCAAAAAAAGCACCAAAACATTACTGCACACCTATTCACAAATCAATCACAGGCATTCTGGTTGGATTTGGCATGAGGGTAAGTAAATGTTTCATAAAAAAACTTTATTCACCAATGACTTTATGAAGTACAATCCGCAAAAGTCATTGTTTATAATTTCAACATTACAGCCCATGAGCTGTAAAGCCACGTCAAGGCACCAACCACTGTACAGTCCATTCACACGCCTTTCATGTGTCAAATAGCTTCAAGCGACATGTTTTTGATGACGTTGGCTGGCGCACGTTGGCTGACATCCTCAGATGCCGCAAAGGGGGGGTCGGCAGGTGTCAGCGGAAGTGCTTCCGCTGCCACTTCCGGTGTGGCTCGTAGATGGGTGGCCTTTTGGGGGGGGGGGGGTCAAGCGCCAGCACCTCCCCCTTGGGTAGGTGCCAGGACGGAATGGTTCCATCCTCGGCACACGAGTGCCACGGGCGAGAACAGAACTGTTCTGTCCTTGGCACTGAAGTGGTTAAATTACTACATGTTCTATTTGTAATTATAAAATGCACCTTAGGCCTATATAGGGGTGACCTATCAATATTTTTAAAAAGTGATTTTCATCTGTTAAAAGGCTTTTATTGACAGGTTGGGCAGCAAGTGTAAACTGCATAAAACGGGCAACAGTGGTACTCCTGAAGCCGTGTTTTCCTTATGATGCTAGTGGATGGCCAAATAAGTGCTGCAGTCCACAGGTGACATTTTAACTTTCTACGCTATAGTTGCATTTTCTACACAATATACTATGGTCTTATTAGAAAGTTAAGTAAGGCAATTGAGGGTTAATAATTTGTACCTGTTTGAGGGGGTCAGGACACATACACTGGGCACATGTTGCCCAGTGTGTAGAGTTTAAAAAAAAAAAAAAAGCAATAAATCTCACAGTGAAGCACTACTGGGAGTGGGGAATGGCTTTGTGGACTTGCTAAGCAGGGCGCATCAGCAAGTTCACAAGTGGGAACTAGACACTCCAATCCTTTACAAACACTTTCATCAGTGAGGTCCTCTAACCATTTTTGTTTTTCCACTCCCCGAAATGCAAAAATCCCATATCTTTGCCTCCGAGGTACTCACAACCACAGTCCATGGGCAACGCACTGTGGATGAACGGTTCCACAATATTTACCTACAGTTTTTCTCCTCTCCCGCTCATCCCATACGTAGTGAAAAAGATAAGGCAGGTGTTCACGGCCCTCAATATAGTTGTTCCAGCCTGGGCAAGACCACCCTGATATCCATTGCTCTCCATGAGAAATTCCCACTGACCTAAATCAGCATTGTGGCCAGCTCAGATGGCTAAATCTCAGTCTGGTACCAGAGTTCCTAGAGTTCAACAGTCTCAAACTTCCAGAGGAATGCATAGTTATTCTGCTTGAGGCAAGACACCCCACCAGTCATGACTGATACACATCCAAGTGGAAGAGATTCATGCTCTACTATAGTGCCAAACACATAGACCCTTTTAAGGTTTCTGTGCAAGAGATTGTTTGTTACCTCCTACACCTATTCATGTTAGGCTTTGCTTACACTTCTAAACACTTACTCTTAACTGCAATAACAACATACTTACATAACAGATAAAACTTTTCTTTTCAAGGTCCCAATCAGTAAGACCTTAATGGAGGGTCTTCAAAGGCTAATACTTCCAATAGTGCCCCCTGCCTCTGATTGGAAACTGAATGTGGTCCTCACATGCCTTATGGGGCCCTCCCTTTGAGTCCCTGAATTCGTTTCCTGTTGTTCTTGTCTTGGAACATGGGCTTCCTAGTCACAGTCAACTCCCTCAGACGCATTAGTGAGCTTCAGGTACTTAAAATACAGCAACCTTTCATCCAGGTTGATAAAGATAGGGTAGTTTTACACACCAACCACAAATTTCTGCAAAAAATGGTCTCACCTTTTACTTGAACCAGACCGTTGAGCTACCCTTCTTTCCATAACCAGAGTCTATAATGGAAAGGGCATTTCACACGCTAGATGTTAAGAGAGCGCTTATGTACAATATTGATAGCACTAAGACATTTGGGAAGACCAATCAACTTTTTGTAGCCTTTGCCAAACCCCAAATTTCCAAAGCAGGTATATCTGATAGAGACATCTAGCCGCAGATTCCTTATGTTTGAATGTCCCAGGCATCAGACTGGATCCGGAAGATTTTTCTTCGAGCAATACCCCTGCATGCTGGTAGGTGGTGTCAGTCGGCTCCACATGACGTCATCGTCTGCGTCGTCTGTGCCAGAAGTGACGTCCTCGTTACCTATATAGGCCCCACCTCGGCATGCTGATGTCAGTTTAGTCAAACGCTGATCTGTAAATAGAGCTACTTTTTGTCGACGGTGTGTAGGAAAATCATATGTAGGAAGACTTTAGGTTTCAAACCGTACGCTGCCTGTCACCGTGCCATGTCGGTGACTGACCCGCATTTAGTTTGCTTGTGGTGTCTGGAGTGCGACCACGACTCCAAGTCGTGCTCCAACTTCCGGGCCGTGGCTCTGAAGGCTTTGAGGGAGCAGTCCCTAAAGCTGCTTGCGGCCCGGCATGCGATGCCGCGCCTGTCTCCTCAGAGGTCTCGATCCCAGTCGAGCGGACGGTCCCGGGCCCTCTCCAGGAGTCCCAAGTAGGCTTCGTCCCACTCACGATCTTCTGGACATTCAGGTAAGAGGCACAAGAAGGTGATTTGTGCTTCGACTTCTCCCCATCCATCGACCGGGATGGGGGAGTTTCGGCGTCCAAGGCCTCGTTCTCCAGAACCTGCGCTTCCCCGCCTTTCCGGGCGTGACCCCCGCTCAATTTAAAGAATTTTATGAGGCCATGCACCTAATGTTTGAGTGGCCTGACACCTCCGGCACATCTTTGGGCCGCGCAGGGGCACTATTGGGTTCCGCGTCGGCACTCCGACCCAAACGCTCATGTCCTCTACTGGATCTGGCCATGCATCTGGACTGGCACTGGTCGTGCCATTGCGACCTTCCCTGACCCTGATTCTCCCGGCGACGCCAGACCTATTCTCATCCCCTACGACTCGGAGCTGGTACCGCGTTAATCGACACCGATTCCGGCGCCTACAGCACAAGGGTGCTTCCTTAGCCCTATTCTGGAGGGCTAGCATTGGGAGAAAAATGGGAGTGGTCGCTGGACCATTTAGAAGACCAGCATTATGAGGACATGAACTGTTATGAGGACTTGGGTGAAGCCAGCGAACTGGATACCTCGCCAGATACTGACATGCTTTCTCCCCCCACAGTGGCTACAGAGGCGGGAGCATATTACGCAATGGTGGTGCATAGGGCGACTGAAATCCTTGACCTTCAGCTACCCTCAGTGGTGGTCAAGACTAACCTCTTTATGGAGGTGTTACAGCCAGGAGTTAATTCTTCAGAACCCTTGCTCCCTTTTAATGATGCCCTCATGGACATCCTTCTGGGAACCTTGTCCAAACCCAGCACGGCTTCTATGAACAGGACGATCACCCGCGGCCACCGCTCTCCCCCGGGCGACCCAATCTTCCTCACTACCCACGCCATCCCAGAGAGCTTGGTGGTCCATTCTTCTACTTCCCAAGGCATGTTCACTGCCGATCCCCCGGACAGAGAATCCAAGAGGCTGGACAGTTGGAGCAAGAAAATGTTTTCCTCTGCAAGGCTTGCATTGCTGTCAGTGAACACCACGTGCTTATTGGGCCGGTATTCCCACTCTTTGTGGGAAACGGTTGCATAAGTGCTGCCACTGCTCCCGGAGGAAGCACGGGCCATCCTCTCCCAAGCCGTAACAGACAGGAGACATGCAACAAAGTTGCCATTCGATGTGGCTTAGATACGACCGACTTGCTGGGCAGAACGATTTCCATGACGGTGGCAATTAGACGCCTTGTCTGGCTAAAAACATCTGGCTTTTCCGGGGATGTCCAGGCTTCGCTCATGGACATACCCTTTGATGCCTTCCACCAACAAACCTTCCTAGTCTTGCCCTTCCAAACCATGGGCGTCCAGTTGGTGGCAGGCCATGCCATCACCTGCACCACTGGCAAAACATCACTTCGGACAGGTGAGTTCTCCAGATTATCCGAAAGGGCTACTTCCTCCCCTTCAAGACCACTCCTCCCTCCATGTCCTCCATCCTCCCACCGTCTGGCGGAGGATCTGGTACTTGTGCTCCAGGAGAAAGTCATGGCTCTCCTGGCCAAGGGGAGGCATAGAGTGCGTTCCGGCGCCACAAGTAGACTGTGGTTGCTATTTCCACTACTTTCTGGTCCTGAAAAAGGACCTGGGCCTTTGTCCTATCCTAGACCTCCGATCTCTCATCTACGTTCTAAAAAAGGAGGAATTCAAGATGCTCACGTTGGCTCAAGTCTGGTCTGCCCTGGAGATTGGATGGTAGCGTTGGACTTGCAGGATGCATATTTTCACATTCCTGTCCTGCCTGCCCGCAGACACCTGCAATTCATGGTGGGCCACGAGCACTTTCAGTTCAAGGTATTCCCTTTTGGTCTTAACAGCGCCCCTCGGGTGTTCACCAAGATGATGGTGGTTTTCCCAGCTCATCTGTGGAGATCAGGGATGCTAGTCTTCCTCTAACTTGAAGACTGGCTGTTGAAGGTGGGCTCGCCACTGGCTGTAGTCTCCCACCTTCGGCACACCTCCTACATTCGCTGGGGCTCAATATCAATGTGCCGAAGTCACACCTGACTCCCTCTCAGACGCTCCCTTTTATCGGAGCTGTTCTGGACACAGTGCAGTTTCGAGCCAATCCTGTCAAGTCCAGGATATTCAGGATATACCACCGATTTTTCAGCCTCTATCCTGGATTTCGGTGAGAATGACTGAAGCTGCTGGGCCTCATGGCCTCCTGCATCCTTCTAGCAACGCATGCCAGATGGCATTTGCGGGCTCTGCAGTGCGACCTGACGTTCCAGTGGGCGCAGCATCAGGGGTATCGCTCCGACATGGTCTATATCTCGAGGGGAACTGCACGAGGCCTTCAGTGGTTGCTGACGAATCCTGATTGGGTCAGAGGCAGATTCTGCTCCCTTTCCCCAACCAGATCTCACAGTAGTGACAGATGTGTCACTTCTGGAGTAGGGCGGCGATCTGGGAGAGGTGGAGATCCGAAGACTCTGGTCTCTGGCGGAATCCGGACTCCACATCAACATGCTGGAGCTCCGAGCGATCCAGTTGGCATTGAAAGCCTTTCTACCCTCCATCAGGGGGAAGGCTGGTTCAAGTGTTCAGGGAAAACACAACCGCAATGTGGTACTGCAACAAGCAGGGCGGAGTGGTGTCGTGGACGCCTTATAAAGAGGCTCTGTGTCTCTGGACATGGCTGGAAGAGCAGAGCATATCCCTGGTGGTTCAACACCAGACAGGTTCTCAGAACACCAGGGCAGACAAACTCAGCCGTCGACGTTTAGTGGATCGCGAGTGGCATCCCGATCCGGAGGTGGCATAAGGTCTTTCAACAGTGTGGAGAGCCTTGGTAAGATCTGACTGCAAAGAACACGCAATGTCAGCAGTTTTGAGCGCTGGAGCTTTCAAGGCGGCGCTCGCTTGGAAACGCTTTTCTCCTCAAGTGGAGCTCAAGCCTCCTGTACGCCTTTCCGCCCATACCGCTCCTGCCCAGAGTTCTCAAGAAGATCAGGAACGACCGGACCCAAGTCATCCTTGTGGCTTTGGACTGGGCACAGAGAGTCTGGTATCCCGAGCTTCTGCAAATGAGCATCAATCCTCCGATCAGGCTGCCCCTTCGGGAGGATCTTCTGTCATCTCTACGCCTTTTTGCGTGGAGATCGAGCGGCGGCAGTTGACAGTTTTTGACCTTCTTTTTGAAGTTTGTAATGTTATTCTGGCAGCCAGGCGTCCCTCTACTATGACTGTATACGCCTGCATGTGGAATAAATTTGTAACGTATTGTACAGAGAAGTCTTTCGACCCTCTCTCTGCTTCCGTTTCTGAGTGTTTTATTGTTTATTTTGACCCTTGCCCAGAGGGGCTCTGCTCTCGGCTCCCTGAAATGGTATTTGTCTGCTTTCCTGAGGTTGCCAGATCAACCTTGTTTATTTAAGTCACCCATTGTACGTACGTTCCTCAAAGGCCTTGTACATATGTTTCCACCTTCCCCCTTCATTATGTTTCAGTGGGACCTTAATTTGGTTCTCACCTTCCTTATGTGTGCTCCTTTCTAGCCTCTGCATAATTGCCAACTCCGGCTCCTCACAATAAAACAAGGCTTTTAGTGGCAATTGCATCTGCCAGGAAGGTGAGCGAGCTGCAGGCTCTATTGTGCAGGCTCTGTTGTCCAACGCTCCCTTTCTGACGATATTCCCTGAAAAATTGGCGCTTTGCATTAGTGTAGGAAACTGGCTCTATATATACGAAACCAAAAATGAGGTATAGTGTCCAGGTGACCCCAGAGGTAGGCAGAGGTTAAAGTTAGATAGAACCTTACTCTCTATTTGTGGTAGAGTGGTCCAGCAGTAAGGCAGTATCAGAGGACAGTGTTAAGCATTTGATGTACACACTCAGTCAGCAAATGAATTTACACACTCAAGGACTGAACTCTAGACCAATTGTTTTTGTAAAAAAAATATACTGTTTTATTTTTAGAACCAAGCAAGCCTGGCACAGCTAAGCATTAAATACTTTACAGTAATAAGTTGCTGTTTGTAGAACAGTTTGAAAATGCAATAGGAATTGTACTTTGTTTGATTTATAGGGGATGCAGTAGGTTGCAATACTTAGCAAATACAGTACATTGAAATGAATAGGCTTTCTCAGTAAATTACAGGTAAGTTACTTTTTACGTTACTTTTCTAACTCAGTGCTGGATACCTAGATTCAGTACTGGGACATTTCCTGCAAACAGGTAAGTAAATACGTTTTGGTTATTCGTGCGATTTTTAAAGAATATTTTTAGATTTCAAAACTCCACACTTGAAAACTTTTTGGAAGAAAATGGTCAATGTTATCCTATGGAGGAAAAACAGGTTATCAGTTCAAAGGTAAGTTATTGACTGTGGGAGTTAAGGTTCAGGGGTTAGACTCAGGGGTCCTCCAGGGTCAGTGATGCACTCTGGTTACACCCTCAGCGGCCCTAGGGCGGCCGGGTGCAGAATGTTGAGGCCCAATGTTATCCTATGGAGGATAGGGGGTCTCCGGTTGGTGGCTGCTAGCAAGCAGGCCACACGGCTGTGTGAGCAAAGCTCCTAGGGTTTAGCTCAGGGCAATTGGGGTTGCAGGTCAGCACAAAAGGTGCACCCTCAGCAGCACTGGGGCGGCCGGGTGCAGAGTGCTGTTTTGGCACCGGGTGCCCTGTTTGCTAGGGAGGGACTCCGGTCGAAAGAAACACTGCAGGCTCGGGGACGAAGGCCTTCTGGGTGCGACCACCACTTTGAGGGGTAAGTTGGGATGTCTTGGGTTGGCTAGGCACCGCTGGTTGCAGCACACAAGGCTGTGGGGTGTCGGGTGCAGGGGTGCTCTTGGTCGCGGTAGAGGGGGTCCTCTGGATTGAGGCTGCAGGCGTCGGCTGGGGTCTTGAGGCTTGTCTGGGATCTCCGGATCTTGGGTCACAATTGCCGGGGAGACCTCCTCGTTGTGTTTTTCCACTCTAGCTCGGGCCGGGTTCAGCGGGTGCAGAGTGGGCTGGATTTGCGGTCTCCGGCTGCTGCCAGAAGTTGCAAGTTGAACAGGTCCGCTGTTCTCGGGAAACTCAGTCTTTTGAAGTGAAGGCAGGCAGGTCCTCCGGGTTTGTTGAGGTTGCTGGCTGCAGGACACGCCGGGATTTCGCAGGAGCAGGTTCGAGGGGAGACAGGCCGGTAGGGCTGGGGCCAAGTCAGTGGGCGTCGTCCTCTTGTTAGCTCTGCACGGCTCTTTGGTCCTTCTTCTTATCTTCTTTCTTGTCGTTTCTGGATCTGAGGAAGCAAGGTTCAGGGTGCCCCCTAAATACTAGATTTAGGGGCGTTACAGGTAGGTAGAGGGCAGGGACCAATGGGTCCCTTCACTGGGGTGGGTACACCCCCTATTATGCCACCCTCCAGTGGGAGGGGGGCATGAGCCTCTCCCTGGTTGGTTGGCTCCCCCCATCCTCAAGATGGCGGGGACTCGGAGTTGAGCTTCACCTCGCCTCCCCCACCTGAGGGGTGGAGTTGGCAGAGGTGGGCACACCTCTCTCACTCACTTGCTTTTCCCGCCGGTTCTCCCGCCCAAAGTGGGGGGCAGAACCAGTGGGGACCAGTTGTTGAAAGCAGCAAGTGGTCTGGGGAAGCTCACAAAGGCGGCATGCCTTTGAAGCTTCCCCTTCGTGAACCCTGCCCATCCTAGGGGAGGAGACTTGGCACCTCGTTCCAGGATGTGCATTGTTTCAGGCCCCCGAGAGCAGCAGGCTCTCGACCCAGGGGTCCAGAAACATGTCTGTTTATGGCAGCCTACGCAGCCAATCAGACGGGACACTAGAGGTGGGTTATTTTTCGGGGGCATCTCTAAGATGCCCTTTGTGTGCATTTTTCATTAAATCCCACACTGGCATCAGTGTGGGTTTAATGTGCTGAGAAGTTTGATACCAAACTTCTCAGTTTTCAGTGTAGCCATTATGGTGCTGTGGAGTTCGTAATGACAAACTCCCAGCACCGTATACTCTTAATGGCAGCACTGCACTTACAATGTCTAAGAATGGACTTAAACACTGTAGGGGTACAGGGCTCATGCACCTGTACCCTCACCACTAGTATAGTGCACTCAACTAGAGGGGTGACTGATCTATGCCAGGGCAGTGGGTTGTAGGCATGGCACACAGGGATGTGTGCCATGTCGACTCTTCACTTTGTTCTGCACCAAAACACGCAGCCTGCAAAGGCAGTGTGTGAGTGTAGTGGTACAGGACCTCTAAGGGTGGCACAATAAGTGCTGCAGCCCTTAGAGGCCTTCTCTGGTCACAGTGCCCTGGGTACCTGTGGTACCATTTACCAGGGACTGACCTGTGGCCAGAGATGCCATTTGGGTTAGTTTTGGGGAAAGAACACAGGCCCTGGGAACCTGATTGGCAGGGACCCAGGGCACACCAAATAAAAGTGCATCAGTAGTCTGGCAAAAAGTGGGGGGGGTTACTGCAACAGAAACCCACTTTCCTACAACTAGGGCTTCTTTCCTGCCAAAAGTGGTAACACCTTTCCATATGAGACAATCTGTCACCTTGCCCACTTTCTCCGCTCCTCCGCATCCTTCTAAAGAATAGCGACTCCACCATCTGGACCCAAAAAGAGCATTGTCCTTCTACTTTGACCGCACAAAGGAGTTCCGGGTGGAAGACCAACTCTTCATGGGGTACGTTGGAGTGAAGAAGGGTCAGGCGGTGCAAACTAGGACCATCTCCGAATGGGTAGTCCTCTGCATCAAGATTTGCTACGCTCAGGCAAAGAAGCAGCCTCCTGAAGGCTTAAGAGCTCATTCCCTCAGAGCTAAGGCTGCTACCACTGTGTTTGCACGTGAAGCCCCAGTCCTGGAAATCTGTCAGGCAGCAACATGAGCATCCCTGCACACGTTTACCAAGCATTACTGCCTGGACAGTCAGGTCCGCAGGGACGGCCATTTAGCCTGTTCGGTCCTGCAGGACTTTTTAGTTTGAAACATGCCCGCAGTCCCTCCTCTGGGGATGGAATTGTTTGGGCATCTATTCAAAGGTAAGAATCTGCAGCTAGATGTTTCTATCAGATGGACAAGTTACTTGCCTTCAGTAACGCCTTATCTGGTAGAAACTGTATCTAGCTGCAGATTCCTTACTGACCCACCAATCCTCCCCGTACTACGGACTGGTTTCTAGGGTCAAAGTTGCTCCTTTTCAGGGCCTTAGTTTTTCAAACATACCATTGTCTGTACTCTTCATGGCTCTGCGTTTCTGGCATGGAAAGTCGTGAAAAGTAACTGACATCACCGTGCCGAGGTAGCACCTATATAGGTGATGCAGATATCTGAAAGAAACAGTTAGGTTCGAGGCATATGAGCTGTAGATCGTATACTTGTGCATAGATCGCCATCTGGTGTTGGGCTCGGATGTTTGCACTTTATTTTTCTCTTGGAATAAGTCTTTGTAGTCACGAGGTAGGTGACTCCTCCTTAGGACGATAGTGCGCATGGGCATCGACTCCATCTCCAGATTGTTTTTTTCCGCCATCGGGTTCGGATGTGATTTGCTGCGCTCCGGGTCGTGTCAGTTTCGAACCCCCCTTCGACGCGCAATTCCTCTCCACTCGACGGTATTGTCTCGATCGCGTTTCCCTTTCGACGCGCATCTTTTGAAACAAACTCCTCGACCTTGATCTTCGACGCTGGCCATTGGGCCTATCCACGCTGACCACGCCTGCAGTCAATGGAAAGGACTTCTTTCAAAAAATGCCCCGGGTGTGGTGCTAAGTTCCCACACACTGACTTGCACGAGGTTTGTAATCTCTGCCTCTCCCCGGAGCACGAAGACAACAACTGCAAGGCCTGTGCATCGTTCAGGTCGAAGAAAACCATCCGTGATTGTCGAGCTCGACGTCACGAAATGTCTTGCGGAAGCATCTCGATTCCGGACATCTTCGGAGCAGATCCCAATGTCCAGCCGGAGCAACAAGGTGATGAAGAAGACATCTCCGTCTGCGAGGCCCGGCTCAACGCTCCGTGAGTACCGAAAACCCTCTCCCAAAAAACAAACCTAAGGCTCCGGTAACACCCTCGCCCTCGGGTCGACACCGGCAACATGTTTCAGATGCCCCGCCCTCGGGCCCGGTTATGAAACCTAAAGATAAGCCTTCCGGCTCGGGCTCGAGCCAACCCCATTCCGGTGCCGAAAAGTCACCTTCGGCACCGAAGCACCAGACCAAAGATGTGCCACGCCCTTCTTCGTCGACGCCAAAGACAGCCTCGACGCCGAAGCCCTCGGTGTCGAAACATACCAAGGACAAACATTCGGAACCGAAAAAATCTTTGGAGCCGAAAAAAGACATTTTACCCACACAGCCTGTACCTGATTTTTCGGATCCAAAACAAAAAACTCTTTTTATTGAACCAGAGACTGGCAAAGTCGTTGCCAAGCCTCCAAAAAAGAGGAAACTGGACACTTCAGAGGAATCTGAAATACCCTTGAAACGAAAGGAGATGAGTACTAACACCTCCCCACCTCCTTCTCCTCCAGCTGACCCAATTCTTCTAATTTCTCCACCACACTCCCCACAACATACTTTTTCACCTCAAACATCAGATACTGAGGATGATCATACCGATAGGGGTGGGAATATAGATCCACATGGGGATGATGATGATGCACATACCATCCCACACGACGTAGACCCTTGGGATGATTACAACACAGATCCCGACCCACATAATGACCCGGACCTCTATCCATCTAGGCCACCAGATGACAATATTGGGTTTGCGCAACTAATCAATAGGGCTGCCCAATGCCACGTGGTACAGTTACATTCTGATCCCTTAGAGGAAGATTTTTTACTTGAAACCTTTGCACCCTCGCAAAAGTACACACACACCCTGCCAATGTTAAAAGGCATGCTCAAACATGCCCCAGAAGTTTTTAAGGACCCTGTCAGATCCAGTATTCTCAACACCAGGATAGATAAAAAGTATAAGGCAGCTCCCAATTACCCAATTTACATTAAGGGTGAGGTCCCTTTGGATTCTCTTGTGGTGTCTAATACACGCAAGAGGGCAAACTCAGAGTACAGGCGACACCCCCCCCCCCTCCTGATAAGGAGTCCAAACTAATAGACGCATCTGGTAAACGTATTGCGTCACAGGCTGCATATCATTGGCGCATTGCCAATGTCCAAGCTTTATTGGCCAGGTACAACAGGGCTCACTATGACGAGCTTGAAAAGCTCATGCAACACCTTCCTGACCAGTACAAACAAAAGGCCAACGACCTTATACAAGAGGGGAAATTGATCACAAACACCTCAATTAAATGTGCGCTCGACGCGGCTGATACCGCATCTCGCGCCATTAACACTAGCGTTTTGTTGCGCAGGCACGCTTGGCCCAGAGTCTCCGGATTCAAACAGGAGTTGCAATCTGCTATTCTAAATCAGCCATTTGATCAAGAACATCTTTTCGGGCCCTCAGTTGACACATCTTTAGAAAAAATGAAGAAAGATACGGACACTACTAAGTCCACGGGGGCCTTACAATTCAATTCCCCTAGAGGTTCTTTTCGCCGCTCCTTCTACAGAGCTGGCTCCCAAACCATTGGCTCAGAAAATCCTCTTCTTCCTATAAAAGCCCCACTCAAACGTCCTCCAAAGGATACTTTCGCGGAGGCTACAGGGGCAACAATGATAACCGCAACTCCCCTACCACCAAACAGTGACTTCCCTGCCCTTCCCCCGATCATCCCACTCCTGTCGGGGGACGTCTCTCACAGTTCCTACCTGTCTGGAATTCAATCACAACAGACAAGTGGGTAAGACAAATTATCCAGTATTGTTACTGCCTGGAACTCACCTCTACTCCCCCAAATATTCCTCCCAGACAACGTCCAATGTTCTCGGAACATCTGACACTTCTCAAACAAGAGGTTCTCTCTCTATTACAAAAGCATGCAATAGAACCAGTCCCCTTGCCTCATCAAGGCACAGGGGTTTACTCCCTCTATTTCCTAATTCCAAAAAAGGACAGCTCTCTCAGGCCCATATTGGACCTCAGACCGCTAAACCTCTACATTCAGTCGGATCACTTCCACATGGTCACTCTCCAACAAGTGCTCCCACTGCTTCAACAGGGCGACTTTCTCTCCACTCTGGATTTAAAGGACGCCTACTTTCATATTCCCATTCACCCTGCTCACAGGAAATATCTCAGGTTCGTGGTAGATGGTCAACACTACCAATTCAAGGCCCTCCCATTCGGGGTGACTACAGCACCCAGAGTCTTCACCAAGTGTCTCGCAGTAGTTGCGGCCCACTTACGAAGACAGCACATTCATGTCTTCCCTTACCTAGACGACTGGCTCATAATGGCCAAGTCACACAGCAGCTGTGTGCAACACACACAAAACAATCCAACTGCTTCACAACTTGGGATTCACGGTAAACCTCCAACCGTCCAGCATACAGCAATATCTAGGGGCTACAATAGACACTTCAAAAGCTCCAGCATACCCCAACCCAGTCAGGATAAGCACCATACAAGCTCTAATAGCAAAATTTCAGCCTCAACACTCACTACCAGCGTGAGTGTTCATGCAACTAATCGGGATGATGGCCTCTTGCATTCTCATCGTCCCTTATGCAGGACTCCAAATGCGTCCCTTACAGGAATGTTTGGCACGTCAGTGAAACCAGGCTCAAGGTCAGCTAACAGATCTGGTGTTGGTAGACGACCGCACCCATCGCTCTCTGCATTGGTGGAACACACAAAACCTTTCCAAGGGGCGGCCGTTCCTCGACCCGGTTCCACAGATAGTGCTAACAGCAGACGCATCGCTCACCGGCTGGGGAGCTCATCTCCAAACCCATACCATTCAGGGCATATGGACCCCTCAACAAAAACAATTCCACATAAATTACCTGGAATTGTTGGCAATCTTCATAGCGTTAAAATCTTTTCAACTCCACCTCGTAAGCAAAGCTGTCCTAGTCTGTACAGACAACATCACAGCAATGTATTACATACAAAAACAGGGGGGGACACACACTCTGCAGCTTTCACACCTAGCTCAAAGCATATGGAGATGTGCCATTCCTCAAAACATATATCTCCTTGCAGAACACCTCCCAGGAGTACACAATCAAATTGCAGATCTACTAAGTCGCCAAACACAGCAGATCCACGAATGGGAACTTCATCCTCAAGTTCCGCTTCCATGCTTTCAAATGTGGGGCCACCCAGAAATAGACCTGTTCGCCACACACAAACGCCCAAGCTTCGCGTCCAGGTATCCACACCCATTGTCCAAAGGCAATGCGCTATGGATGAACTGGTCAGGCAAATTTGCTTACGCTTTTCCGCCTCTCCCGCTCATTCCGCTAGTGGTTCGGAAACTCAAACAACATTCCCTCACAATGATCCTGATTGCTCCAACATGGGCCCGACAGCCATGGTTCACAACACTCTTGGAACTATCAGTAGTTCCTCATCAAAAGCTACGCCTCTCACCCAAGCTTCTCACTCAGAACCATGGAGAGATAAGGCATCCAGATCCCAGTCAACTCAATCTTGCGATCTGGCACCTGAAATCTTAGAGTTTGGCTACCTTAATCTCCCGCCAGACTGCATGAACATTATTAAAGAGGCTAGACGTCCTACCAGTAGAGCTTGCTATGCCGCAAAGTGGAAAAGATTTGTAATTTACTGTACAAATAACAAAATCAACCCACTTGATGCTTCTATTCAAAACATCATCTGTTACCTTTTACATCTACAACAATGTAACCTAGCGTATACATCCATTAGACTACATCTCGCTGCAATAGCAGCCTATCTCCAAAACAGACAACACTTGTCTTTGTTTAGACTACCAGCTATCAAAGCATTTATGGAAGGACTTAAAAGAATAATTCCACCTAGAGTTCCACCCTCTCCAGTATGGAACCTGAATGTGGTACTTACCAGACTCATGGGTCCCCCATTTGAACCTATGCATAAATGCGAATTACAATTTCTCACCTGAAAAGTAGCTTTCCTGGTTGCAATCACCTCTCTCAGAAGAGTCCGTGAACTCCAGGCATTAACCATACAAGAACCATTTATTCAAATCCATCATAACAAAGTGGTTCTTAGGACTAACCCAAAATTTCTACCTAAAGTCGTCTCTGCTTTCCACCTTAACCAGTCTGTAGAACTCCCAGTGTTTTTCCCTCTACCAGACTCAGTAGCAGAACGAGCTCTTCACACGCTAGACGTAAAAAGAGCGATACTTGACTACATTGAAAGGACAAAATCCTTAGAAAGACTAAACAACTTTTTGTGGCTTTCTCCCCACCTCATAAAGGCAATTCTATCTCAAAAACAGGGATTGCAAGGTGGATGGTTAAATGCATCCAAATTTGCTATGCTAAAGCCAAACGCACCTTAACCATTCCCCCTAGGGCTCACTCCACACGTAAACTAGGGGCATCTATGGCATTCTTAGGGAACATTCCCCTAGATGATATCTGCAAAGCAGCAACTTGGTCTACACCACACACATTCACAAAACACTATTGTGTAGACGTGCAAGCAAAACAACAAGCTAGTGTGGGCCAGGTTGTATTAAGAACACTTTTTCGAACCACTGCAACAGATACAGGTAGCCACCGCTAAGGAGGTAACTGCTGTATAGTCTATGCACAAGTATACGATCTCAGCTCATATGCCTCGAACGGAAAATGCTACTTACCAGTATGCATCTGTTCTTGGCATGTAGAGCTGTAGATTCGTATACGCCCACCCGCCTCCCCGGATACCTCTATCTGTTACAGTACTATCTTACTTGGATACATTGCACATGGACATCCTTTTCTATTTCTTACCAACTCCATCACAACCCTCCATGGCAAAACAATCTGGAGATGGAGTCGATGCCCATGCGCACTATCGTCCTAAGGAGGAGTCACCTACCTCCTGACTATAAAGACTTCTTCCAAGACAAAAAGAAAGTGCAAACATCCGAGCCCAACACCAGATGGCGATCTCTGCACAAGCATACGAATCTACAGCTCTACATGCCAAGAACAGATGCATACTGGTAAGTAGCATTTTCCTTACAGATTCCTTACCTTAGAATTACCCCCAGGCATCAGACTGGATCCGGAAAGTTTTTCGTCAGCAGTACCCCTGCCCGTCGGAAGTGGCGTCGGTCGACTCAGCGTTCGTCGTCGTGGTCGCCGGGATGACGTCGCGGTAGCTACATAGACGTTGCCCTCGCGTGCTGACTTCAGTTCTTTCTTTTTCCGCGCCAGCAAGCGCAGATCCGGAGAGAGCGGTACCTCCAGTCACTTTTTGACTGACTTTTTTCTTGACTTTTGTCGAATTCGTTTTTTGAGTCTATAGACTCCTGGTGCACGAGGGATGCCCGGCTTCAAGTCCTGTGGTTCCTGTAACCAACTGATGTCGGTGGCGGACCCGCACCGCGTGTGCCTCTATTGCCTGGAGCGCGACCACGACCGCAAGTCGTGCTCCGACTGCCGAACCATGGCCCGAAGTCTTTGCGGGAGTGGTCCCGAAAGCTGCTCGAGGCCCGGCAGTCGGCTCAGCGTCACTCGAGGTCGCGGAGGAGGTCGAGGGACCGGTCGCGGAGCCAACACCATTCTTCGTCTAAGTCTTCGCACCCGGGGTCAGGTAAGTCGAAGCACAAAAAGAAGTCGAAGAAGCATAGTCGCTCTTCGACTTCTCCCCGTCCGTCGGCCGACGCGACGAGGGATGCGGGTGGTGCCCCTCCCGCGGCTGCGCGTGCGGAGCCCGTAGGGTCGGCTCCGGTTTTCCCCCCCTTCCCGGGACCGACACCTGCCCAGCTTTGTCAGTTTTACGAAGCGATGCACGCCATCTTTGGGCAGCCCGACTCCGCCGGCGTGCCTCCGGGCCCCACGGATTCGGCTGGGGGCCATGGGTCTTCACCGGCGGCTTCGGCGCCGCAGGGTCCCCTTGGATTCAGGCCTGGATCCGGATCGGCACTGGTCGACCTTGTTACGCCTCCCCCGGCGCCGATTGCACCAGCACCATGTCCGCAACCGGCGTCGGCTGTGTCCCCAGCCGACGTCAACCCAGGCCTCCACCTCGAGGTAGACACGGAGTCGGACCGGCGTCGACCGATGCCAGATCCAACGCCGACGGGTAATTTTGTGCCCTTGTTCTACCCTGGCTCTTTGAGACCAGATTGGCAGCCAGAGGAGGGTGAGGAGGACTGGGAGGGGTCCTGGGACCCTTTAACCGACCAGTTGACTTATGAGCAGGACTGGAGAGAGGAACTGGGGGAAGCCAGTGGTCTGTATACCTCACCAGACATTGGCATGTTGTCTCCTCCTACCGTGACTACGGAGGAGGGAGCGTCATACGCAGTGGTGTTGCGTAGGGCGGCCGAGGCTCTCCACCTCGAGCTACCTACGGTGGCAGTCAGGACTAACCTCCTGACAGAGGTCCTTCAACCGGCAGCGAGCTCTTCGGAGCCCCTGCTGCCGTTGAATGAAGCCCTCCCGTACATCCTTTTGGGTACCGGGTCCAGGCCCAACACAGGGGCTCCTGTGGACAGGATGATTGCCCGAGGCCACGGCCCCGGGCGACCCCACTTTCCTCTCCCAACACCTCACCCCTGAGAGCTTGGTGGTCCAAGCCTCCACTTCCAAAGGCGCATTCCTCAACGCACCACCCGATAGGGAATTCAAAAAGCTGGACCACCTTGGGAAGAAAATGTTTCCTTCCGCCAGCTAGAGACTGCGGTCGGTAAACACCACATGTCTGTTGGGCCGTTATACCCACTCTGTGTGGGATACGGTAGCGCAGGTGCTGCCCCAGTGACTGGAGGAGGCCCGGGCCGTGCTCTCCCGTGCAGTTGCCCAGGGGAGAGACGCAGCAAAGTTTACCATCCGCTGTGGGCTGGATACAGCCGACGCACTAGGCAGGACGATTTCCACGTCAGTAGCACTTCGACGCTACGCCTGGTTGCGGTCGACTAGTTTTTACGGGGATGTCCAATCCACTCCTTATGGACATGCCCTTTGATGGCCGTCGCCTTTTCCGCGACAAGGCAGACAACGCGCTGGAGCACTTTAAGGACTCTCGGGCTACGGCCAGGTCCTTGGGCCTCTCCATCACCCGCCCTGCGCAGTGTGCCTTTCGCCCATTTCGTGGTTACGGAAGGGGTGCCCCGCCTCGTCCCACCCAGGGCCACAGGCTGGCGCAAGCTGTTCAGCCTCTGCACGGCCGGGGACGTGGGAACCAGCAACGTGGTTCTGGGGGCCAGCGGGCGGGCCAGTCCACCACAGCCCCCTCTGGAGCAGCCTCCAAACCCTCCTAGTCTGACCTTTCAGGACCACCAAACGCCAGTTGACGGCAGGATTCGCCATCACCACCCTCACTGGTGCACCATCACGTCAGACAGGTGGGTTTTGCAAATAGTCCGAAGGGGCTACTCCCTCCCCTTCGAGACTACCCCTCCATCCATGAAAACCTCAGTACCACCGCATGTCGGTGGACCATCTGGCCCTTCTCCAACAGGAAGTTTCGGCACTCTTGGCCAAGGGAGCCATCGAGCGCGTTCCTGCCCCAGAAGTAGGTCGTGGTTGCTATTCCCACTACTTTCTGGTGCCCAAGAAGGACAAAGGCCTGCGTCCTATCTTGGATCTCAGGAACGTCAACCGCTTCCTCCGGAAGGAGAAGTTCAAAATGTTGACGCTCGCTCAGGTCTTGTCTGCCCTCGACCCTGGAGACTGGATGGTAGCGTTGGACTTGCAGGACGCTTACTTTCACATCCCAGTCCTGCCGGCCCACCGTCGTTACCTGCGGTTCACGGTAGGCCACGAGCACTTTCAGTTTACCGTGCTCCCCTTTGGCCTTACCAGCGCCCCTCGGGTGTTCACGAAAGTGATGATGGTGGTCGCAGCTCATCTGCGCAGATCAGGGGTTCCAGTCTTCCCCTATCTCGAAGACTGGGTGTTGAAGGCGGGCTCGCCCCAGGCTGTCGTCTCCCACCTCCAGACTACGGCCGACCTCCTGCATTCCCTGGGGTTCTCCATCAACGTGCCGAAGTCACACCTGACCCCCTTTCAGAAGCTCCTCTTCATCAGAGCGGTTCTGGACACGACGCAGTTTCGGGTTTATCCTCCCGAACAGCGAGTCCGGGATATTCGGGCTATGATTCCGATCTTTCAGCCTCTATCCTGGGTTTCGGTCAGGATGGCCTTCAGGCTGCTGGGTCTGATGGCCTCCTGCATCCTGCTGGTGGACCATGCCAGATGGCATATGCGGGCTCTGCAGTGGGACCTGAAGTTCCAGTGGGCACAACATCAGGGGAATTTGTCCGATTGCGTCCAGATCTCGGAGGGCACTGCACACCAATTGCAGTGGTCGCTTACGAACCAGGATTGGGTCGACGGCAGATCCCTCTCCCTTCCTCAACCAGAGTTCACAGTGGTGACCGATGCATCACTTCTGGGATGGGGCGGCCACATGGGGGAGGCGGAGATCAGAGGCCTCTTGTCTCCGGCGGAGTCTGGGATCCACATCAACCTTCTGGAGCTTCGGGCGATTCGTCTTCCACTCAAGGCATTCCTTTCCTCTGTACGGGGAAGAGTAGTGCAGGTGTTCACGGACAACACCACCGCCATGTGGTACTGCAACAAACAAGGCGGGGTGGGGTCGTGGACCCTATGTCAGGAGGCCCTCTTCCTCTGGACATGGCTGGAACATCTGGACATATCCCTGGTGGTTCAAAACCTGGCAGGTTCTCTGAACGCCAGGGCGGACAAACTCAGCCGCAGGTGCATGATGGATCACGAATGGCGTCTTCACTCTGAGGTGGTGCAAGGTCTCTTTCAGCAGTGGGAAGAGCCTTGGTTAGGTCTATTCACCACCGAAGAGAACGCGCAATGTCAGCAGTTCTGCGCGTTGGAATTTCCAAGGCGGCACTCGCTAGGCGACGCTTTTCGGTGCGAGTGGAGTTGCAGTCTTCTATACGCCTTTACGCCTATACCACTTCTGCCCAGAGTGCTGAAGAAGATCAAGCGCGACCGGGCCAAGTCATTCTTGTGGCTCCGGATTGGGCACAAAGAGTCTGGTATCCCTAGCTGCTCAACATGGCCATCGATCCTCCAGTCAGACTGCCTCTTCGGGAGGATCTTCTGTCGCAGCAGCAGGGGAAGTCCTCCATCCGAACCTGTCCAGCCTCCACCTCCTTGCGTGGAGATTGAGCGGCGGCAGTTGACAGCCTTCGACCTTCCTCCCGAAGTCTGTGATGTTATCTTGGCAGCCAGGCGTCCCTCCACTAAGATGGTATACGCCTGCAGATGGAACAAATTTGTGGCATGATGCGCAGCAAAGGCTGTGGATCCCCTTTCCGCCCCTCTTTCTGAGGTTCTCTTGTTCCTCCTTTCTTTGGCCCAGCAGGGCTCTGCTCTGGGCACTCTAAAGGGCTACCTCTCGGCCATTTCAGCCTTCCTTAGGCTTCCTGATCAGCCTTCTCTTTTCATGTCCCCTCTTGTAAATAGATTCCTTAAGGGCGTTACTCATCTTTTTCCTCCTGTTCCCTTCATAATGCCTCAGTGGGACTTGAACTTGGTTCTTACCTACCTCATGTGCGCTCTCTTTGTGCCGCTACATAACTGTCCTCTCAGACTTCTCACTTTGAAAACTGCCTTTCTGGTGGCCATCACCTCTGCACGCAGGGTGAGTGAGCTGCAAGCTCTTTCTTCCAAGCCTCCCTTTCTGGCTGTCCATCCGGACAAGGAAGTCCTCAGAACTAGACCTTCCTTTCTTCCCAAGGTGGTTACTTCTTTCCACATTGGCCAAACCATCACTTTGCCCACCTTCTTTCCGCCTCTGCATCCTTCAAAAGAGGAAGAGAGGCTCCACCGTCTGGATCCAACACGTGCGCTTTCCTTCTACTTGGATCGCACCAAACCATTCCGGATGGACGACCAGGTCTTTGTTGGTTACGTGGTTGCTAAGAAAGGTCGGGCCGTGCACAAACGAACCATCTCCAGGTGGGTCGTTCTGTGCATCAAAGCCTGCTACTCTTTGGCAAAGAAGGAGCCTCCAGTGGGGCTGCGCGCCCATTCCACCAGGGCAACGGCAGCTACTACTGCTTTGGGATGAGGGGTCCCCCTAAATGACATCTGTCATGCAGCTACGTGGGCATCGCTGCACACGTTCACCAAACACTACTGCCTAGACAGCCAAGTCCGGAGAGACGGCTTCTTTGGCCGTTCTGTTCTCCAGGACATTTTGGTGTGAACCTGGTTTGCAGACCCACCTCCGGGGTTGGCATTGCTGGGGTATCTATTCTAAGGTAAGGAATATATAACTAACTGTTTCTTTCAGATGAACAAGTTACTTACCTTCGGTAACGATATATCTGTAAGAATCATAGGTTAGTTATAGATTCCTTACCGCCCCACCCATCCTCCCCGTTCTGCAAACTGACTTCTAGGGTTAAGGTCTTACTTTCAGGGCCTGAGTTTTGTGCACCAGTGGTCAGTGTCTTGCATGGCTATGCGCTTCTGGCATGGAAAGTCGTGTACAGAACTGACGTCAGCGCGCGAGGGCGGCGTCTATGTAGCTACCGCGACGTCATCCCGGCGACCACCACGACGCCGACGACGAACGTGGAGTCGACCGACGCCACCTTCTGACGCGCAGGGGTACTGCTGACGAAAAACTTTCCGGATCCAGTCTGACGCCTAGGGGTAATTCTAAGGTAAGGAATCTATAACTGACCTATATTTCTTACAGATATATCGTTACCGAAGGTAAGTAACTTGTTCGTCAGTTCCGACGCTGATGACCACATGCTTTGCAGACTGACACCACCTACCGGCGCTCAGGAAATTGCTCGAAGAAAAACTTTCGGATTCAGTCTGACACCTGGGAAATTTAAAGGTAAGGAGTCTGCGGCTAGATACTGTCTCTACCAGATAAGGTGTTAGCAAATGTAAGTAACTTGTCCTGCAAGTGAATCATCAAGTGCATCCACACTTGCTATGCTGAGTTCAAGTGCACACTCCCTGTCCCCTCTAGAGCCCTCTCCACACTTAAAGAAAAGGCTCATCATTCGCTTTTGTATGTAAAATCCCTTTTGGCAGGTATCTGCAAAGCTGCCACTTGGTCATCGCCTCACACCTTCACCAAGTATTACTGTGCAGATGTTCTAACACATCAACTAGCTCTAGTTGGCCAAGCTGTTCTATGAACACCGTTTCAAATATCTGCATCATCTGTTTGCTAGCCACTGCTTTGGAGAGGAACTGCTTTGCAGTGTCTACACCCACTCGTGCTACAAACAGAAAATGTTACTTACCTCGTAGCCAGCTGTTCGTCGCATGTAGTCCTGTAGATTCACATGCATCCTCCTTCGAATCCAGCGATGATGACAAATGTGTCTCTGCCCTTTTCACTTCTTTTACTATGCTCAGCCACTCTGGCTTAGCCACTACCCACCCGCTGAGCGGAAAACAATATGAGGTGGAGCCAGTATGCAAGAGCATTGTGGACTAAGGGTGGAGTCACAACAAGTCTTCTGACTCCAGCTTCTTTAAAGAAAAAAGTTGTGAATGTCTGGGCCTAACACTCGATGGCAGGAGTATGCAGAGCATGTGAATCTACATTACTGTAGTGTAATATCTTCATGTTATCACCTGGTTTCGTCTGCTGTGTCACCTATACTCATGGAACCAGCTTACTTCTTTTGGCGACGATTTGGAGACTTATCCACGTTTTACAAGGTACCTGAAGGAAGTTTAAAGATGACAAGCCATGGTTGTCTTCAAGTTGGAAGGAAACAACTGAAACTAGAAGCAAAGAGAGCAATTGGAACACATGATGGTTCTCAAATGATCACTGAGTATGCACCAGTACATTTCCTGGAGGAAATGATACATAAGATACAACTGAGGAAGTGTGCAGTTTAAGGGAAAAAGACTTGCATGAAAAAAAGGATTTGGAGTAACAAGAAACAAGAGAATTCTGGAGTATCACGCCACGCAGCCCCACCAGTGTCCATTACACTGGACAGCCCCAGCCAAGGCGTGCTATGCTCTACTACTCCACTACTGATGAACTGTAAGGTAACGAAAATTGTGTTTTTATACACTGCAACGAGTGGCTGCACAGAAGGATTATTCAATTGTGATTTACTTTGTTTGGGGCAAGTTGAAGTTTGTTTCATTGCAAGTACGTCAAAGGGGTCACACAGGATCAACATTGTTCGTTTCATATTTGGTTTTTGGCAACCCATTTTTCATGTGACTGTTCTCTGCAGTTGTTGGTTTTCAATTTGTGAAAGTTTGCCGTTTTAAGCACAAAGTCTCACTTCGGAGACAGCAATTGACAGTATAACCGGTGGCTCTTGTGCAGTGTCAGAGTCACAGCTGGTCTTTCACCATTAGCACAGCAAGCACTTATCGTCAAATTGGGAGTGTTTTTGACGACCTCGGCTTGGCACGTCTTGCTACATGTAGTATTTTTGCAAGGTTCATAATTTTGTTCTAGTGTTGACGCATTTATTGGGACATGTGAGGTGAGACATTTTTTAGTCTATTATTATTTCTTGTCACTTGTGCCATCCTTATGACAATGTCAGTTAAACCGCTCTTGGTTTGTTTGAAAATCAGAGGCGCGAGTTGCGGGAAGCGCGCGCACTCTTACCTGCATTGTTGTCGCGCTGACTGGAACTCTGCTGTTATTGAACGCATTGCAGCACGTCTACGCCAGGAGCCATCCGCGCGGCGTGATCAGCGTGCCGCCATCTTGGGGTTGGAGGCTTCAGGCATTTCAACTTATTTTTTATTTTATTTATTTGAAGAGTTTTCTATAGCGCTGGCTAGACCTGAAGGTATCAGAGCGCTTTACATGAGAACAGTTATACAGAGTTACATCAGTTACCATAACATAAAATAAGACAGATACGAGTCACTTGGAGCAAGAGGATGGGAGGGGTGGGGGGGGGGGGGGGATTGAGACAAGGGTGTAGGAAAAAAAAGAAACAGAACAAAGTCAGGCAGGGTTGGAAGGGGAAGGCAGCCACAGGATCACAGAGGGAGGAGGCGTGGGAGGGAAAGGAAAACAAAAACCAAACACAGCGGAGAGACGAGGAAGAACTATGTCCTATGTCCAGCTGGGTAGGTGACAGCCAAGGGGGTGAAACCCAAGCCGATCTCCTCTATAGCTGCCTAAACAGCTCCACCGGGCATCAGCCATGTTGCTCGGGCTCCGCGGTCAGTACAAAATATATGGTTTCCGCCCAGGGGGCATCGTCATAGTTCCATCAGCCGCACCGGTCCCGGTGTTACTGGGAAGCGCCGGCCGCCTCAATCTCCATCTCTCCGGCACTCGTCTATCCCCAGCTGGTCGAAACTCACTCGGAGCGAAGAGTATGCAGACTCCGGTCCATGATTCAGGGGCGTGGCCTCACGACCCCTCGCAATCCGGTATTCCGATTTTCTCCACGCAGGCACTGACGAGTCCCACAGATATTTGGGTGGCTGCCATGTGGTTGGTTTTGATGTTTGGATAGATAGGCGATAACACATTAAAAGGCTGAGTTCCATGAGAGCTGCATGAGGGTTGAAGAGGGCACCGGCGCTTTGCAGGATATACTAATAAGGAACTGGAAGTGTTGATGAAGAGTCCTCCAGCTAGGTGTAATAGAAAAGGATTGACCCGAAATCAATAATACAGCATTATCAGACGGCCATATCACTGATTGAATGTGCTAAGATCTCAGTCACGGGTGCCATTTTGGGGACGGGCAATCCTCTCATAAAGGTCGCCGTGGTGATGAAGTAGGCCTTACAATGAAGTGCTCCTTATTATCAACAGGTATCGCATCAGCAATAGTCGGTGACAGTCCTGAAGCAGTTTTAGACGATCATATCACTCATTAAATACGCCAAGTTCTAAAACACGGGCGCCATCTTAAGGTCAGCCTCTGCACTCATGAGCATCGGCGTGTAGAAAGGATCGGCTTAGCAATAACTCACTCCTTATAAATATCAGGCACCGCATCCGAAATAGTTGCTCAGATTACAGGATTTCACCGCGCAGCCCCGCAGGAGAAGGTGAAGCGCTCCCCGTACTTCTTATATAGTCGCCATCTTAGGGTCAGGCCGCTTAAACTAATGCTCGCTGGAACGTTAAGATCATTTTGCATAGCTGCAGCGAATATTGTACCTTAGCGAAGAAAAGTGAGGTTGATTAGATCTTCAGGTAATGGGCACTCAGAATGGCAATTAGGCTCATTACTGTTTCATCGGTAATCAAATCAAATCAGGGATATTTATTGAGCGCACATATCACCCAAAGGTCTCATGGCGCAGATGGACAACTCTGACTTTCCGACTAGAGAGAAGATCTTGCTGGTTTAATGATCGAACAGCCATGTTTTTAACTCCCTACGGAAGCAGTTGTGATCAGTGACCATGCGTAGGTGGGGGGGCAATTCGTTCCAGAGGGTGGGCGTCAAGAAGGAAAATGATTTTCCGCCATTTTTGGCAGTACGGATTCTGAAAGGGGTGAGGAGAAATGTATTACTGGACCTTAATGGCCTACGCGGCTGGTACCAGCTGAGTCTCTTTGCCAAGTAGCTGGGGCACCTACCGTACATAATCTTGTGTGCCAGGCAGAGAGTTTTAAACCTGGTTCTCTTCCTTACAGGAAGCCAGTGAAGGAGGTTTAAGCTTGTTGCTGAGGGTGATCTAGACGGGAGATTCAACACCAGCCTGGCCGCGGTATTTTGCAGGACCTGTAGCCTGGACAGCAGATCTTCATTTATTGGTGTCAGCAAGGCATTCCCATAATACATCCGGCTGATGATCAGTCCCTGTACTAGAGGTTTCCTAGCTTCTATCGGGAGCCATTTAAAGATTTTGCGCAAGCTGCGCATGATGCCAAAGCAGGTGCCTATCGTTTGGTTAACCTGGTTCTTCATTGATAGTTGGTCATCAATTAGAATACCAAGATTACGCACTGCCTGCCTAGGAATTGGACAGGGGCCCAGTTTGGGAGGCCACCAGTCTTTTGACCAGTGCTCATGTGCCTTCCCAAAGAGTATCACCTCGGTCTTGTTACCGTTAAGTTGCAGATGGTTAGTGCTCATCCAACTGTCAACGTGCAGCATGCAGTTAATAAAGCGTGTTTTTGTGTCCATGGGATCAGGACCAAGGGTGATCAGAATCTGAGTGTCATCTGCGTATGACACTACATCAAAACCATATGATCTGATCACCCTGGCCAGTGGAGTTACATAGAGATTGAAGAGCGTTGGGCTCAAAATAGAGCCCTGAGGTACTCCCGTCCTTACTGGTCGACTGCATGAAACCACGTTACCAATCTGGACTGCGGTGGCTCGATCGGTTAAATAACTCTTGAGCCACTTCAAAGCCCTCCCTCTGACACCAACCTCCCAGAGCCGTTGTTCCAGAATGCTGTGGGAGATGGTGTCGAAGGCAGCCGACAGATCTAGCAGTACAAGGATAGATGATTGTCCCTTATCCAATGCCAGTCTGATGTTGTCCACGGCTTCCACCAGCGCTGTTTCAGTACTGTGCGCAGCCCTAAAACCCGACTGTGATGGATCCAATAGACCATTACTTTCAAGATGGATTACAAGTTGTCTGTTGATTAAAGACTCGATCACCTTCCCAAAATAGGGAAGTAGCGAAATCGGCCGATAGTTTGTCAGAATTTTAGGGTCAGCAGAAGGTTTTTTTAGGATTGGCCTGAATCTAGCAGCCTTCCATATCACAGGAACCGTTGATTGTAACAGTGATCTATTAAAGAGGTCAGTAAGGTTATCAAGAAGCACAGGGGCAATGGTGGCAAGGAAGCGGGGCGGCATCGGGTCCACTGGTGAGCCAGATTTAATTTTCGACATGGCCATTGCCACATCCTCCAAATTAAACTGGGAAAAATCTACCAGTAGAGGAGGAGGGCTAGTAGAATCGATAACGTCCTCTCCCAGAGTGTTTAAAGATTCAGAAGACGGAAAAGAGCAATGGATTACAGAGATCTTGGCCTCAAAAAAGTCAGAAAGGGAGTCCGTCCAGTCCTGTGAGGCAGGAGCACCAGTCTGGACAGGGATAGTCGAAAATTCTTTTAAGATTTTATAAAGTTCCTTATTGGAATTGGCTGCCTTTTCAATCTGATGTAGGAGAAACAGTTTTTTGGTTTGGCTAATATTTGCCATAGATGGATACATTTATATTTTTCATGATCCATCGGCTTTTTACTTTTCCGCCATTTCCGTTCTGCAATCCTGCATAACCGTTTTTCTGTTTTTAGTTGTTCATTAAACCAAGGTGCAGATCTAAGTTTGAGTGTAACCTTAGTGAGGGGGCAACCTTGTTTAGTGTTGTAGTTATTGCATCCTCGAAGGAGGTGGCTGCCTGATCTATACTGACCATGTGGCCTGTAAAAGGAGGCTCCCCCAGAGTAAACTTAAAGTGTGCCGAGAAGGAAGAGGGAGTGACTTTCCGCCAAGACCTTCTCCATAAAGTTTCCTTACCAATCTCATTTTTAATAATGTGCACTGGGATGGTAAATTTCAATAGACCGTGATCTGTCCACAAGAGTGGAAGCGGAGGTTCAACCAAGATGTCTTTGGAGTTGGAAAACAAAAGGTCCAAAGTATGTCCCGCGGAATGTGTGGAGCCAGTCACCATTTGGACTAACCCCAGAGTACCCATACTAGTGATCAATTTATTGGTGTCTGGGTCTGATAGAATTTCTGTATGGTGATTAAAATCTCCTATTAAAAGGAAATTCTCTGCGGCAAGGACATGGAGGGCGATTATCTCGGGCAAAATATGTGTAAAATCCTTTCTCAGCCCAGGAGGTCTGTATACTAAGGCTCCTCTCCAGGTACCCTCGCATAGCCCATCTATTCTAAAAATACAGAGTTCCAGTTCCTCTGAGCTCATAGATTCCAAGGGGGTGATTTCCAGGCCTGCAACTGTGGCTATGAGAAGACCTCCCCCTCTTCTAGCATTCCTATCTACTCTGGTTATGTTATATTGGGGAGAGAAGGCATTTACCACATCAGAGGAAGCATGTTTGTGGAGCCAAGATTCCGTTATCAAACAGATGTCGGGCCTTTCCATGTCCAGAAGGCTCCATGTTTCAATGGCATGCTTTGGAATAGAGCGGGCATTTAAATAGATACCCTTTAACAGTTTGGAATTGTTGGTATTTTCCAAGTCAGAATTTGCTGTAAAATCACATGAAGAAGCAGAGTTTTTTAAACTAAGATTCCCTGATGTACTGGCAATTCCTAAACCACCCGGTATAGTTGGTTTTTTCCCCTGATTATTGTTTAAGGTTTTGAGCTCTTCACTAGAGTAGTACAATGTTGCCATGGCTTGTCACTCACCGTTTCACCCCGGAAAAGCAAAGCCAGACCGGAAAACAGGCAGGGGTCCTGGCGCTGGCCGCGGTCTGGCGCAGACGGGCTTGCCTTTGGCGCGCCTTCAATGTGCCTTTGGCGCGCCTTCAATGTGCCTTTGGCGCGCCGCTGCGCGCGTCCGCTCCCTTCCTCGCCTTATGTAGGCCTGGGGGGATATCGTGAAAAGACTAGCAATGCCGTTGTTGATGTTGTTCCTCATCCGCCATTTTGGATCATCGCGTTTTTCCGATCGGTGGGATTACGGGCGGTAATTAAGCTTCTCTAGCACATCTAATCGAACGATGAAGGCACCCACATAAGCAGCGCTCTATCAGGAGCCAAGAGCCCGATGCTCCGATCCACAGTCGTTCCCAGCGGTTCCGGAAATTCAAGCACTCTGATTCTGCGCTCAATAGAGAGACCGGATCATTGGCTCTTCCGGGAAACACATTGGCCAAGCCAGCGGGTAAGTGGGAGCTTAAACGATGAAAATTCCGGTGAGGGTGAACTGCTGAGAGCCAGGGCAGGAGGGTGGAGGGCAGATGGTAAGGTTTAAGCGGGGATAACTACCGATGTGGTAATCCCCAAACCGGGAGCTCTCTGGAGGGCTCCTACTCTGCAGTGGCCATCTTGCCTCCTTGCTTTACTGTGTCTACTTCCAAGTGTGACAGTACCAACTTAGCTTGGTATTGTCCTGAAAAGTTTCTGACAACCACGTTATTTGTTTGTCATTAAAGTTTTTTTTGAAAGTTGAAGTTGACCGCCGTGTGAAGATCGGCAGCACCTCGTGCATTTTTACTTGTGGATGAAATGGTGGCATTCTTTTTCAGCGGCGCGTGAGTAAGTCTTTGCAGTTCATAGCGCCATGCTAGTGTGACTTGTTGAGACATGCCCCGTGCGTGAGAGGTGTGGGCCCTATCCCGATGATGGAGGAACAGGCTTGAGGGCCCTATCGGAGTGGCAGCGACTTTATGCCCCCAGTGTTGTCTCAGAGCAGCACGGTTACCGGTGAGCAGGCAGAGACATATGAAAGTTTCCTTTTCAACTTCGCTTGTCAAGCAGTGGACCTTTAACAGTTCCAGGCATGTGTGCTGTTGTTTCTAAGGTACTGTTGGACATTTTTTTTTTCTCATCATCTTGAGCCTCAAAGCGGGTGAAAGTGTCTACCTATCTGGCATAACCAAGGTGCAGCCAGATCAACATTCTTCGGGTGAGAGGTTTCGCTCACCGGCGCACGTTTCTTTGATTTCATGTGGCTATGTGCTATAGTTTATTTAAGCACCATTTTATTATTCTTGCCTGTGTTGTTGTTCTGGTTGGGGGTTATTTGTCCAGTATTGTTACTTTCTGTGTTCTTATGAACCCTCATTTTTGTGCTGCACGTTGGTCCGCAAGTGTGTGTGTATTTGTCACGTTGTGCTGCACGTTGGTCTTTTGTGTGTTGTGCCTCACATTTTTTGTTTGTCGTAGTGGGTTTTAGTCCCATCTACGTGTTTGGTAATGAGTGTTAGTCCCATTTTCTCTGTGTATAGGGGGTGTTAGTCCCACCTATGTAATTTTGTGATGGGTGTCAGTCCCATTTACAGTCTGCTTTATGGGTCGGAGTCCCATTTTTAGCATGTTTGGGTGTGGTCCATCCATATTTTGGTGTATGTACATGGGTGCTGTCCACCCATATTTTGGGGTAAGTACATGGGTGCGGTTCACCCATAATTCGGTGTATGTACATGGGTGCGGTCCACCCATATTTTAGTCTTGGTACATGGGTGCGATCCACCCATAGTGTTTTAATTTTTGGGTTTTGGTGTACGTACCTGGGTGCGGTCCACCCAGAGTAAGTAGGTACGTACATGGGTGTGGTTCACCCATAGTGTACGAGTTCTGTGTTCTGGGCGTGTTTCCCCATTTATCTTGTCACTGTGTAGAATTCCTGTAGTTTTTTTTTTCTCCATTGTGTTTCTCTGCATTTTGTTTCACATGTAGGGTCTTGTGGTGTTTTTCTCATTTATTGTCGGTGAGTTAAACGTTATTTGCTTTTTCTTTGCTTTGTTTTTTTCATTTAAGGAGGAGGATGGTGATAGTTTGTATATAGCTTTTCACTCTTCTTTCTTCCTCTGTGTTGTCTGTGTTCCCTCTCGTGGTGTGGTTTTCTCCATTTACCCTTGGGTTCTAGACTTCTGACTTCTTTTGTATATTTTGTGTATACTTGTCTTTCATTTGTGTTTTGGTTTAATTTATTTTTAATTTTAAAGGGAGAAGATAATGTAATATCTTCATGTTATCTTTATTGTGTTCCCTTTACCTTATATCTAGCTGCTCAGCCAGTGTGAGTGTTCTGTGTGGAATGTTGACATGAGTGGAATGCTTGGGTGCCTGGTGTGTGTGAGACAGTTGGGAAGATAGGCTGAGCAGCTAGTAGGGCTGCTCCTGGTGGGGCTGCTATCGCTGCAATCTATGATGTTAAGAACTAAATAAATTACTTGAAAGACACCACCTGGTTTCGTCTGCTGTCACCTCTACTCATGGAACCAGCTTACTTCATATAGGCTTCGAACAGATGGTTTCCAGTGTGAATCTTTTCTGAAGTCACATGCTGTGCATTTTTCTGGCATCTAATGGCTGGGTCTGGTTTCATGGTGTGTACTCGCTCTCTCTCCCTCCACATACACATTTTATGATGGCATGTGTGGCTGTAGGTCCACATGCTTAGCATAAGTCCGCCATCTAGTGTGGGGCTCAGAAGTGTGCAAGTTGTTTGTCTTCGAAGAAGTCTTTTGAGTCACGAGGTTCCGTGACTCCTCCTCCTTCTGGCAACGCGCATGGTCCTCGACTCCATTGTTAAATTGTTTTGTTTTTTCGCCGTCTGGTTCGGTCTTGTGCTCCTCTGCTCCGGTTCAACACTGTTGTAGGACTCTGCTGTAATACCGTCTGTATTGTTTTCTAACGCGGTTTGATACTTACATACCTATCTCTAACATCGATGTCGAATTCATTTCGGGGACTCTATGCGGCCACGGCCCTCTCTGGCCTTCACCGTTCGGGGTGGAATTCCTCTTCAGCGTTCTCGATAAAGAATGCCCAACCGTATCTGCCATAAATGTCACGCCAAGTTTCGTTGCACCGATCTGCAAGGGGTGTGTAACTTGTGTCTTTCCCCCTACCATGAGTAGGCGACATGCAAATCCTGCAGCTCTTTTCGATCTAGAAAAACCATCAGAGATTGAAGGGCTCGAAGAATGGAGATGGCTGGACGAGCTGTGTACTATACGCCGGATCTCTTTGGCTCAGAACACCCAGAAACCAAGATGGAGGCTCATCCATCGGTCGCCGACTTGGTCAGCTTCTCTCCGGATCAGAGCTTCAGGTCCGACATGGAAAAGGACATCCTTTCACGGCAGTCCATGAGTGTTGTCTCCTCCACCTCCTCTCCGACCACAGCAGATGTCGACCAAGGGTTACTTGCACCCACCCAAGAAGACAAAAGACTATTGTTTGGCCGCTACTGCCTTCTGTAACGTCCAGCTCTGGTTCAGTGCCGAAAAACAGCAAGTCAGCTATCCACATCTGAGTCTAGCCAACCGTCTGTGCCAAAATTCTCAGAGCCGAAACACCACCAGGCATCGGCACTGGAAAAATCAGCTTTGAAGCTGAAACAGTCTGCCCCAAAAATCTGAGTGCCGAAACCAGCATCTGAGCTGAAAAAACATGCTGTTTCGAAACCCTCTTTAGAAATAGTCGAACCAGTGCTAGAGAGACTTCACCTAGAATTGGACTCTCCACCAGAACATCTGGTTATTCACTCAGGCACAGGAATTATCCTTGCCGGACCCCCTCACTCAGGGGTGCAACCTGCTGAAAGACGGTTGTCTTTTGAGGAAGCCATAAATCTACCTGTGCATCTTCCTCCAAAGAAGAAAAAGGAGGAAAAAGCCAAAAGTCCATTGCACACCACTGCTGCCTCCTGGGCACACCCCTTCTCCACAACTCTCTCCAGTTCACACTGAGACAAACTCTACAGAGGGTTCCAATCTATACAGGGGATGTGGAGGGACGGAGATCATTATTCACTTCCACCTCAAGATGATCTTTGGGATACTTACAATACAGATCCACATGATAATACCAATCCAGATTTGTATCCATCTAGACCTTCTCCTCCTGATGACGCAACAACCTATCATGATTTGATAGGTAGGGCAGCCACATACCATAAAGTGCCTCTACACACTCAGCAATTAGAAGAGAATTTCGTATTTGAAACACCCATCTAATCTGCACTCAGCTCAGTATTAACCAACGCTAAAAGGTATGCTCAGGCACACGCAGGACATATTTAATGACCCAGCGAGGGTAGGTTAATTACTCCCAGGGTTGAAAAAAGTACAAACCCTCACTTATAGACCCAGCGTACATCAAGGGTCAGCTTACACCTGACTCACTGGTTGTGGCCAGAGCTCGTAAAAGAGCAAATTCTCAAACGTCTGGTGACTCTCCGCCACCAGACAAAGAAAGTAAAAAGATAGATGCAGCGGGTGAGTGGCTGCACAATCTGCCAACCATAGGAAAATTGCAGACTCCATTAGTCTTTTATCCCGTTATGACTGGGCCCACTCGGATGAGATGGAGACAAGATTCTCCAGCATCTCCCAGAAGAATACAAGAAGCAGTCAAATCAGATCACCTCAGAGGGCAAGCTCATTTCAAGCACCACCATACGGTGTGTTCTTGATGCGGATACAGCTGCAAGGTTCATTAATTCTGGTATCTTAATAAGACTCCATGCCTGGCTAAGGGTGTCAGGTTTTAAACCTGAAGCTGTTAGCTCTCCCCTTTGATGGAGAACATCTTTTTGGCCCTCAGGTAGACACCCTTTTGCAGAAAATCAATAAAGATAAGTGTGGCGAAGGCAATTGGGAGCGCTACAAACTCCATCACAACAGGGCTCCTTTCGCCGCTCATCTTATTGTGAAGGATCCAAAACACCATCCCCTGAGACCTCCACTACAAACCATAAGACACCCAAGCATCCTCTCCCAAAGGATATTACAAAAGCTCCTACAGTGGCAACAACTCGCGAGGCAGGGGTGGCTTTAGCAAGCCTATCTCAAGCGCCTCAAACCTTGACTTACCTGCCTTCCCCCCGATCAAACAACACCTGTCCGGGGACGACTTCAACAGTTCTTTCCCGCATGGCAGAACATCACCTCCGACAAGTGGGTGTTGGATATTAACCAACATGGTTATTGCCTGGAGCTAACATCCACACCTCCAAACATTCCACCTCGCAAACACAAGCTATCCACAGACCATCAGAAGCTGGTCAGACAGGAAGTCCAAGCTCTCCTACAAAAAGGAGCAATAGAACTTGTGCCATTACACCAACAAGGAACGGGGGTCTATTCACTTAACTTCCTAATAGCCAAAAAGGACAAGTCTCTAATGATGATCCTGGACATAAGACCCCTAAGCAGGTACATTCTATCAGAGCATTTTCACATGGTCACTCTACAGGATGTCATCCCTCTACTTCAACAAGGCGACTTCATGGCTGCATGGGACCTCAAAGACGCCTACTTCCACGTACCAATTCACCCAGCACATCGCAAAGATCTGAGGTTTGCTTTTCAAGGTCAACACTTTCAATTCAAAATGCTTTCATTCGGGGTCACTACAGCTCTAAGAGTATTCACCTAATGCCCAATGGTAGTTGCAGCTCATTTACGAAGGAAACACATACATGTGTTCCCATATCTAGGCGACTGGCTCATCAAAGGCACAGACTATCAGAGCTGTTTTCAATACACTCCTGCAACAATAAACCTACTTCACAAATTAGGTTTCACCATCAATGCAGCCAAGTCTCATCTGCCATCCCTTCAAATGCAGCCTTACCTGGGAGCCATCCTCAACTCACGCAAAGGAATAGCTTACCCAAATACAGCAAGGATTCAATCCTTCCAAACACTAATCCCACAGTTTCAACCTCACCAGCGTATACCAGTGAGAACGGTTCTCTCTCCTAGGAACTGTGGCATCATGTATTGCAATAGTACCTCATGCCTGACTCGAGATGCGTCCATTGCAAGAATGCTTAGTGCATCAATGGTCTCAAGTGGATGATCAGCTGGAGAATTTAGTGTTGATCAGCCGTCAAGCTTGCCTACTCTGCAGTGATGGAACTCCCAGAATATTCTAAAGGGGCAGCCTTTTCTAGACCTAGTATCGAGAGAACCATAACAACTGATGCTTCACTTACGGGTTTTTGGAGCGCACTCACAGGAGCTAACTGTGCAAGTTCACAGGACACTCCGCCAAACTCATCTCCACATCATTCACCTAGATCTGCTAACTGTTCATCTACCGCAAAAAGCATTCCTTCCTCACCTCAAAGGCAATGTGATTCTCATCAAAACAGATAACATGACTACCATGACCTGACTGCAAAAACAGGGGCGCACCAGGTCCCTTCAGTTATCTCATCTAGCCCAGACCATCTGGAGGTATGCTACCCAGCACAAAATTCACCTCTTAGCAGAGTACATAATGGGTGGACAACAGTTTGGCAGATCTCAGCAGTAGACAGCAACAAGTGGGAGCTCAACCCACTTCCTCTACCCATTCTTTCACGAGTGGGGTGACCCAGACACAGATCTTTTCGCCACAGCAAAAAATGACAAATGCCCAAACTTCACCTGCAGGTACCAATACGCTCAGTCCAAGGGCAACGCATGAGTTGGTCAGGGATATTTGCTTATGCTTTTCCACCTCTCCCACTACTTCCGTATGTGGTTTGCAAACTACGGCAAACGTCTCTGACCCTTAGCCTAGTGGTTCCCAGATGGGCCAGACCACAATGGTTCACCACACTATTATAAATCTCGGTGGTTCCACACCAGATACTTCCCAACTGGACCTTCTAACACAAAACCAGGGAGCAGTAGGCATCCAAATCCCAGATCTCTCAATCTTGTGATCTGGCTCCTGATGTCCTAGAATTCAGATATTTGAATTTACCTCAGGAGTGTATGAACATTCTAAAAGAATTCAGAAGGCCCAGCCCACCACTAGAGCCCGTTATGCAGCCAAGTGGAAATTATTTGTTCACTATTGCTGTTCAATGGGTATTAACTCATTAACCCCTTCGCTGCCAGGCCTCACCCCCCCCCCTCCCATGCCACGCCTTTTTTGGGCTATTTGGGGTAGTTTGCGCTTAGGCCCCCATAACTTTTTGTCCACATAAGGAATCCATGCCAAATTTGCATCCGTTTCTTCCAACATCCTAAGGATTCTAAAGGTACCCACGGTTTGTGTATTCCCCTGGAGGGGACAGAGAAATTAGGCAAAATACAGCTAAGTTTTGGGTTTTGGGGGAAAAATTTAAAAAGTGCTGCAAACGAAAGTGGCTGTTTTTCTCCCTGCAAATGGTATCAACAAAGGGTTTGTGGTGCTAAAATCACAATTTTCCCAGCTTTCGGGAACAAGCTGACTTTTGTCAGAAAACCACAATTTTCTACACAGTTTTGGCATTTTACTGGGTCATAATCTAGTTTTTATGCTTTCACCCTCCTTCCAGTTAGTGGTAGAAATGGGTGTGAAACCAATAATGGATCCTTGAAAGCTGTACATTTCTGAAAAGAAGTTAAAATTCTGAATTCAGCAAGGGGTCATTTGTGTAGATCCTTCAAGGTTTTTCTATAGAAAGAAACAGTTAAAATAAAATGAAATTGAGTTGAAAAAACAGCCTTTTGTGCCTACATTTTCACCTGTAAGTTCTAACTATGCTAGAATTTTTAAAACAATATACCGTTACGGCCGGGGGACCCTTCTGGTTGCGGGGATATATCGGGCTTGTAGGTTCCCAAGAGCCCGAAGTACCCAGAACCAATAACTGAGCAGTACCTTGCAGTTGTTTTTCATTGTGTACCAGGTATACTGCAATTAATTTGGTAAAATATAAAGAGTGAAAAATAGGTATCAAGGGAACCTATGTATTTCTCAAATGGGAACAAGATATGGAGTTTCGAAACAGTGGTTATTTGTGCATCTCTGAATTTATGGGTAGCCATACTAGCTTGTGAATTAGGGGGGCATTTTTCAAAATGTCTTTTTTACACGCTGTCTTACATTTGGAAGGCAGAAATGCTTAGAAAGACAACTGGTAATAACACTTGTTCTACTATTCTGTCTTTCCCCTAAGTCTCCCGATAAAAACTGTACCTCACTGGTGTGGGCAGGCCTAGTGCCAGCGACAGGAAACGACCCAAAACGCAACGTGGACACATCACATTTTTCCACAGAAAACTGACCCTTTTTTGCAATGTGCCTAGCTGTGGATTTTTGGCCCTAGCTCAGCCGGCACTTGGGGAAACCTAGCAAACCTGCACATTTGTGAAAACTAGACACCCAGGGGAATCCAGGATGGGGTGATTAGTGTGGCTCTCACCAGGTTATGTTACCCAGAATTACTTGCAAACCTCAAACTTTGTCAAAAAACACATTTTCCTCACATTTCTGTGATGGAAAGTTCTGGAATCTGCATGGAGCCACAAACATTCACCCACCCAGCATTCCCCCAAGTGTCCCGATAAAAATGGTACCTCACTTGTGTGGGGTAGGCCTAGTGCCTGCAGCAGGAAATGGCCCAAAACGTACTGTGGAGACTTGAAAATTATCGATCACAAAAAGACCTGGTTTTGCGAGGGAGTCACCTGCGTTTTTGGTCCTGGGCTTGGCGGCCATGTAGAGAACCCTACCAAACCCAGACATTTCTGAAAACTAGACAGCTGGGGAGTCCAGGGAGGTGTGGCTTGCATTTTCTTACCTAGAATCCCCTGCACACCTCAAATTTTGCTTTAAAAAAGTCACGTTTTCCTCACATTTCTGTGTGGGAAAGTTGTGGAATCACCGGGCTGACACAAATGACCTACCACCCAGTGTTCCCCCCGGTCTCCCAATGAAAATGGTACCTCACTTGTGTGGGTAGGCCAAGGGCCTGCGACTGGGAAAGGTCAAAAACGTATAGATTGAGGGGATAGCAGTGAGCTCCCAGCGCTTTATTTTTGCTGGGTGGTAAATTTGTGCCAGCACGGCAATTCCCACACAGAAATGTGAGAAAAATTAGATGTTCGAGGCATGTGAGCTGTAGATCACATGCTGTGCATAAGTCTGCCATCTAGTGTTGGGTCCGGATGTTTGCACTTTGTTTTTGTTCGAAGAAGTCTTTTCCAGTCACGAGGTAGGTGACTCCTTTCGGTGATAGTGCGCATGGGCATCGACTCCATTGTTAGATTGTTTTTTTCCGCCATCGGGTTCGGACGTGAATCGCTGCGCTCCGGTTCGGTACCGTTCTCGGGTTCCCTCGACGTTCTTGTTTCTCGACCGCGTATTCCTGCCTTCGCGTATCGTTTCCATTTCGAAAAACTTTGAGCGGAAAGTTTCGTACAAGGCCTTGGGCCTAGCCGTGTCGACCGAGTTCGCAGTGGATGGAACAGACTCCATTCCAATTCTGCTCCAGGTGCCACTCTAAGTACCCCCGTACCGATCTCCACGACGTGTGCAATTCGTGTTTATCACCCGAACACGATGAAGACAACTGCGAAGCCTGCGATCGTTCCAATCGAAGAAGACGCTCCGTGACCGTCGGGCTCGGTGTCACGAGATGTATAAACACAAGGACTACAAAGACTCCGCTCCATACCTCTACGGAGAAGATGTCGACCAAGAGATCTTCGAAGCACAGGGAGCAGAGGCGGAGGAGGAAGGCCAAATTTATGTGTCAGAGGAAGACCTCACACCTGGTCAGCGTACCGTGAGTAAAGATACCCCTCTGCCCCAAAAACTACCCTTTAAAAAGGCTCCGGTCCCTCCTCCGCCTTCGGCCCAAGGTCGGCACCGAGATAAGGTTTTGAGTGCCCCGCCTTCAGGCCCGGCACCGAAACAAGTTACAAAGCCTTCCGCCTCGGGATCGAGTTGACCTTCGGGGACCGAACCCAAGACTTTAGCACCGAAAGACAAGCCAATTCAGCCTTTAAAGGCTTCGGCACCGGAATAATCGGAACACAAATCCTCGGCTCCGAAATTATCGGCTCCAAAATCTTCAACGCCGAAAATTCTGACCCCAAAGGACAAAACCGCTCCTCCTCCATCCAAGGAGCCTTGTTTGGAAGTTCCGCCTACTAACACTGACCCTAAACAAAAGGAACTGGTTATCAACCCTAAAACTGAAACCTTTATGCAAAGCTGCCAGAGAAAAGAAAGCCAGAATTTGAGGAATCTTACCATATCCCTTTAAAGAGAAAGAATATGGGAACTAATACTTCTCCTCCACCTCTTTTACCTTCCTCACCTTCTCCACCTATTGATCCTAACCTTCTCATAACACCCACAAATTCCCCTCAGCCACAATCTCCAAATCAGCAGGATGCAGGGGATGGGGATCTAGATGAGGACCCACATGTGCCACAAGACTATGCTCCAGACCCCTGGGTCGACTATAACACTGATCCTAATAATGACAACGATCCAGACCTATACCCATCTAGGCCTTCTCCTCCAGATGATAATGTGGGGTTTACTGAGTTGCTTAATAGAGCTGCACAGTATCATGGAGTGCAACTCCATAAGGAGCCTCTTGAGGAAGATTTCCTATTTGAGACACTAAGTGCATCACAAAAGTCAACACATACACTACCTATGCTCAAAGGTATGTTAAAACATGCAGATGAGGTATTCAAAGATCCAGTGCGAGCTAGGGTACTCGCACCTAGAGTGGATAAGAAAATGTAAGCAGCACCTACAGACCCAATTTTCATCAGGGGTCAGGTTCCACTAGATTCGTTGGTGGTATCAAATGCTCGTAAACTAGCTAATTCTCAGTCAACAGGAGACGTTCCGCCTCCCGATAAATCCAAATTAATAGATGCCTCAGGCAAAAGAGTAGCAGCGCAAGCAGCCAATCATTGGCGCATAGCTAATACGCAAGCACTCTTAGCAAGATATGACAGAGCTCATTATGATTAGCTAGAGCAACTGATGCAATACCTGCCTGATGAGCATAAATCCAAGGCTCATGACCTCATCCAGGAAGGAAAGCTTATTTCTAATACTTCAATCAGGTGTGCTCTAGACGCAGCAGATACAGCTTCACGTGCTATTAACACCAGCATCCTTCTCAGACGCCACGCATGGCTTAGAATATCAGGTTTCAAGCCGGAGGTTCAAGCATCTATTTTAAATTCACCTTTTAATAAGGAGCATTTATTTGGTCCTGCAGTGGACACTTTATTAGAAAGAATGAAGGACACTGAGGTAGCCAAGTCTATGGGAGTGCTACAAACACCATCTAACCGTGGCTCATTTCGCCGATCCTTTTACAGGGGAGGTTCAAAGTCCATGCCTCCTGACGGGTACTCTACCTCATATAAAGGCAATAGTCAATCGCCCTCTACCAGAGGTTATTTTCGAGGTGGATTTCGGGGAAACAATGGCAAAGGAAGAGGGAGAGGTAATACACCCCATACTTCCCCAGCCCCAAATAAGCAGTGACTTGTTTCCCCTTCCTCCCGATCATTCAACACCTGTCGGGGGGACGTCTCACTCAATTTCTCCCAGTCTGGAATTCAATCACATCAGACAAAAGGGTTTTACAAATTATCCAATCTGGTTACTGCCTGGAGCATACCAGCAACCCTCCAAACATTTCACCACGAACACACAAACTATCTCCAGAACATCTACACCTATTCAAACAAGAGGTCCAATCTCTTCTGGAAAAAGGAGCTATAGAACCAGTCCCACTACAATATCGGGACAGGGGTATACTCTCTCTATTTTCTAATTCCCAAAAAGGACGGTTCTCTCAGGCCTATATTAGACCTCAGATAATTAAACCTATACATTCAATAAGATCACTTTCATATGGTCACTCTCCAACAGGTACTTCCTCTGTTACAACAAGGTGATTTTATGTCCACTTTAGACTTAAAGGACCCCTAATTCCATATTCCAATACATCCCGCTCATCGTAAATACCTCAGGTTTGTAATAGCGGGACAACATTATCAATTCAAAGTGCTCCCATTCTGGGTAACAACTGCTCCCAGAGTATTTACCAAATGTCTGGCAGTAGTCGCTGCACATCTGCGAAAACATTTTCACGTCTTCCCATATTTAGACGACTGGCTCATCAAAGCCAGCTCTCTCACAAAGTGCCTACAGCACACTCAAACAACAGAAAACTTACTACACCACCTTGGATTTACAGTCATTCTGTCAAAATCCCATCTTCAACCCTCCAATGCACAAACGTACTTGGTGGCCAATGTAGATACTCAAAAAGCTCTAGCCTGTCCCAATCCAGCCAGAATTCACAATATTCAGGCTCTCATTTCCAAATTTCAACCCAATCACTCACTACCAGCTCAGGTATTCATGCAACTACTAGGAATGATGGCATCTTGCATCATGATAGTTCCTTATGCAAGACTTCAGATGCGTCCCCTTCAAGAATGTTTAGCACGCCAGTGGAATCAATCTCTGGGTCGATTGACAGATCTAGTGTTGGTGGATGGCCGCACTCATCGCTCTCTGCAGTGGTGGAATCCACAGAACCTTTCAAAAGTGCGGCCTTTCATCGACCCTGTTCCACAGACATTGCTAACAGCAGACTCATCGCTCAACGGTTGGGGAGCTCATCTCCAAACTCACACAATTCAGGGATTATGGAGTCAAAAAGAAAAGCAACTCCCCATAAATCATCTAGAGCTGCTAGCAATCTTTCTAGCGCTCAAAGCCTTCCAAATTCACCTGGTAGGCAAAGCTGTCCTGATACGTACAGACAACATGACTGCAAACAAGGAGGGACACACTCTCTCCAACTGTCACCTTGCACAGGACATTTGGAGATGGGCCATTCATCACAAAATCAATCTCCTAGCGGAACGTCTCCCAGGAGTAAACAATCAAATTGCAGATCTCCTCAGGAGACAGAGACAACAGGTCTATGAGTAGGAACTTCACCCCCAAGTTCTCCTCCCGTTCTTTCAGATGTGGGGTTTTCCAGACATCGATCTGTTCGCCACACACCAAAACGCAAAATGCCCAAACTTCGCCTCCAGGTATCCACACCCATTATCCAAAGGCAATGGTCTATGGATGAACTGGTCAGGGATATTTGCTTACGCTTTTCTGCCTCTCCCACTCATTCCAGTAGTGGTTCGGAAACTCAGGCAAACATCCCTCACACTAATCCTGGTAGCTCCAACTTGGGCTCGCCAGCCCTGGTTCACTGCCCTGTTAGAACTCTCAGTAGTTCCTCATCAAAAGCTACATCTCACACCCAGTCTCCTCACGCAGAGCCATGGAGAGATAAGACATCCAGATCCCAAACCTCTCAACCTTGCGATCTGGCACCTGAAATCATAGAGTTTGGTTATCTGAATCTTCCACCAGACTGTATGAATATCATTAAAGAGGCCAGAAGACCTACTACAAGAGCTTGCTATGCAGCAAAATGGAAGCGGTTTGTTATTTATTGTAATAACCATATCAATCCACTTGATACTTCCGTTCAAAATCTCATTTGTTATCTACTACATTTACAACGTTCAAATTTAGCGTACACATCTATACCCTTACATCTCGCTGCAATAGCCGCTTATCTTCAAAATAGACAACACCTGTCCCTTTTCAGAGTGCCTGTTATTAAGGCCTTCATGGAAGGACTCAAAAGAGTTATTCCTCCAAGACTTCCACCTGCCCCAGTGTGGAATCTTAATATTGTCCTTACCAGGCTAATGGTTCCACCTTTCGAGCCTTTACATAAATGTGAACTACAATTTCTCATTTGGAAAGTTGCCTTCCTCATTGCTATCACTTCACTCATGACAGTGGGTGAGCTTCAGGCATTAACCATAAAAGAACAATTTTTACAAATACACCAAAACAAAGTGGTTCTTTGCACTAATCCTAAATTTCTACCTGCCTTCCACATCAACCATTCTGTTGAGTTGCCTGTGTTCTTTCCTCAACCAGATACTGTGGCAGAACGTGCTCTAAACACTTTAGATGTTAAAAGAGCATTGCTGTATTACATAGAAAGGACAAAACCTTTTCGTAACACTAAACAACTTGTTGTCGCTTTTGCTCCACCACACAAAGGCAATCCCATTTCTAAATTCGGTATTGCACGGTGGATAGTCAAATGTATTCAAACATGTTAAGAAAAAGCAAAGAGAACTTTACCAATTCCCCCTAGAGCTCATTCCACTCGCAAACTGGGGGCCTCTATGGCTTTCTTAGGAAATATTCCCATAGCTGACATCTGTAAAGCTGCAACATGGTCTACACCACACACATTCACAAAACATTATTGTGTAGATGTGTTAGCCAAACAACAAGCTAATGTAGGCCAGGCAGTTTTACGTACACTATTTCAAACGACTGCAACAGCTACAGGTTAGCCACCGCTTTGGGAGATTACTGCTGTATCGTCTATGCATAGCATGTGATCTACAGCTCACATGCCTCAATTGGAAAATGCTACTTACCCAGTATGCATCTGTTCTTGGCATGTAGAGCTGTAGATTCACATGCGCCCACCCACCTCCCCGGTTACCTGTACCTGTTCCAGAACTATCTTACCTAGATACTTACACATGGACATCTCTATTCTACTCTTACTAACTCCATTCTCACCCTCTGCGGGAAAACAATCTAACAATGGAGTCGATGCCCTTGCGCACTATCACCGAAAGGAGGAGTCCCCTACCTCGTGACTGGAAAATACTTATTCGAACAAAAACAAAGTGCAAACGTCCGGGCCCAACACTAGATGGCAGACTTATGCACAGCATGTGAATCTACAGCTCTACATGCCAAGAACAGATACATACTGGGTAAGTAGCATTTTCCTTTTGTTTTAGCTAACTTTGAGGTTTACAGGGGATTCTGGCTGCGGTGGCTCTTCCACTGAGGCGCGTCTCCCCACTGCTTTGCAGCAGTGAAATAATAGAAACCTAAAATGATGATGACTTGAGACTATTTTATATTTTCCTGCTGCGTCAGGTTTGCGGGCGGGGCTGCTCCGATGACAGAGGAGCATGGGGAGGAGTGGCTTGCTCACTCCAAGTGTGCATGAATATTTTGCCGGCCCTCTTGGGCCATCCAAACCGTCATGCACACTTTGCATGTTCTCCACTCAGGCTGATTTACATCCTGCCTGGAGAACATGCCCAGGCTCCCATTCCCTAGCTGAGCGCCGAACTACGGTGCTCAGATCAATCAAAACGCTGCATTGCAGCGTTGATTGGCTATGGGGAACCTGGGTGCTTCCTATTCTGGACGCCTCCCCCACCCAGTCTACTATCCGTGCCGGCCGCCACTGGATTCTGGGTAAGAAAACGTCCTGGGATCCACACAAGCCACACATCCTTGGATTTCCCTGGGTGTCTAGTTTTCCAAAATGTCTGGGTTTGGTAGGTTTCCCTACATGGCCGCCGAGCCCGGATTCAAAAACACATGAACCCCTTGCAAAGCCAGGTCGTTTTGTGATTGATAATGTTTGATGCCTCCACAATGCGTTTTGGGCCCTTCCCTGTGGCGGGCACTTGGCCCACCCACACAAGTGAGGTACAGTGTTTATCGGGAGACCTGGGCGAACGCTAGGTGGTAGGAAATTTGTGTCAGTCTGGTGATCCCACAACTTTCCCACACAGAAATGTGTAGCAAAATCTGAGGTTTGCAGGGGTTTCTGTGTATAAAAACTTTGGGGGATCCATGAACCCACACCTCCCTGGACTCCCCCGGGTGTCTAGTTTTCAGAAATGTCTGGGTTTGGTAGGTTTCCCCTACATGGCCGCCGAGCGTTGAACCAAAAACGTAGGTGACCCCATTGCAAAGCCAGGTTGTTTTGTGATTGATAATTTTTGATGCCTCCACAATACGTTTTGGGCCCTTCCCTGTGGCGGGCACTTGGCCCACCCACACACGTGAGGTAGAATTTTTATCGGGAGACCTGGGGGAACACTGGGTGGTCTGGAAGAATATGGCAGAGTAATGCAAGAAAAAGGTAACTGTAGTCACCTTTTGAGGTTTGCAGGGCATTTTGGGTAAGAAGACGTGTTGGGATCCACGAGAGGAACACCAACCACCCTGTACTCCCCTAGGTTTCTAGTCCACGAAAATATCTAGAATTGGTAGATTTTCCCTAGAGACAATGTACACCTTGGCAGGATACAGACAGAAAAGAGAAAAATTACCTCACACCCAACTATTCCTCAAGTACACACACATACTGGTTGGATTTGGCATGAGGGTGAGTGAAGGTTCAAAGCATCAAATGTTATTAATAAGAAATTTCACAAAAAGGAAATGCACTGTTAATAATTGAAAGGTTAAAAACCTGAACCAATGATTCGCAGCTGGTGAGCTGTAAAGCCACAGGAAGGCACCAACCTCTTTACAGACCATTCACGCACCTTTCATACGTGAGACACACAAGACCATTCACGCCACGGGCCCAGCACATTACAACATTCACATCAACAGACCGCGCCATTCAAGGGCCCATCACTTTCATATGCCCATATGCCTGACACAGCAACCACACCGGCTGACGGAGTGTGTGGACTGGCGTTTGGCTAACAGTGTGTGTAGTGACCAGCAGCCAGTCACTACTCACACACCGCCTGCCAAGTGCCTGTTCACCCACACTGCCAGCCAAGTGCCAGTCCACCCACACTGCCAGCCAAGTGCCAGTCCACCGACGCCGCCGGCCAAGGGCCAGTCCACCGACGCCGCCGGCCAAGGGCCAGTCCACCGCCGCCGCCGGCCAAGGGCCAGTCCACTCACGCCGCCGGCCAAGCGCCAGTCCACCCACGCCGCCAGCCAAGCGCCAGTCCATTCACGCCGCCAGCCAAGCGCCAGTCCACACACGCCGCCAGCCACACTGCCAGCCAGTCCACGCACTCTGCCTTCACATTTTGTATGCAAAAAGGAAAACATAAACCATTGACAATAGATAAAAAACTATAACTACAAACACAACAGCTCTAACTAAATACATCGTACTAATGCCAACCATGAAATCTGAACAAAAAATATAAAATGATACAGACCAGTCAGTTTACTTTTACGCTTACGGTTGCAACCAATAACTCCATTCCGTGTGGTACATTTTAAAATATGTGGGGGCGCACACAGCCAAGGCTTAGAAGGACAATAGGGGCACGCATACGACTCCTTCTGAATACCTCTTCGGTAACAGACTCTACATTTCTTAGCAGGAAAGTCCTTTTTGACCGTGGGAGGAATGTGATAAGGAAAGTGATAGTCTTTCAATTTAGCCACATGCTCCACCACTGCTTCTCTAGGAACTCTTGCCTGTTCCTCTATTTGCCTGTTCCTCTAAAACAAGGCTGCCTATCCGAGACTGCTGAAACTGAACAAATGTCATCTTTGACTCTGGAGAACAATTCTTAAATACAACAAAGGCATTGTAGCTTGCTAAATGGAATAAATGGATAGCCAACTTCTTATACCAAAGGTACGCCTTACAAACAGCAGTGTAAGGTTCGAACCTCTGATCTACTCGATCTACACCACCCATGTGCTTATTGTAGTCTAAAATGCACACAGGTTTCCTCAATTCAGCAACCTGACCCCAAACAGTTGCAGGTAAAGTACTTTCATCATGGATGGTAGTCAGCATATAGACATCTCTCCTGTCAGAAAATTTCAGAGCTATAAGTTCATCACCACGCAAGGCACTGCACTGTCCCTTCTCAAGTTTTTTTTTTTTTTTTTTTTACAAACCAGCTCTTTGGGGGAACCTTTACGGTTGGAGCGGGTTGTGGCACAAGCAACAGTGTCCACTTTGAACAATTCTCTTAACTTTTACACTGGTGTGCCATTGTTATCTACATATAAATGGTGACCTTTGTTAAAAAGTCCTCTACCAAGTTCCCACACAATTTTATCTGTAACTCCAATAGTGGACGGACAACCTGGGGTGTCAATACTGTAGTTCCTACCAGTTTAGACCCTGAAATTATAGACCTATCCAGTACTACTCTCAGACAGCATATGCATCTTCATTTCATATCGTGCCCTCTTGCTAGGAATGTACTGCCTAAAAACCAGTCGGCCCTTTCACAGGGTCAAAGACTCGTCTACAGCTGTTTCTTTCCCTGGCACATAGAGCTCTGAAAATTGATCTACAAAGTAAACAAGGACAGGCTGAACCTTAAAAAGACAGTCTCAATCAGTGTGATCACATGGCAATGCTAAAGCATTATCAACAAAGTCCAACCTCCGAAGAAGAAGCAAATACTGATTACGACTCATGGTTGCAGGAAATGTAGCCATTGCCATCAAGGGATTAGTACACCAATATGAAGACAGCAACGGCTTCCTTATCAGGCCCATCAAAAAAGTTAAACCCAGAACTTCTTCAACTCATCCAGATTTGTGAGAGTCCACCGGTAGCTCTTGAGTGGGGCTTAAGTCTGACACTGTTCTCCCTCAAATAATGTTTATCATACAGATAAGTCTGCTCAACAGTCTCATCCAAAAATACATCGTCCTTAATCAACTGAAATAAATGTATAGGCAAAGCTTTTTCACAATTCACTCTACACCCTGCAACACCCCTTAAGGCAGGCAACACCGGCTGCCCCGTGTTTGGGTCAACCCAGATTCTAGCTCTTCCAATGGGAAGCCTTGTAGCCCCAGGCTGCAATCCAGATGCCTCTTGCTGCACTATAGGCACACCAGTGTCTTCCTCTAAAAGCGGCACTTCATCCACACTGAGAGTGGCTTCATCGGATGATTCCTCTCTGACAGAAAATTCTCTGCCAGAATCCTGACCTTCTTTCTCTGCCTCAGATGCAGTGTCAGTCTCATAATCATGGTCAGAAGAAGACTCGAAAAGGAGACCGACAACCTGCTGTGTGGTCATCCTGCGGCTAGCCATAATTCTTACCAAGAAAATTAACTTGACAAATAAGTCAATAATACCCAACACTGTGTAAAATAAGTAATAAACAAAGTGAAGATTTATAAAACAAAAAGTAAAACTACTGGCATATAGCAATTGCAAGGTAAAGTCAATTAATACAAAGCACACAAAGACCTATATACTGTAAAACAATACCACTCACTTGCTAAAGACAGCTAGGCTCACCCACACTTACTCTGCACAGACACAGCAAGCACCAACGATATTCCACTGGAAAAGAAAAACAAAAGAAAATGACACACAAGGAAACACAATACACATTGTGCACAAATACAATGGAAATTTTGCACTCATTCAAAAAGAAGCTAAATAGGCTGCTATTATTACAGCATTTCCAAAAAACACATTCATGCAGGTCATTGATACTCATTTGGAGTAAACAGTATAAAAAACGTTTTCTTACCAAGCACTTGCAACTACACAAACTGCAGATCTACCGGTGCCGAAACCACAGCCACGAAGAAAACAAAAGGTTTGCACTAGAATAAAAAGGAGAACATAAATTACAATCACCAATGATGACAAAAAATAACAGTTAACATTATCAAACACAATGAAGTCTGCCCATCGCCAGCCACGTGCCAGTCAACACACAGCCAGCCAAACGCCAAAACACTCAGACCATCAGCCAAACTACATTTAACACACAAACTTTACCTGGTGGTCTAGTGACTTCTGCCCCGCTTGGGGGCAAATGGGCCTACAACTATGGCTGATCTGCGCCCAGGGGTCTTGGGGGGAGGGGGGGGGGGTGCAAATGCTTTTGTCATTTTACAGCTTGGCATGGTAGGCACTGTGCTAGTCCTATCCTTAAAGACTTTGCTGTAGAAATGGCAAAATACTTTGTCCCTTTCTATCTCGGCATGGATGGCCCTGTGCTAATCCTATGCTTAAAGACTTTGATAGAAAAGCAGACATTTGAGGTGAGCAGATCTAGAGTGTTGAGGGTGCTCTATACAGGAGCTGCTTTCCACCTAAACTTGAGAACTACCCAGAGTTCCCTGCTTCTTTTTTGCATAATTTATGCCTGAAAGGGTATTGTTTTGAGATTTAGATATATATGCGCTCTAATAGCCCGTTCCTCCTCTAAATAACCGGTCTCAGCACGCTCTGGTTGATTTCATCAGTTTATTCCGGCAAGTGGTTATATAATATATATATATATATATATAAACACCAAGTTCCCACTTCGGGGAGTCACGGAGCACTCTTCGGTTAATAAACTTCAGTTTATTCAGGCAAACGTGTTTCGACAATTCCGCCTTTCTCAATGCCATTGTGCATAATTATTACATCAGTTCCACATTTATACATCCATCCCCTTTCCATTGGACAGGAAAAGTGCAGTGAGGGAAAACGGACTCATTCACTTATATTTTTAATGTCTGCCATCATAAAGTCGTTCACTGTCAGTAAGTATGCCAGTATGTTCAGAAATTCCATTATAGTAATGTCTTGTACTTTGTAAAAATAAGTCATACTGGACCAAAAAACATGTATTGCATCTTGTATACATTTGTTCCTCTCACCAAATGTGGGCTTAATTGAAGAATCTGTCCCTCGCCCTGCCGTGCTCTGACCTGCTACAGGTACGGGTTTATGGGAGCCAGTTTAGTAACCAAATTCCCTTAGTTGTAGTAACGCCGACCTCGTTTCGATGAACACCGTATTATGGAGGTCAGTGGCGGTTCTGGCAGATACACAAATCCTCTAACAAATTGCGACTACTGCTGAACAAACTTGCGGGGTGGGTGCTTCAGTTGCGACTGTGTAAAGTACAACCAGGGGGGTATGCCCAAATGACCCTCCTATACCTGGGCATAAAACATCTACAAGATGTACAAAGGAAAAGAGTATGGAGGGATCAATCACTCATTTATTTTCATCCAAGGCACCATCAATTACCTTGACGTTTTCAATATTTTGTGAGTATAAATATTAATGATTTTGTTAGCTACACATATCATTCGGCGGGACTCTGGTACATAAATTGATTACACATGAATTAAACATCGAACAAAATATATATAAAACATAAACAAATACATAATAGTCAAACATAAATCATTGTCACAACAACAATACATATACACAATATATACAACATATACAAAACCCTAATTATTACTTATATTAATGTACACTCCTCAATCCGAGTGATACATTCCAAGGTAGTCCTCTTCGCACAAGAGGTATCACACCTCTCTCTCATTCACTTATGTGCGCTTATAATCTAAAGCCAGATTCAAAAATAATTGGACTCCTCATATATCTGTCGACGCGGTCGCGGTCGCGTTTCAGCCCACAATTTCTTTCGGCTTCCTCAGGACAAGGGTACACAATATCTGGAGTCTATTCCTAGCTATCAGGATCAAGACGAATCCTTATCGGGGGAACACGCTCCCCGCATCGTCTTGATCCTGATAGCTAGGAATAGACTCCAGATACGCTGTTCTCATTCATCAAACAACAGCATGCCGTGGACTCAAATTTTGCAAAAAACGGTATTTATTTCCGGCTTGGCAACAACTCTACGCGTTTCAGAGCTTACGCTCCTTGGCCTCGTGACCAAGGAGCGTAAGCTCTGAAACGTGTAGAGTTGTTGCCAAGCCAGAAATAAATACCGCTTTTTGCAAAATTTGAGTCCACGGCATGCTGTTTGATGAATGAGAACAACGTTTTGGTGTGTGTGTATATATATATGTGTATTATATTATACATAACGGTTTACTGTAATATGAGCCTCTATTGCCATCAAGAGGTGCTGGTTTCGTAAACCACAATGCTGAAGGCTGAGTGGTCCATAAATGTCACCATAACCCAGAGATGACAATATAGACCCCCTGAATCATGTTACTTGTAATGTTTTTTCTTATATTACATGATCTTGTTTGTTGATTTTTATTACTCTTTAGAAAGATTTGAGCATCCTCCATTTAGTATTCATCGAATGACCGTGACTGCAGAGATGTCTGTTATGTATTGAGAAATGTGTGTTTTTGTTGTGGATAATGTGCTAATATTTAAAATGTGTTTTATGCAACAATGTGTATTATTGTAAGTCAAATTTTAAATGCAAAGGGCATTGTAAGAAAATTAAGTACATGCATTCTAAAATGTTCTTTTCTTTTGTAAGTACATTGACACTATAGAGTAGGTTTAACAAGACTTTCCAAAAACGAAAAAAAAGTGCAATGTGGAATGGAGTAACTTTTTGCAGACAATGAGCTTTTCTTTTCACACACTGGGGAGGATTCATTGGTAAATGTTTGCATCACAGATAGGCCTGCAAGGGTGAGTGTCAGGTGTACTTATTAATGCTCTGAGAGCAGCACTTGTCACTGTAAAAGCGCTTTTTATTTTTTATTACCAGCACCGAAAGGAGGACTAAAAGCTTTTTTAACACAATAATTTACATTTTCTATTCATGTAAAAAAGCTAAATATCCTGCAGATTAATTCAGCACTGTCGATCACAGGTAATAGTTCAGACCTTTTTATTTGAAATACAGGCTTGGAAATCAGTGGCAAACATGCAGTAAAATACACCTACTCCTCAGAGTTCAAACCTGAAGTCCAAGCAGTCTTCATCAACAAGGCGGAGTCTGATTAGCAGCTTGGCAGGCAGGAGGCACAATAGTTAAACGAGCATTGGCAAAGCCAATAGATCTCGGCAATCCGAGAGCTATAGGCGTTGTCAATGTTAATGTCTTTTAGGTATGTGTTACGGAGTGGAGTGTATGTATGTGGTGTGGAGTGGAATTATGTTGGTTGGAGTGGAATTGTTTGTTGTGGAATTGTGTGGTGTCGAATGGAGTTGTGTGTAGTTGAATTATGTGGGTAGTAATTATGTGGTATTGAGTGTAGTGTAATTATATGGCGTGGGATTTTTGTGTCATGGAGTGTAATTATGTGGAGTGGTAGTGTGTTTTGTGGAGTGAAATTATGTGGTATGGTGTTCAATACATAATGCAAGTGAGCATACAGCAGCCCCGGTCATTACTTGTGAGGCCTGTGTGTGAGATCTTGGCACTATTGAGCTCCTGCTATCTGTAGGAAGCTGGGTTTCTGTTGTAGTAACCTCACCCAACTTTTGCCAGACTACTGATGCACTTTGACTTGATGTGCCCTGGGTCCCTGCCAATAAGGTTCCCAGCGCTTGTGTTCTTTTCCCAAAACTGTACCTTGTACCCCTAATTGGCACCTCTCTGGCCAAATGTCAGACCCTTGTAAAAGGTACCATGGGTACCAAGGGCACTGTGGCCAGGGAAGGCCCCTAAGGGCTGCAGCACTTATTGTGCACCCTCGGAGGCCCTGTACCTTTACACACACACACTGCCATTGCAGACTGTGTGTTTTGGTGCAGAACAAAGTAAAGAGTCTACATGGCACACTGTGTGCCATGCCTACAACCCACTGCCCTTGCATTGGTCAGCCACCCCCTAGCTGTGTGCACTATACCAGTGGTGGGGGCACAGGTGCATGAGCCCTGTACCCCTGCAGTGTCTAGACCAATTCCTAGACACTGTAAGTGCAGTAATGCCACTAAGAGTATATGGTGCTGGGTTTGTCATTACGAACTCCACAGCACCATAATGGCTTTACTGAAAACTGGGAAGTTTGTTATCAAACTTCTCAGCACATTAAACCCACACTGATGCCAGTGTGGTATTTAATGAAAAATGCACACAGAGGGCATCTTAGAGATGCCCCCTGAAAAACGACCAGCCTCTGGTGGGTTCCCTGACTGCTAAACACCAGCCTGCCACCACAAGACATGTTTCTGGACCCCTGGGGTGGGAGCCTTCGCTCCCTGAGCCCAGAAATAAGCCTTTCCTGGGCAGAGGTGGACACACCTCCCCTAGGCCAGGAAGAGCCATTTGTGGCAGGGTAGCTTCAAAGGCCTTGCCGCCTTTGTAATGCGACCCCCAGCCTCTCCTGCTATCAGGAGCAGGCCCCCTTCCTGTCTCCCCTACTTTTCGGCGGAAAGACAGGCGGGGAAAAATTTGCACAGCCCAGAAGGTGTGCCAACCCCACCCCTCAGGTGGGGGAGGCGAGGTGAAGCCCACCCTCAGTGCCCGCCATCTTGCAGATGGCAGGCACTCACCAATCAGGACTAGGGATTGTGCCCACTCCCCCACGTGGGGTGAGCACACAAAAGGTGTAGTCACCCTAAGGTCAGTAGCCCATTGCCTACTAACCTCGAGACCCCTAAAACGCCCCCTAAATACAGTATTTAGGGGTAGCCCTGAACCAAGAAGACACATTCCCGCAACCTACGAAGGACAAAAGAAGACGCCGAGCACAGGAGACTGCAGAGAACAACTGACTTGGCCCCAGCCCTACCGGCCTGTCTGCAGTTTCCAGAGATCCTGTGCCAGAAGTTGCCCTGTCCTGCAGTCAGCGACCTCCAGAACTCTGGGAGGACCGAATGCCTTCAACAAAGACCGGATCTCCTGTGAACATCAGCTCTGTTCAAAAGAAACAGCCAAGAAAGACTCCGAGCCTGCTGAGGACAAAGAAACCCGACGCCTGGAACCACCACTGCACCCGACTCCTTTGGCCCGGGTCCGAGTGGTCCACCGGTCCCAGCGAGGTCCCCCAGCGCTCCAGAGTCCGAGTCCACCGTGGGTTGACCCCTTCAGGACTCCCCTACGTCGCCTGCAGCCTCTGCACGGAGACCCACCCAACCGCGAGTGACCCGGTAAGGTGAAATCCGACTTCAAAAAACACCCCTGCATCCAGCCGGCCTGCGCCCTGGAGAAAAGAACCCGAGGCACACCTACGTCCCCGAGCCCTCCAACTTACCTGCCCAGCTGTTGGTTCCTCCCGGAAGTCTTCCTGGACCGAGCCTGCAGCTAAAAACCCAAACCGAGAATCCCCATTGAAAACAACAGGGCACCCGACGCCAAAACAGCACCCTGCACCCAGCCGCCGCTGCGGGTGCACTTTGTGTGCTGAACCAGATCCACCTTTGCCCTGAGCCTACCACCTGGAGTTTTGCTCCCACAACCTTGTGGCCTGCTCTTGAGCTGCCACGAACCGGAGGCCCCCTATCCCCCATTGGATAACATTGGGCCCCAGCACTCTGCACCCGGCTGCCCTCGTGCCGCTGAGGGTGCTTTGAGAGTACATCCTTGACCCTGGGGTAACCCTGGTTCTAACCCTAGAATACCAACTCCCACAACAAAGTACTTACCTGTTAACCGATAACTTCATGTTTGAGGCATGTGAGCTGCAGAGCTCACACTGTGCATTAGATCGCCATCTGGTGTTGGGCTTGGATGCTTGCACTTTGTTGTTGTCTTCGAAGAAGTCTTTGTAGTCATGTGATAGGTGACTCCTCCTTTGGACAATAGTGCGCATGGGCATCGACTCCATCCTCAGATTGTTTTTTTCCGCCATCGGGTTCGGATGCAACTTCGACCCTCCGGTTCGAAACTTCATTTTCAGCGTTTTTCACGACTTGATATCAACATCTCGACGTCCCTTCCTCGATCTCCTTTCCAGCCGTCGACGCGGGCCGTTGGGCCCATCGACGCCGTAAGGCCTACTGCCCATGGAAAGGATGCCCTTCCGGAAATGCCCCCAGTGTGGAGCAAAGTTCCCCCACAGTGACCACCACGAGGTCTGTAACCTGTGCCTCTCACCTGACCATAACGAGGCCACCTGTCCAGCCTGCGCTTCCTTCCGCTCCAAAAAGACCATTCGCGATCGTCGAGCCCGAAGGCACATCATGGCGCAACGGTCCGCTCCGGAACCCGTCAATATCTTCGATGAGGGTCCCGATGTTCCGGAGGAAGATTCCGAAGACCTCACTATCATCTCGAAGGCAGAGGACTCAGACGGTTCCATCACTCCAGGGCAACGAGTGAGTACTAGCGCCCCTGCCCCAACCCCACCTGCAAAAACGAAGGCACCGGTCAACACTTCGCCTGCGGGCCCCAGTCGCGACCGTAAACGTGCTTCGGACGCCCCGCCTTCCGGCTCGGCGCCGAAGAAGAAAATAAAGCCTTCCGGCTCCTCAGCACCGACCAAACCACACGTGTCCGTTCCACAGGCACCTTCGGCGCCGAAACCGAAAGAACACCCGGCGCCAAAATCCGGTTCGGTCCCAAAATCCGCCTCCAAGCATGCGGATCACTCGGCGCCGAAACCCAGGCTCCACGACACAGCCCCTAAACCGAAGCTGTTCGAGCCGATACCTAAGCCGAAGGACTCCCCTACGCCTTCTAAGACAAAAGAACATCCAAAAAAGCCATCACCGTGCTCGGAACCGAAAAAGTCGGCGCCGAAGCCAAATATTCAGGAGGAGGAACTGTTTCGACCGGATCCCATCGAGCCTAATCAACAGAAAATACATATTAATCCTAACACTGGACATATCTCCTCTGTGCCACGCCACAAGCCTGTCCCTCCAAACAAGAAGGACTCTTCTACTTCCCTATGCCTCCTTCTTCTCCTATACCTCTATCTAACACCCCTCCTCTCCACATCCCTGTTACACCGCCTCAGCCTGTAACTTCTCCACCACATGAATATCAGGACGACATGGGGTATGGTGATGACCCTGATAATCTACTTCTAGACCCAGATAACCCACCACAGGACGACTGGGGCTACAACGACCCCTAGATCCTACAGACCTCCCCAGCCCTCCACCTTATCCCACAAAACCATCTCACCAGATGATCACATTGGTTTTGGACAACTTATCCAAAGGGCTGCTGTCTTTCACGGGGTGCATATAAACACCAACCAACCAGAGGAAGATTTCCTTCTAGACACCTTTGAACAGTCTCAAAAAACTGTTCAAACTTTACCCATGATCAAAGGTGTCATTAAACATGCCCCTGAAATATTCAACGACCCTGTAAGGGCCAGGATCCTTAACCCTAGAATAGATAAAAAGTATAGACCTGCCCCTGATGACCCCGCCTACATCAAAGGTCAGCTCCCTCTTGACTCCCTGGTCGTCTCTAATGCTCGTAAACGAGCTAATTCCCAAACTTTAGGGGATGCTCCGCCCCCTGACGGAGTCAAAATTATTGGATTCATCTGGCAAACGTGTAGCTGCGCAGGCCACCAACATCTGGCGCATAGCTAACACCCAGGCACTACTAGCTAGGTACGATAGGGCCCACTATGATCAGCTAGAGACCCTATTGCAACACCTACCTGATCAGTACAAGACACAGGCCAATGACCTCATTCAGGAGGGCAAACTTATTTCAAATGCCTCCATTAAGTGCGCCCTGGATGCAGCCGACACCGCCGCTAGGTCCGTCAACACTAGCGTACTCATCAGACGGCACGCCTGGCTCCGTATTTCAGGTTTTAAGCCAGAAGTCCAAACTACCATCTTAAATCAGCCATTTAACCAAAACCAACTCTTTGGTCCTGCTGTTGACACAGCACTGGAAAAAATGAAAAAGGACACTGACACTGCCAAGTCAATGGGAGCATTGCAGTCCCCACAACAACATGGCTCCTTTCGCCGCTCCTTCTACAGAGGGGGCTCTAGGAACACCACAGACAATTCCTCTTCATATAAAAGCACCACCCAAACCTCTCCCAATAGAGGATACTTTAGAGGTGGTTACAGAGGCAACAACACTAAGGGCAGAGGTCGAGGTAATAACAACACCCGTACCTCCACCACTCCTAAACAGTGACTTCCCTCCACTTCCCCCGACCACACCACCCCTGTCGGGGGACGGCTATCACAGTTCCTACCTGTCTGGAACTCCATTACAACAGACAGGTGGGTAAGACAAATTATCCAACATGGCTACTGCCTGGAACTAACAGCTACCCCCCCCCCAACATACCACCCAAGCAGCGTCCAATGTCCGCAGACCATCTTACGCTTTTACAGTAAGAGGTACTTTCCCTGCTTCAAAAGCACGCCATAGAGCCAGTTCCTCTACTACAGAGGGGCACAGGGGTTTACTCCCTGTATTTCCTAATCCCCCAAAAAGGATGGCACTCTAAGGCCTATTTTAGACCTCAGACCCCTCAATCAGTATATACATTCAGATCATTTTCACATGATCACTCTCCAGCAAGTGCTTCCCTTACTACAACAACAAGACTTCCTTGCCACATTAGACCTCAAGAACGCCTATTTCCACATTCCCATACATCCTGCTCACAGGAAGTATCTAAGGTTCGTACTCAATGGACAGCACTACCAGTTCAAAGTACTTCCATTCGGAGTCACCACTGCTCCAAGAGTATTTACCAAATGCCTTGCAGTAGTAGCAGCGCACCTACGAAGACAACAAATACATGTCTTCCCATACCTGGACGACTGGCTCATCAAAGCCAGATCATTCAACCAGTGTGTCCAACACACTCACCAAACAATACAAACATTACACAACTTGGGGTTCACAGTAAACTACACCAAGTCGCACCTTCAGCCCTCCCATATACTTCAATATCTGGGAGCCACAATAAACACTTCCACTGCTCTAGCTTACCCCAGCCCAGCCAGGATAGCCAGTATACAAACCCTTATCCCCAGGTTTCAAATACAACACTCTCTCCCAGCCAGAGTGTTTATGCAGCTAATCGGCATGATGGCATCTTGCATTTTCATCGTCCCTTATGCCAAACTTCAAATGCGTCCTCTACAGGAGTGCCTAGCGCGCCAATGGAACCAGGCTCACAGACATCTTACAGATCTGGTGTTGGTGGACAGCCGCACACATCGCTCTCTGCAGTGGTGGAACACCAAAAATTTGTCCAAAGGGCGGCCGTTCCTAGAGCCGGTTCCACAAATAGTACTAACCACGGACGCATCACTCACAGGATGGGGAGCACACCTGTTAGATCATACAACACAAGGCAAGTGGACCACTCAACAGAAGCTGCTCCACATCAACCACCTAGAGTTACTAGCTATATTCCTAGCTCTCAAATCTTTTCAACTCCACGTACAGAACAAGGCTGTCCTGATCCGAACAGACAACATCACAGCCATGTACTATATACAAAAACAGGGGGGGGGGACACTCTCCACAACTGTCCCAACTGGCACAGGACATTTGAAAGTGGGCCATTCCACAAAACATATACCTTCTAGCAGAACACCTACCAGGGGTTCACAATCAGATTGCCGATCTGTTAAGTCGACAGATACAACAGATTCACGAGTGGGAACTACATCCACAAGTTCTTCTACCTTTTTTCCAGATGTGGGGCCAGCCAGACATAGATCTGTTCGCCACACACCAAAACGCAAAATGCCCAACCTTCGCCACCAGGTTTCCACACCCGCAGTCCCAGGGCAATGCGATATGGATGAACTGGTCCGGCAGATTTGTGTACGCTTTTCCACCGCTACCACTGATCCCACTTGTAGTACGCAAGCTCCGACAACAGTCTCTAAAAATGATACTAGTAGCTCCCACATGGGCACGCCAACCGTGGTTCACCACACTACTAGAACTATCGGTAGTCCCATACCAAAGACTACACCTCTCCCCATCAATGCTAACGCAGAGCCATGGAGAGATGAGGCACCCAGATCCATCTCAACTGAACCTTGCGATTTGGCTCCTGAAGTCCTAGAATTCGGTTACCTTAACCTACCGCCAGACTGTATGAACATTATTAAAGAGGCTAGACGCCCAACTACCAGAGCCTGCTATGCAGCAAAATGGAAAAGATTAGCTATTTACTGCACTAACAATCATATCCAACCATTACAGGCCTCCACGCAAAACATAATTTGCTACTTGCTACATTTGCAAAGATGTAATCTTGCATACTCATCCATACGTCTGCACCTCGCAGCCCTTGCTGCTTACTTACAAAACAGGCAACACTTATCACTCTTTAGAGTCCCCGCCATTAAAGCCTTTATGGAAGGCCTTAAGCGGATCATACCTCACAGATTACCACCTTCCCCAGTGTGGAATCTTAATATAGTACTTACCAGGCTCATGGGACCACCTTTTGAACCCCTACATAAATGTGAACTTCAATTCCTTACATGGAAAGTTGCGTTCCTAATTGCAATCACTTCTCTCATCAGAGTCAGTGAGATACAGGCTTTAACTATACAAGAGCCCTTCTTACAAATACATCATAATAAAATAGTTCTCAGGACAAACCCAAAATTCCTTCCCAAAGTCATTTCGCCTTTCCACCTTAACCAATCGGTAGAACTACCCGTGTTCTTCCAAAACCCAGATTCCGTGGCAGAAAGAGCTCTCCACACCCTAGATGTCAAGAGAGCCCTTATGTATTACATTGACAGAACCAAGTCTTTTCGCAAAACCAAACAATTGTTTGTAGCTTTCTCTCCACCACACAAGGGTAATTCCATCTCAATAGCCGGGGTTGCAAGGTGGATTGTTAAATGTATCCAAATCTGCTACCAAAAAGCCAAACGCACATTATCAGTTCCCCCTAGAGCGCACTCAACACGCAAACTAGGGGCTTCCATGGCATTCTTAGGGAACATTCCCCTAGAAGACATATGTAAGGCAGCCACATGGTCTACAACACACACCTTCACTAAACACTGTTGTGTTGATGTGCAAGCCAAGCAACAAGCTTCAGTGGGCCAAGCTGTCCTTAAAACCCTTTTTCAAACTACTACAACACATGCAGGTGACCACCGCTAGGGGAGATACTGCTGTACAGTCTATGCACAGTGTGAGCTCTGCAGCTCACATGCCTCGAACGGAAAATGCTACTTACCAGTATGCATCTGTTCTTGGCATGTAGAGCTGCAGATCCTCACACGCCCACCCACCTCCCCGGGACCTGTATGTGTTCCAGTCCTATCTTAATTAGATACACACACATGGACATCTCTTTCCTTTTCTACTAACTCCATCACTCCCCAATATGGCGAAAAACAATTTGAGGATGGAGTCGATGCCCATGCGCACTATTGTCCAAAGGAGGAGTCACCTATCACATGACTACAAAGACTTCTTCGAAGACAACAACAAAGTGCAAGCATCCGAGCCCAACACCAGATGGCGATCTAATGCACAGTGTCAGGATCTGCAGCTCTACATGCCAAGAACAGATGCATACTGGTAAGTAGCATTTTCCTTCTCTCCATAGGAATACATTGACTGTTTTTCCTTGAAAAATGTTCTAAGTGTGGAGTTGGTTTTTGTATTGAACTTTGAAAAACTGCAAAGAACTAAAAATTGCTTACTTACCTTTTCTCTAGGAAGTGTCCCAGTGTGATATCTAGGTGAATCACACTAGGTAGAAAAAGTTATCCAGGAAGTAATCTATAAAGTAATCAAAAGTAATCCATAAAGTAATCAAAAGTAATCCAACAGAAATTTCCACTGTATTGAAAAGATTCACAAACCTGTAACAGTCATTTTCATTCAGCTTGCTTGTATTGTTCAACCTGCCTTGAAAATTATCAAATACACTTAACTGTGCCAGTCTTACCTGGTTCTAGGAAATAAATATAACTAAATAATATTTTTATACAAATCAAATTGGTCTGAGTTCAGTCTTTGAGTGTGTGACCTCATTTGCTGATTGAGTGTGTACAACAAATGCTTAACACTACCCTCTGATAAAGCCCTACTGCTTGCCCACACTATTACAAATAGAGAGTAAGGTGCCATCTACTTTTACCTCTGCCTACCTTTGGGGTTCCACTGGACTCTGTGCACACTATACCTCATTTCAGTATAGTATATACAGAGCCAGCTTCCTACACTATCTGATTGAAAGAGCGATTTCGGTCGAAATGCTGCTCTTCGAGATCGCGCACAAGCCTTGCCATGAAAATTAAAGAAATATTGCACTTAGAAGAGGCTTAGTGTCAGCGTACAGCGCCGTTTAACATGCCCTAACCATCAAAAACACTTAAGGAGGAAAATAAGAAAGGAAAGTCGGTTTGTGTAAATGAAATCCGACGAAAGCAGAGATGAAAAGACAACCTCTAGAGACGCGGCCACAAGACTGTTTCCCGTGATAACCTGTCACCTTGAGATAAGATGAGATCCCTGGGGGAGGAGAAGCACATGGCAAGCAGCCACAGGTACGCGGGGGGAGTAAGAGACAGTGGAAGGAGGCTGATTGGGGGACGGGGTAAGAAAAAATGCGGAATGGGGGAGAGCAATTTCACAACACATGCAAAATAAGGCGATGGGCAGCAGGAGGGGGGAGGGAAGGAGCACTCAAAGCCCCATGACGGTCGAAGGACAGGGCAAGCAGCCATGGGAGCAGTGGGTTTCAGCGCAAAAGCAGACACGCTTAATCTCGCGATTTTATACAGTACATATTTCAATATGCTGTAATCGTTTTAGAAAACTGTATTTTTAAAGTACGCTGCCAGGACCCTCTACTGCTGCAGGCAACGGTAGTGGCCATCTTCAAATGGGTTGTTTCTAAAAGATGAACCCGGAGAGACACTCCAATATAGTCTATATAAGATGTCCACTATTATAGCCACATCAGTTAATACCAAAAAATACAATTAGCAGATCCTTAGTCGACGTGACCTATCCTTATTAACAAGAATGGGTGCTGAAACAGACCTTGAAACACACCAGACTGCAGTGCTGGTAGGTATTGAGCCGGAAACAGGTTCCGGCACAGCCCCGTCAAATTGTCCCTCCACTGTCCTAAGACAACCCCAAATGATGCACCAGCATCCCAGCCCTGTCCCTACAACCTAAGTCGTCATTTTTTCTTTCCCAGGCCCTTTGGTGTAATTGTGACAGTGGGTACCACCTGACTTGTTGGTATCAGTTTATAGTTCACATACATCAGCGATGATTTCCCTAACATTATGCTGTATATCTCGCTTGTCCATCATTTAAAATAATACTGCCATCTGGTAGGGGTCTTGTTGTAAATCCGTGATTTAGTCCTTCCTCTATTCCCGCAGCCGGAAGGAACTCCAGATGAACACAAGGTTTATGGCCATGTGTGCGCACACAGCGTACAAGATGGTAACCTGTTTAGCACGAGCTGCCTAGCTGTCAAGAAGCGCATGTTCAATATACACGTCACTGGGTTGTTCGCATCGCTTTGTGTTTTATGTTGTTCGAGATAATATAGGCCATATTTTGCATTATTATACTTCACATACGATATACGTGTGAGGAGGATGGCCTGTTGTATGGAATTTTAATAGTACTTCTGAATGAAACAGCTGCTAAGTGAAGGAGCACCGCTATCTTGATGTACGGAAAAGCGAAGCAGCTGCTCCCACCCAGCTGTTCTCCCTTTTTGGTGTCTCACTGGTTATCTTGTGAAGTTTTGAAATAACTATACAATAAAGATTTTATCACCTTCAGATAGCACCTTTTTCGAGCCTTTGCAACCTTTCCAATGACAGTACAACTCTGTTATAAAGCACATGCCTCCTGTGAGAAATAATACTGAGTATGACTGGTTCTGCAATGGTCTGTCACCTCTTTCTCTGAAGTCGGTATTTCAGCCTGTCTTTACAGCCTAACTAGTGCTCTAACTGGAAATTTAGAAGTGCAGGTACTCCCTATTTAGAGTACCTGTTTGCTCCTGAGAAATGCTGGTACTCTCCTATTGAATGTAGTTCAGGGGGTGCTGAGAAGTGCAGGTACTCACCCTCTCAAAATGAACAAGGGCAGGTATTCCGTACTGGACTTTACCTGCCCATTTAAAGCACTGAACCAAACGCTCGTCAACGTCGGTCAATGTGTCAGTTATTCAGGACACTGGCGGAGGAGGACGAAATTCATTTCCCCATGCTGCTACTAGCTCTATGAAGTTGGAACTCACTACAAATCCTAGCTTTACATGCCAACTAAACTGAATATATAAATTGTGACTCAAACCTAGACATGATATTTTCCTTACTGTTAAAACATTAAGTTGTTTTGAATTAATTTTGCACAACAGATTAGTAACAGCTTCGTTTTGCATGGTTTTCACCCTAAAGATATACTTCTAAAGTGTAGGTGTCTAACTTATCTCTATTTAATTAGAATGTTTGAAAAATGCATAGCGTTTTGATTCTTTCAATTCATTTCATAGTACTATTGATAAGTAATTTATAATTCAGAGCAGGAAAGAATTATGGTTAGCACATTGTTAGTGTTATTTTCAACATATTGTGCCTGGCTACAGCTTGTTTTTCTAAGACTCTCATTTACATTACAGCTTCATTAGACGTGTTCCAGCTTTAAAACCCAGCTTACAGTGAAACACGCCATCCACCAGTGCCCACATATTTCCCAGAAATGTCACTGCGTGATGAATTGACTGACGCCCACGTCAATATCATTAGAGAATCCTTGTGGGTGGGATAGCCAGCATTAAGAATCAAACAGCCTGACCTGGAAAGAGCAATGTTTTCCTGATACTGTATGCAAATCAGCAGATCTGGAAACGTGGATTAACTAACCAGCCTCGCCTGCACAACACCTTATGTAAAACAGCTTAGAGGAGGCCCAAGATTAAAATTGCACACAATTCTTTCTCCTGCCTGCAGAAACTGAGAGAATTACTTGCAGCAACAATAATGGGGGTGTTTTCAGAGGATCAACAATTCTCTTAATGCATTAACATGACCAAAATTCTACTGTTATTGCAGTTTTACATACACTTTTGCGATTTTCTACTGGATGTCCTCGCATACGTTGTTATACTGAATAGCTCTTTTGGAGTAGTCCGTTTTATCAGGCGGAAGTTAAAAAACATTTCTAGTCAGAAGTTTAAAAAACAAAACGCGTGCAAATCCTGACAAAAAAGACCCAAATCAAGCACTATTCGACACAACGATAAAACGAGTTACACAAAAATACATGCGCACATCTATTATTTAGCAAGACCTAGAAAAAGTAAATATACATCTTTGGAGCAGCAGCGTTTGTTACAAGATAAGAACAAGATTTACATCCCTGTTTACAGAAACGAGCTCAGAGCCAGTGGAATAATGAGTGCTTGTGTTAAGTGCTCTAAATCAAAGAAAAAAGTAGTTCTGAAAACATTTGCTAAAATGTGAGCTGGGAATGGATAGTAGGAATTGGTCCGTGCTCTCAGAAGGGCTAAACACAGGAAGAGGCAAGATGCCTGCATGTCATTTACAAATGGAGAGAAAGTATAGGAGAGCGATGATGGAGGCAGCAAATAGGAAGCCAGTGGGCACACTGAAGCCCACAAAGTGTATCCAACATGTCTCTTTGAGACAGCATATGCGCTGTCTAGAGCCGAGAACTAAAAAGGATACCAGCTCTTGAAAAAAATGTCAGTTACAGAGGGCATCCCTTTCCACGTTGACAATGTGGATTTAGATTCCACTAGTTAAGGTAATTTTTTCCACCTACAAAAAGGTAGACCATTTTGTGCAAAAGTGTAGTGAGAGGAAATGGAGTGAACTATATGGTGTGGTTGTGCGACTTCACAGTATAATACACTTAACCCCTTTAGGTCCAGTAGGTTTCGTCTGTAAACCCTTCAGCTCAACCCTGGGTAGCTGTGGCACTGAGCAGCAAGGCTTAAACAGGAATACGAGTTAGGCATTTAAACAGCATTAAAACAATTGAAGACTGACACGACACAAGAAATCCGACACCAATTTATAAAAACAGACTGAATTTTTATAAGAATTAGATACTAGAGCTCTGCTACCACAACCGACCCCACCTCCACGCACAGGGGCAGGTGCTTGCCTGCCTGGAGGGTTTGATGCAGACCCTGCAGCCAACCCCACGTCCAAAGGCCATGCGCTTCTAGGGGTTGGCTGCCCGCAGAGGTTGGTGTTACATATGATACTAAAATATTACTCTACGCTTAAAAAAAGAAAAATCCACAGAAATTCACTGAAAGAAAAACAAAGGTTAAAGTGATGTTATAGTTAAATATAGTAATATCTTGATTACCTTCTTAAAAACCTTTGAAATTCTGTGCAAAAACCAAAGGTTAAAGGGACTGTGTAGTTAGGTGAAAATGTCTGTTACAATGTACTGTTTTAAGCAAACAAAACCACAGAAATTTTCCAATTATAATTAGCCCAACTAATTATAACTTGTGGCCTAAATTAACTCTAACACACGCCTTCATCATGCACTACTAAATTACATTACATCACTCATGACATGTTCTATGACACTATTGATAACACCAATGCAACATCAGAAATGATATTATTGATAACAAAACAGTGCATGGGGCCACGTTATAGTCAATTTAGGGAACAGGGTATAGTTACTTACAATAATTGTAACTGGTGAATTTCTGTGGTTTTGTTAGTTTAAAAAGGCTGAGGGCAAGAACTAATTGCAGAGGAGTTGAAGTGTTATACTTAATATTACCACTTCTCTAAGTTGGTGTATTTAGTGCTGGTAGGCTTCTGGTCTACTGCAACCTTTTTCTGTGTCTTTACAGGTGTATTTTCAGTGTAGACAACAACAGAATGTGCTTGGAAAACGGGAGAGAACAATAGATACATTTGGGCAGTCCGTAGTAAACAGCATGGTATTACTTTGTTTAATATAAGAGTGCCACTGCACCACTTAATGAGAAGTGGGTTTCACAGTAATCGTTTATTTGTATCTAAACCGAGGCCCTTATACCTACACAGTCCTTCAACGGTTATTTAATGAGCTGATCTAGATCTACCAACATCTTCCTTATATTGGTAGACACATCATTTGGTTCAACATTTTATTTCTATTGGACAGATGTGACCTAGGAGGATACCTAGGATGATAGGTGGTGGGTTGGAGATTTGTCAGAGGCATAGGAAAACGATTTTGAGTGCTTTTTTGAAGGTGTGGATGGAAGGAAACTATCTTTAGTGACAAATAGTTGTTTTAGAGATTCATGACTGGGAGAACGCTTGTTTTCTTCTTTTTTGTGTTTGTAGTTTCTAGGATCAGTTGATTGAAGCTGTGGGTGGTGAAGGTGTGACTGCTAAAGGAGTTACGATGCTAGGTATGTAGGTGTGTGCTTTGTAGATAATGCACAGGGACGTGAACTTATTGCAAGCTGGAATTGGGAGGCTGTGTTGATTTTTAAGTGTTGGATTGATATTATCGTACACTAACACATTGAGATGTTGCTTCACCCTTAAATCCCTAACAACCCTGCATAGTTCTTTGACACTGCTAGGAGCTGAGTGAGTAGCATTTCCAAAAATAGTGAAATACTAGATTACATGCCAGTGCCATCTGGAAAAATTGAGTATTATGGTGGTTAGGTTCTTGGCAAAGTCCTCTTTTGGGGACTTCAAACCTTATTTTTTTTTTTATCATGCAGTATTTTACCTTTTTACTATTTTTTCATTTTTGTAGGATGGCTATTCCTTTTATGAGTAATTAAGAAAAACTAGAAACGCATTCAAATTTTTTTGATATTTTGATATTCTATCACTCAAACTGTTTTATTTCTGTTACAAGTGTACAATGGGCCGGATGGTCTTGCTTTAGAAACGAGTGCCTTTTTAGACCTACTCTTGCTATTAGCTTTGTATGAATAAATGATGCAAGATGTTAAACTGGGAAAGTAAACGTCGATGTGGTAGCACCTGTTATTTTAGCGGCGGACCAAGGGACTTTGCAGAAGGGGATGGTTCAGTCCAAAGCCCCACCACCCCAAAAGAACCCAGCCTAATTAAAGTACCTCTTATGGTTGAGTGCACCATGGAGTGACGGATGACTATGGATGAGTATGGCTATGGTTTCTGCATTGCTATGGTAGTACTTTTTTAGTAATGGAATCTACTCTTTAGGTCTTACAGCGCATGCACTCTCTGTTGCAAGACTATTAGCTTACAGTGTGCCCATTGGTTGGCTTACTTGTCACTCATTTCCGTGCTTCTTATTTGTTGGATTGTGTGGGCTATCCTTCCTCTGCTTGATTTGTCCCTTCACTGAAGCATGGAGGCATTACTTATATCCTTCCATGGCTCCCTTTTCAGGTGCTACTGTTTTCCTTTTGTTTAAGCACTGTACGAGAGTCAGTGTGATTTCCAGCTGTCTCCCCTGTGTACTTCTCACCTTCTGCTGCACTTGCTCTTGTTGCTCTTTACCCCCTTCCTCCATGATGCCATTGTGTGCTTCTTCCCCAAGTTGCTTTTTCATCCATGTGCCTCTCTCCACCCACTTCTTGTTGCACACTCATCCATTTGTTCTAGCCCACTTTTCTCTGTTTGCTTCTGCCACCTGCATCCTCTGTATTGCTTTCCCCACCTATGCACTCCATGTTGCTTCTCCCCACCTGCGCCCTCCGTGTTGTTTCCCTTCAATCGCCCCACCTGCGTTGCTTCCCCAGCCCTCCATGATTCCACCCATCCCTATGGGTTGCTTCTAACCCCACCCCCCAGATTGATTTTTCCCCCACCCCCCGGATTGATTCTCCCCCACCCGTGTAACTGTTTTTCTTTTTATTACCAACCCAAATGAGGCAAATAAAAAGGGGAAAAAAAAAGCGCTCTTCATTTTATAGGTGAACGCATTCCTGGTGCGTGCCTTACAAACTGATGCGTTATTTCGCATCATAGGCTTTTTTTTCCTCATTTTTGAAAGGTGAGACTTTGCCAGTGCTTATTTCCTTGGTTTCTGTCAACAAGCTGATGAAATTGGGTTACCCTTTACTATATGTTTTGTTCAGACTTCTCGAAATCCAAACCTTCATTTGCTAGCAAAAAGTGAGAATGTCAACTAAAATATGAATGAATGATCAAAAAATACCAAAAAGAACGAAATTTACTTTTATAACACTTGTGGAGCTAGGCTAAGTCTGTGCACAGCTAGACTGTGGCTTTATCTACTGTAGCAATATATTAATTTTCATAAACTAGTTGATAAAGTATAAAATAAAAGGCAATCACTTTTCATACAATGTACTGGTAGTGTGTTTTGTGCTATCAAAAATAGCAGTGAGAATGAACCAGTTGAGTGGTTTGCAAAAATCTGCCGTTTGACCTTCTTGTGGGTTGTCAAGAAAACACATTGTCTTACTGTTTAATGAGTAGTTATTTCTTTATTTTTGGTTTTGTAGCTGTTACAACGTCAAAGTGGGAACTTTTTGATCAACACGAGGAGTCAGAAGAACAAATTCAGAAGTAAGATGATCCGATTTGTTATACGTTTTTGAAAGTTTGCCCATGCTAAAACAAATTTTTGCGTTTATACATGTTAATGTTTGTTAGAAATTTTGTTAAACCTATATCTGCAAGGTTAAACACAACTTCAAGTTAAGTGTGTGTGTGTGTGTAATACGATGTAGTAGTAACGGTGGTCCACTGACTGATTAAAGTTGATGGAAAAGAACATTGCGCAAGGTGTTTCCATCTATCCAGTACTGTAAGTCTATTTGTAGTATCATTGTAGAAGGTGACCAAGATGGAACGTGGTCTGTCTCGGCACATGCACCAGTATGAAAGATCCTGGAAAGAGTACCATCAAAACTCAATGCAGGCTATGGATACTTATAAGCATAGGTTCCTCACCTTTAGAATATCCCCAAGCACCAGGCTGGGTCTTGAAGATTTAAACAGCATTACTCTCACGCACCGGTAGGTGGCAATGTGCAGCTCCATGCTGACCTTGTCTCCCCCATCAACCCCTGGAAATGATGAACAGAGTGTCATATACAAGATCCACCCATGCATGCTGACTTCAGTTCCTTTTTCTCAGCAGCTTAGTCCAGAGATCTGGAGCTCACTCCCAACTTTTTCCTTGTCTTGTGACAAATTGTTTCTCAAAATTATTTTTTCCAGTTTGCAAGGGCAGTATGTCCTCTATTAAACCTACACCATTTAAGCATTTTAGGGACTGTCATAAGCAGATGTCTGGGGCAGATCCACATGAGGTTTGCCTCTGGTGTTGGAGGATGAATCCTTTCCTATCGTTCTCTCCGACTCTGAGCCAAATCCATCTCAGCCTCTAATGAGGTCATGCTCTCAGCGTTGTCCCTGCGTACCCTTCCCCCATCCATTCCAGTTCAGACTGTGCCATGCCTTTATCTAGGACCTGTACCCCAAACACTCCAACAACTTATTGGTTTGCACCCTGACCGGAGCCAACCTGTCTTTGGGGATGATAATAGTGATTAGGTGGAGTATTTTCCCCAACATTATGAGGATGACAATTTATGTGGACCTTCTTATTTCAGTGATTTGGACAATTCCCCAGACACTGGGTTGTGTTTGCCTCCTGGACCAGCAAAAGAAGAGTGCTTCCTTTGCTGTGGTAATGAGATGCGTGGTGGAAGTTTTAGCCTTAGTTACCCGCTGTAGAGGTCAAAACTTAAGTGCTGAGTGGTTTATTACCTGGTCAGACTTCGTCTGATGCAGCACTTTACTCCAGCGGATTTAGTAGAAGCTTCCTTCAGTGGAGTGAGCCTCAAGTCTTTCCCCACGGCTCGTCCTGACAGAATGAAAACCACCACGATCCACTGGCTTCTCTGGAGACGTACAATCCTCTTTAATCAACATGCCATTTGATGGGTCTCTTGTTTGGCGAGAAGGCCTATTCTGTAAAGAAATCTGGGCCGCGGCACTATCCCAAGTCCGCAGAGAGACAATATCTTCACCAGTTTTGCCCCTTTGAATGCTACTCCATAGGATTGCTGTGCTGTCCACACTAAGGCAGATGTGCCCCTACAACAGGCACCCCTTTCCTTTGGGGATCAGGGAAGGTGATCTAGTAGCAATGTCTAGGCCATCAGGGTCACCGAACTACCCAGTTCCCTGCCCCTCCGGCATGTGCCTTTAAGCCACTTTACTTGGGCTTTAGCAACACATGACCATCCCTGTGGAAGGCAGGATCAAATATTTCCTCCAGGGGTGGCAAAATATAACACCTGACTGGTGGGTCTCCAGATCTTCCAATGAGGCCATGCCCTGCGGTTTCTGTTTGGCCTGCACACCTCTCACCCACCTCCAGACATCTTTCAGAAGATCACTTGTCCATCCTGCTCCAAGAAGTGCAGGCTCCTTTGGCCAAAGAAGCCATAGAGAGCCCAGGAAATATAGACTGGCTGTTACTCCTGTTATTTCCTTGTGCTGAAGAAGGCCTTTGTCCCTTATTAGATCAACTTCCTCTGAATGCCTTCTTGTGGAAGTTCAAATTAAAGATGCTCATGCTTGCCCAGGATCTGTGCGCCCTGGATCCAGACGTCTGGGCAGGGGATTCGGACATGCAGGACACTCACTTTCATGTACCCCTCCTGCAGACCTCTAGATGCTACTTGTGGTTCAAAGTGGGACAGGAGAATTTTCAAATTTGCTGTGCTCCTCTTTGGACTCAGCACTGACCATCAGTGTGCTCAAAAGTGATGACAGTGGTCGCAGAACATATCCAGAGGTCGAAAATACCAGTTTTCCATTGGCTCAGTGTAGGAAGCTGGCTCTGTATATACTATAACAAAATGAGGTATAGTGTGTACAGAGTCCAGTAGAACCCCAAAGGTAGGCAGAGGTCAAAGTAGATAGCACCTTACTCTCTATTTGTGGTAGTGTGGGCAAGCAGTAAGGCTTTATCAGAGGGTAGTGTTAAGAATTGGTTGTACACACTCAATCAGCAAATGATGTCACACACTCAAAGACTGAACTCGGACTAATTTGATTTGTATAAAAATATTATTTAGTTGTATTTATTTTCTAGAAGCAAGCTGAATGAAAATTTCTTTGTTACAGGTTTGTAAATCTTTTCAATACAGTGGACAATACTGTTAGATTACTTTTGATTACTTTACAGATTACTTTTTCTACTCAGTGTGACATGCCTAGTTATCACACTGGGACATTTCCTAGAGGAAAAGTAAGTAAAGCATATTTTAGTTATTTGCAGTTTTTCAAGTTCTCATACAAAACCAACTCCACACTTAAAACAATTTTCAAGAAAAACAGTTAATGCAATCCTATGGAAGGAAATTGAGATATCGGTTTACAGGTAAGTAGAAGTTTGTGGGAGTTGGTATTCTGGGGTTAGAACCAGGGTTCCCTCAGGGTCAAGGATGCACTCTTGAAACACCCTCAGCGGCACTAGGGCGGCCGGGTGCAGACTGCTTCGTCCCAATGTTATCCAATGGGGGGACAGGGGGCCTCTGGTTGGTGGCTGCTCACAAGCAGGCCACAAGTCTGTGGGAGCAAAGCTCCTGGTATTAGGCTCAGGGCAGAGGGGGATCCGAGTTAGTACCCAAAGTACACCCCCAGTGGCGCAGGGGAGGCTGGGTGCTGGTTTGGCATCAGGTGCTGTTGGTTTCAATGGGGATTCTCCGGTTACAACAAAAACTGCAGGATTGGGGACGAAGATCTTTATGGAGGTGACCACCAGTTGGAGAGGTAAGTTGGGATGTCTGGGGATGCTGGGGATGCTGGGACACAATCGGTTGAGCCATCCAAGGCCGTGGGACGTCGGGTGCAGGGGTGTCTTTAGGCGTCGGGTTTTCATAACCAGCTCTGGTCGGGGAGATCCTCCAGAAAGAGGCTGCAGGCTTTGCTTGGAGATTCGAGGCAGGTCGGGATCGCCGGGGAGACCTCGTGGTGTTGGGCCACTCGGGCTGTAGGCGTCGGGTGCAGAGTGGTGCAGACTCAGGGATTTGGTCGGAGCAAGAGTCTATGGGTGAGCAAATCCGGTGTTCACAGGAGACAAAGTCTTTGGCTTGGAAGGCAGGGCAGGTCTTTCGGGTTCTTGAGGCTGCTGGCTGCAGGACACACTGGGATTTTGCTGGAGCAGGTTCGAGGTGGGGGCAGGCCGGTAGGGCTGGGGCCAAGTCAGTGGGCGTCCTCCTCCTCCTCTTAGTTTCAGCACAGCTCTTCGGTCCTTCGTCTTCAGCTCTTCTTGGTCGGTTCTTGTCTGAGGAGGCAAGGTTCAGGGCTGCCCCTAAATACTAGATTTAGGGGTGTTACAGGTAGGTAAAGGTTGGGACCAAAGGGTCCCTTCCTTGGGGTGGGTACTCCCCCTATTATGCCACCCTCCAGTGGGAGGGGGGCATATGCCTCACTCTGGTTGGCTGGGTCCCCCCATCTGCAAGATGGCGGGGACTGAGAGTTGTGCTTCACCTCGCCTCCCCCACCTGAGGGGTGGGGTTGGCAAAGGTAGGCACACCTCCCTTCCTCACTTGATTTTCCCGCCGATTCTCCCGCCCAAAGTGGGGGTCAGAACCGGTGGGGACAAATGGCTGGATGCAGCAAAGGCCTGTGGAAGCTCACAAAGGCGGCAAGCCTTTGAAGCTTCCCCTTCGTGGACCCTGCCCATCCTGGGGGAGGAGGCTTGGCACCTCGTCCCAGGATGTGCATTGTTTTTTGACCCGCCCCCCCCACACCCTCCCCCACCCGAGAGCAGCAGGCTCTCGACCCAGAGGTCCAGAAACATGTCTGGTGGTGGCTGCTGCCACTCAGCCTGGACACTAGTGTTGGGTCATTTTTCAGGGGGCATCTCTAAGATGCCCTATGTGTGCATTTTTCATTAAATCCCACACTGGCATCAGTGTGGGTTTAATGTGCTGAGGAGTTTGATACCAAACTTCTCAGTTTTCAGTGCAGCCTTTATGATGCTGTGGAGTTCGTAATGACAAACTCTCAGCACCATATACTCTTAATGGCATTACTGCACTAACAATTGGCTTAGACACTGTAGGGATACAGGGCTCATGCACCTGTACCCTCACCACTGGTATAGCGCACCCAGCTAGAGGGGTGGCTGACCTATGCCAGGGCAGTGGGTTGTAGGCATGGCACACAGGGATGTGTGCCATGTCGACTCTTCACTTTGTTCTGCCCCAAAACACGCAGCCTGCTGTGGGTGGGTGGGTGGGTGGTTGTGGGTGTGGGGGGGGGCAAAAAGTGGGGGCAACCATGCAAAAAGATGGCACTTTCTTACAGGCGAGTGTTCTCGCGTTGGGGGACCTGTATGAGCACCAACTCTTGATGTCCTTTCAGGACCTAAGGGAGAGGTATGAGATTTATGAGGGCTAGTGTTTGATGCCTTGGTAGAGGTTATTTGGGTTGTGTGGCGGGCAGAGCGTGCCGAACCAGCCATGTCGTCAGCGCTACAGATGTTGTTGGGGTGCTGTTTCACTAAACGCGCAATCACGCTGCTCTGCGGCAGATTGTTGGGAACTTGGTATACCACCCTTTCAGGCCCAAGGGGATAAATGGGCTTGGTCTCTTGGCCAAGAGCTGGCGGACAGGCACTGGACCCATACTCTGGCACAGGTGCGGGTGTCTCTAGGAACCTCTACCTGAAATACACTCAATTCAACTATGTCCACCAGACATACCCGACTCCGATGCGTCTTCATTGCATCTTTCCGGGTGTTTCTTCAAAATGTCCCCGATTCGCCTGTCTCGAGGCTCACTTTTATCATATGGTATGGGACTGCCTGGAGATTAGCCACTACTGGGGGGGATGTTGTTCAGACCCTGTCTGACATTATGGGCGGCCCTCTGCAGTGCGATCTGCTTCACTGTCTCCTTCGGCTGACCACTTGGACGTGCAAGAATAGGTAGATATGTTGTCAGGTTCCTCGACTTGGTGTTCATTCTCCTGAAGCGTTGTATAGCCACGGGTTGGAAGTCCGCTGTATGGCCATTGCTATCACTCTGGTTGAAAGTTCTTCTTAAATGGGCAACTGTTGAGACAATGACATAGAGATCGATGCCCTTGTAGAGGAGGGTACTGCCCTCACTGGATGTTTAGTATGACTATATCGACAAATTGTAGGCCAAGACAGGCAAGAGGGCCCCCCTAAAAGCTGGGTGCTCGCTTGCAGGCTCCAGCTGGCCTTCCGAGTTTGGTTGCCCATACATCTTATCTTTGCTGCCCTATAGGGCGTTTCGTATACACTGATATTTTTTGGTTGTTTGCATTTGACTGTGTTGCCATAATACAGCTCCTTCCTGCGGGCACCCGTACCCTCTTAAGGGCCCTAAACGGTCTCTCGCCCCACTGCTGCCCATACCAGGCCTGGTAAATGGGAGAGAGGTTCTTTGGTATTTCAGCTGCCGATCGGAGTACAATCTAGGCATGTAGGACATTTATTGTGTTTCTACATTGCTCGATTCTGAGCACTTTGAATAGGATACCTGACATTGTAACAACGTGTACATTGTACTGATTATGTGAACCTGCTGTCTAACAGCATTTTTTTGTTAACTATGATATTTGCTCAAGTACCTCAAAATGTAATAAAAGCTACTTGAAAACAAAATTAATCCACCACGGAGAAACTGGAGTGAATACATCAGATGGTTTCTTTGGCTACACAAGACTAGTCCCAGTACCCAAAAATAAAAACTAACCTCTAACCTAGGATTCAGGAGCAGCTGCTGCCTGGCTTAAAACTCTTGAATTCCTCATTAGAGGTAGTAAGCACTATACAAATGCAATTACAGTATAAACAATGGCAATGCAATATGTGAACAGGGGTGAAAAAGGGTATAGTGGATTCCCTGATCCTTATACAGCGAACAAAGTTAGAATTTTGTTTATGGATCAAGTTAAGGATTGTCTCTGCAGCACGGACAACTGTTAAATAGAACACCCAGGCAGATGCATTAAGTATCATTTGGAAAAGATGCTGTGTCCTGTTTCATTACTGCCTTCGATATTTTTAACTTTACTGTGTGGCCATCGCTCTACCAATGAGCCTTCACAATGAAACTTTTCAAACATTATTCTGTAGCTCAGCTCCAACCTCTTCCGTAATATGAGTTCTCTTCCAGGGGATCCTCATCAATAGTCATAAGCACTGAATATTCCCGCCCATGTGCGGGGACCCCGGAAATAATAAAAATTATATATGGAAAACATATATATACAGCTATATATATATATATATATATATATATATCATTTTTCTCATACCAATGCAGTTCCCATCTAGGAGGCTAAACAATGTAATAACATATATAAAGCTACATTTGCAAATATATAAAAACACAAGAGGGCAAGTAGCACTTGAACTCTGTTTTTAATGAGTAAAACTCATGAAGAAAAACACTGCAAATAAAGCAGACATTGTTAGCCTACAGGCTGCATTGTAAATCAATAGCATAGAAAATGAAAGCATTTTCTTACAAAAACTGGCACCGTGCCTTTAAGGCAGCCATGACCCCTAGCTTCCCATCATGCCTCAGGGGTGACAGTTAGGTCAGTTGTTCTTTCCGGCTCCTTCAGTCAGGACCCTGGATTCACAGCTCTTCCTTTTTTGGCTTTCTGTCAAAAAATATCTGATAATTTTCTAGTTTTTGTACTTTCACTCGACGTCTTTTTGCCTTAGAGTGAGAGTGTTACCTTTTTTGAGTTCCAGAAAAGGTTTATTTTCTTCAAGAATGCCTTCGTTATTTGATCCTTGCCCTGCCTGTGGCAAGAAGGCCAGATCAGACACACACCATGTGTGTATTCTCTGCCTCCCTGATTCTCACTCTTCTACCACCTGCCATCATTGTAAGAAGTTGTCGAGAAGGACCATCAAAGACAGGGAGAGGATTCGACTTTATGGCCTCTCTGAAAGAGGTAGGTCTCCAGTGAGGCAGCAGAAAAAGAGAACTCGGTTGACGTCGAGAGGCAAGGTCCCGACCTGTTCTCCATCGGCGTCGGGATCGACGTCGAAGCTTCCGACGACGAAGAAATCGGCTTCGACGACTACGTTGATGCACAAATCGACGACGGGATCAACGTCGACAAAGGTAACAGGTCCTCTGTTGACGTCAACCAGGCGACGATCAACGTCGAGGGACAAGTCTCCGTCGACGCTGGCTAGGCGTTCGACGTCGAGACACATCACTCCGTCGTCGCCTCGTCAACGGCGTTCGACGTCGAGACATAGGTCTCCGTCGAGATCTGTCCAAAGATCTTCGACGTCGAGACATAGAACATCTTCGGCGTCGAGGCAGCAGTCTCCGTCGAAATCAGCCTAAAGATCTTCGACGTCGAAACACCATACTCCATCGTCGACGTCGAGGCAAAAATCTCCGTCGAGGTCATTGCAAAGATCTTCGACGTCGAAGCAGAGATCTCAGTCGACGGCAGCACACCGCCGGTCGACGTTGAGACACCGGTCTTCAGAGAAAAGACGGCTGACGTCGAAACACGGTACTCCGTCGGCGTCAAGTAGGCATTCGACGTCGAGAGGCCGGTCGACTGCAAGATTGAGCCCTCCATCCAAGAGGAGGAAGTCGAGGCAGTCGTCTCCGTCGAGAAGACAGTCTGTGCAGAGGCGTTCCAGATCAACATCGAGACACCAGTCCAAAGAGGCCTCATGTCCAGTGAGTCTCTCCTCGTCACCATCACCGACGTCTAGAACAGGTTCTCCCAGTTCTCACAGAGGATCCACGTCAAGGTCTCTGGAGGTGGTGATCTCGACGTCCGGCAGTCCAGTGTCCAGAGGTCACCAAGATTCTCCGACCAGACCTGCACAGGAAGGGGTGAACTCTCCTTCCCCTACACGGTCTCCTGAAGGGCGAGAGCGGCAAAGATCACCTTCCATCCATCTTTCGCCACGATGGAACAGACCCTTACATCACTGGGCCACGGCTCCAGACACAGGGGCGCAGCGTTACTCGATCTCTCTTCACAGATCTCCGTTGGCTCGTCTGGTACAGGCCGTGGATAGGGAACGCACTCCTGCAAGAGCCAGAGCTCGCAGCCGCACTCCTGTGCACTCGCACAGAAGGAGATCTCGATCTAGAAGCAGGAGGAGAAGACGCAGATCCCCAACTTCTTCATCCTCTTCCACTCGCACGCCACACAGAGACTACTCACCTATCCTCACTGACAGTCCGCCGTCGAGGGTCTCTCCAGTGGATAATGTTACCACTTTTCAGGACATTCTTGGCAGAGGGGCAACGAAGCTAGGCATTCCTATGCCGACTCGTCAGAGTAAGTCTTCTGTGATTTTTGAGACTTTACACCAAAGGGCAGCATCTAGACCTCTGCTACCATTGGTACCGGGCCTTATAGAGCCAGTGATGGACATTTTTCTTACGCCGGCGACAGTTCAGACCGCGCCAGCTAGAATTTTGAAGAAGTACCGCTCACCAGAAGACGACCCACTCTTCCTTAGATCTGATCCCCCTCCGGATTCTGTGATGATTGCTGCAGCAAAAAAGACTCATGCTATTGCTTCCTCCTCTACTGTTCCACCAGACAAGGAGAGTAAAACACAGGATTTGTGGGGAAGGAAGGTTTGTGGCACATCAGCCTCTATGTTAAAGGTCTCAAGTGCATCGGCTCTCCTGGGCTAGTATGACAGGTCTCTGTGGGACTCCTTACAAAGATTCACAGAGAAGTTGCCACAGGAAGACCGCAAGGACTTTGAGGAGATCTTGCATGAGGGCAGCTTGGTGGCTAACCAAGTTATCAGCGCTGCAGATGATGGAGCTACTCTTTCGGCGCATGCTTATGCGCATGGAATATGCGCTAGAAGAACATCTTGGCTCCGACTCACAGCGCTCAAGCCAGAAGCGCAGTCGCGCATCCTGAATCTTCCCTTCTCCGGATCATCTCTGTTCGGGGCTCACACGGATGAAGAAATGTCCCGGATGAAAACGGAACTAGACACACTAAAGGCCGTGGGTCTAGAAAAGAAGAAGGAATTCCGCAAACGATTCAGGCCTTACAATCGACGATCCTCCCAACAGAGGGTTCAAACTCCTCATTGGCAGAAAAATCAGGATCAGCAAGGTCAACAAAGATCTCAATATCAGGGCAGGCGCTCTTCCAGGGGAAGAGGAAACCAGCATCAGGCTAACACCTCCACCAAGACGCAGGCCAAACAATGAGTGTCCACTTCCCCCGTCGCCGTTCACCACTCCAGTGGGGGGGGGGGGGAGAAGTATTGCAAATCATCTCGAAGAGTGGCGAGCTTTCACAAAGGACCAGTGGGTGTTAGCTACGCTGCAAAATGGGTACTCTCTACATTTTCGACGCCACCCTCCCTCAATCCCTCCGGTTCCATCATCGTGTCACAGGAGGAAAATATTACAGAACGAAGTTGCCACCCTTCTCAGAAAGTCAGCCATCGAGAAGGTTCCAATATCTCAAAGAGGGAGAGGGGTCTACTCAAGATACTTCTTGGTAAAGAAGAAGGGTCGGAAAGCCGAATATAGACCCATTCTGGATCTGCGAACACTGAACAAATCAATCAGAAAGGAGAAGTTTCGCATGTTGGCTCTCCATCAAATATATCCACATCTCCGGCAGGGAGATTGGATGTGTTCGCTGGATCTGCAAGATGCATACTTTCACGTACCTGTAAACCAGCATCACAGACAATACCTGAGATTCCTGGTGAGATCTTCTCACTACCAGTTCAAGGTTCTACCCTTCGGGTTGAAGTCAGCTCCCTGAGTGTTCACGAAGTGCATGGCAGTAGTGGCAGCCGCACTACGCCGCAAAGGCATCTTCGTGTATCCGTACTTAGACGACTGGCTGTTGAAGGGTCCCTCACCACACAGCGTGAGGAGTCATTCCCTGCAATGCATAGAGCTTTGTCACCGGCTGGGCCTTCATGTGAACTTCGACAAATCGACTCCACAACCAACGCAGAGCATCCATTATCTCTGCGCTCTGATAGACTCCGAGGTAGGAAAAGTGTTTCCTTCGGAGGAGAGACAGTTTTCCATCATACAGAAATGCAAGCTTGTTGTGGACAACAGAAGGCTGTCGGTGCGTCGGATTGCCTCCCTGTTAGGGTCGATTGCATCCTGCATCTTCCTGGTCCCCAATGCCAGACTTAATGCGTCCTCTTCAGCAGGATCTGGAGGACAAGTGGGACCAACAGACAGCTCGCTGGGACGACAAAATAAGTCTCTCAAACGCAGCAAGAGCTTCCATCCCATGGTGGATGAGGAAGGAGAATATGCAAGTCGGGATACCTTTTCATCAAGCACCTCCCTCTCAAACACTGATCACGGACGCTTCCCTCCAGGGCTGGGGAGCCCACATGGGATCCCTCCAGACACAAGGTCTATGGTCACCAAAAGAGCGATCCTATCACATCAACATGCTGGAGCTGAGAGCAGTTCACTTGGCCCTCAAGGCTTTCCTCCCTTCGATTCAGGCAAGTTCAATCTTAGTACAGACGGACAATACCACCACCATGTACTACCTGAACAAACAGGGGGGAACTCGTTCTCGCATACTGTCACTGGAAGCTCAAACTCTCTGGCATTGGCTCCTGGCACGGAACCTATCAATCACAGCAGTCCACCTGCCGGGAGAACAGAACGTGAGAGCGGATGCTCTCAGTCGTCACTTTGAAGACAGACAAGGCTGGGTTCTCAACGACGAGGTCGTCGAAGACATATTCCAGGCTTGGGGTCGTCCCACCATCGACCTCTTCGCGGACGACGAAAATACAAAATGCCGAGACTTCGCCTCAAGGTTCTACCGACCAGGGTCAAAAGGGAATGCTCTTTTGATAGACTGGTCAGGGGCATTTGTGTACGCCTTTCCACCTCTTCCTCTCATCCCGAAGGTGGTGACCAAGCTGTCTCATTCCCACACGAGGATGATACTAATTGCCCCGGACTGGCCGAGACAATGGTGGTACCCGGACCTTTTTCACCTGTCGGAATGCTCTCACAGGAGGCTGCCGTGCAGACCGGACCTGCTGTCCAAGATGAACGGGAGGATTCATCACCCCAACCTTCCCTCACTGAACTTGGCAGCATGGCTCCTGAAGTCCTCCAGTATGGCCATTTAGGACTGCCACAGGACTGCATGTCCATCTTAAAAGAAGCAAGAAGGCCGTCCACTAGACACTCATGCGTGCAAGTGGAAGCGTTTTTATATGTGGTGTGTTCAAAACAATTGTAACCCAACCAAAGGATAGGAAGAGGTCATCCTTCCATACCTGCTTTATCTGGCGAAAGCGGGCTTGAAGTTTCCTTCCATTAAGGTGCACTTAGCAGCTATCACTGCATAAAGGCGATCACCTTCTCAACCTTCTTTCTTTCAGTTGCAGGTTGTTAAAGACTTTTTACAGGGTCTAAAGAAGGTCTACCCTCCAGTCCGGCCTCCTTCACCACCCTGGGAGCTAAACCTGGTGCTATCAAAATTGATGGTTCCGCCTTTCGAACCTATACACAAAGCAACCTTACAACACCTTTCTTGGAAGGCGGCTTTTTTGGTAGCGATCACGTCAGCTCGCAGAGTGAGCGAAATACAGGCCCTCTGCTCTAAGGAACCTTACACCGTCTTCCATCTTAATAGGGTCGTATTGAGGACTCATCCCTCTTTCCTCCCTAAGGTGGTGTCAGATTTTCTTGTAAATCAGACCATCTCTCTGCCCACCTTTTTCCCTAATACCTCCACTCCAGCTGAGAGGGCGTTACACTCCCTGGATCTGAAAATTCTATCTGGATAGGTCCAAGTCCACGAGAAAATCTGATCTACTATTTGTTAACTATGGGTCGATCAGAACGGGTTTTCCAGCTTCAAAGCGGTCCATCTCCAAATGGATAGTTTCATGTATCAAGATAGCTTATCAGTTAGCGCAGAGGCCCCTTGGCTTTACTCCCAAGGCGCATTCTACCAGGGGAAAAGCGGCTACGACTGCTTTTCTTCATAACGTGCCTATTTCTGAAATCTGTAAGGCGGCGACTTGGAGGTCCGTCCATACATTTACGAGGCACTATTGTCTAGATTCAGACACCAGAACAGACACCCAAGTAGGCCAGGCCTCCTTGAGGAATCTGTTAAACAGATGATTACGGCTGTTAATGTATGTTGGGTCATTCTCTCTCTTTCTCATTTGCCTGCAGGGTGAGGATTGGGCTTGCTATTCTATTCAGTGCTTATGACTATTGATGAGGATCCCCTGGAAGAGAAGGATAAGTTACTTACCTGTAATCCTAGTTCTCTTCCAGGGGTATCCTCATCAAAGTCATAAGCAACCCACCCTCCTCCCCAGGCAAATGAGATTTTTTCTTCACTGTTAAAGAGTATCTTTGGGCCCTGTTCTTCAGGGTTACGTAAAGAACAACTGACCTAACTGTCACCCCTGAGGCATGATGGGAAGCTAGGGGTCATGGCTGCCTTAAAGGCACAGTGCCAGTTTTTGTAAGAAAATGCTTTCATTTTCTATGCTATTGATTTACAATGCAGCCTGTAGGCTAACAATGTCTGCTTTATTTGCAGTGTTTTTCTTCATGAGTTTTACTCATTAAAAACAGAGTTCAAGTGCTACTTGCCCTCTTGTGTTTTTATATATTTGCAAATGTAGCTTTATATGTGTTATTACATTGTTTAGCCTCCTAGATGGGAGCTGCATTGGTATGAGAAAAAATTATATATGTATATATATATACATAGAGCTGTATATATATGTTTTCCATATATAATTTTTATTATTTCCGGGGTCCCCGCACATGGGCGGGAATATTCAGTGCTTATGACTTTGATGAGGATACCCTGGAAGAGAACTAGGATTACAGGTAAGTAACTTATCCCTACTTAAGTTCAATGAAAATCATCCCTACCTACTAATATTATCATGACCACATCACACAAGATTACATTTGTGGCCACCCGTGCAAGATTAGCAAAAATAATCATCTCAGTGCAGTATTGCCAGCAGTAATGTAAATATGCTTTGTCAATATGGGTAACGAATAACAGCCATAGCTGCAATGCTTTGTCAATTTGGGTAACGAATAACAGCCATAGCTGCAATGCCTGCGACGCCAAGTTATAATATTTGTAATAAGTCTCCCCAACGCTAAACGATTTATCACTCAAATATCAGCTTTAAATGTGTTTTGGAAAATTTGAGATATGAAAATAAGCATTTTCTCTCAAATACGCACTTTTCAATATTGAGTTACTTATATTACCGCAACTAAGCGAAAGGTTCTAATTTAGTAGGCTGGGCTTCACTCAAGACATGTACTTAAGGTAATTGGGAAACTACCAGTAGCTCACATGCTAATCGTTTGAGAACCCTGCTCTAGCTCCTGTATTAGAGAAGTTTGCCTTGTCAAATGTCAGTTTATTCACCGACTGCAGATTCCACGCCTTTAGAATGTCTCCAGGTGCCAGACTAGATCAGAAGAATTTTCTGTAACGCTCCAGTGTGCCAATAGGTGGAGCCGTGTGGCTTCGCGATGACTCTACACTGCCCTGAAAGTGATAAAATGGAGAGCCACACTTGCATGCTGATGTCGGTTCCTTTCTTTCCATGCCTTAGAAAGCAGACCTGGAGCTCCATTCTGAACTTGCCAGTTTTCTGACGACTCTTAAATTGGCCTCGGTGTACCAGGGATGATGCCTCCCCTAAAAACGACAGGATTAAATAGTGCAGCGACTGCAGGAAGCAGATGTCAGTCATGTTCCTGCTTGACATGTCTATGGTGCTTGGTATCTGATCACTACTCAAAGAAGTGTGATAAATGTGCCCTCGTACAGCTGAAGGCGATCTGGGGCGGGAGGTTAAACTTTGCAGATCTTCCAAGTCTTCCAGTAAGTTGTAGTTGCACCATAAGCGCAAGAAGGCTATGCGGGACCCAATCCTGCCACTCAAAAACAGGGGAGGGTGGTGCAAGGCATAAATTCATTGATCATTCCCCACAAGCGTCTTCAGACTCTGGTGGTACCCAGAGCTTGTGTGCCCAGATTTTTTGGGGCCGTTGACGACCCCGCTGCAAACAGCTGACTTAAAAGGAGACCATGCTGCAGCTCTTTCAGTTGCATTGGGTTCCCTCTGGCTGCCTTCAGGCCCCACAAAGTCTCAAGAGGCTCCAGTTGCACTTCCTCCATCAGGCCCTTCCTTGGTACCAACTGACCCAATGCAGGCCTGTCGACTAACACAGTGCTACTGTGTAACACACTGTATCTGAAAGAAACGCATAGTGATAGATTCCTTACCTTCGAATATCCCCAGGCGTCAGACTGGATCCGGAAAGTTTTCGTCAGCAGTACCCCTGCGCGTCGGTAGGTGGCGTCGTGCGGCTCCGCGTCTGTCGTTGGCGTCATGGTCGCCGAGATGACGTTGCTGGAGCTACTTAGACGCCGCCCACGCGCGCTGACGTCAGTTCTTTCTTTTTCCGCTCCAGCAAGCGCAGATCCGGGAAGAGCAGGAACCCCCAGTCAATTTTTGACTGACTTTTTGAGGCTTTTTGTCTCTATTTATCATCGAGTCTTCGACTCCTGGTGCAGTTAGGATGCCCGGTTTTAAGTCCTGCGGGGACTGTCACCGTATGATGTCGGTGACGGACCCGCACCGTGTGTGTCTTTTCTGCCTGGGGCGCGACCACGACTCCAAGCCGTGCCCCGACTGCCGGGCCATGGCGCCGAAGACTTTGCGGGAGCGGTCCCGAAAGTTGCTGGAAGCCCGGCAGTCGGCTCCGCGCCGTTCGAGGTCCCGGTCCCGTGGGAGGTCGAGGGACCGTGCGCGGAGTCATCACCATCGGTCTTCGGGATCCAAGTCTTCGCACTCGGGGTCAGGTAAGGCGAAGCACAAGAAGTCGAAGAAACACCATCGTTCTCCGACTTCCCCTCGCCGGTCGCGCGACGCGGCTGAGGGTGCAGGTGGTGCCTTCCCCGCGGCTCCGGTGGAGCCTGTGCAGTCGCTGCCGGCCTACCCGCCCTTCCCGGGTCCGTCGGCAACTCCGGCCCAAATACAGGAATTCCTGTCGGCCATGGCTCGCCTCTTTGGGCCGTCGGGTCCCGCTGGTGCGCGTTCGGGCCCCGCGGTACCGACTGGGGATCCTCGCCTTTCCTCGCCTGCGGCTCCGGCCCCGGCGCCGCAGGACCCCCCTGGATCCAGGCCTGGATCCCGTTCGACGCCGGTTGACCTTATGACACCTCCACCGACGTCGACCCCACCGGCACCACTTCTGACGCCGCCCGCTCCTCGGGACGACGTCGACCCCGGTTTCAGCCCCGAAGTGGACGCGGCGTCTGAGGACCCTCTCGCAGCTGCTTGCGAGTCTGAACAGGATTGGGCTGAGGTGTTGGGGGACGCCAGTTGTCTGGATACCTCACCAGACCTTGGCATGCTGTCTCCTCCTATCGTGGCTACAGAGGAGGGTGCTAGTTATGCTGTGGTGTTGCGTAGGGCGGCCGAGGCCCTACACCTCGTGCTCCCTACTGTGGCCGTCGGGACTAACCTCCTGACAGAGATGCTTCAGCCAGCAGCTACTTCTGCGGAGCCGCTGCTTCCCTTCAATGAAGCCCTTTCTGACGTTCTTTTGGGCACTTGGTCCAGGCCCACCACAGGGGCTCCTGTGGATAGGAACGTGGCCCGACGCCATCGCCCGGCTCCGGGTGACCCCATTTTCCTCTCCCAACATCCCACCCCTAGAGCTTGGTTGTCCAAGCCTCTGCTTCCCCGACCGCCTTCCCTTCCGCACCACCGGATAGGGAATCCAAGAAACTGGATCAGTTCGGGAAGAAGATTTTTTCTTTCGCCAGTTCTGCGCTGCGGTCCGTGAACACCGCATGCCTCTTTGGCCGTTATTCCCACTCTCTGGGGGATATGGTGGCGCAAGTGCTGCCCCAGTGTCCGGAGGAAGCCCGGCCAGCTCTCTCCCAGGCTGTTGCAGAGGGGAGAGACGCAACTAAGTTCATGATTCGTTGTGGCCTAGACACCGCCGACTCACTGGGCAGATCGATTGCAATGACGGTGGCAGTTCGACGCCACGCCTGGTTGAGGACAACTGGATTTTCGGGGGATGTCCAAAACACACTTATGGACATGCCCTTTGATGGCCATCGCCTCTTTGGCGACAATGGGGACAGCGCGTTGGAGCGGTTTAATGACTCACGGGCTACGGCCAAGTCCTTGGGACTCTCTGCAGTCCGCCCTCCTCCGCCTTCTGCTTTTCGCTCCTTTCGTGGCACTGGAAGGGGCGCCCCGCAGCGTTCGCAACAGAGCCACAGGCCTGCGCAGCAACCATCCCAGCGCGGCCGCGGGTTCCGCCGTGGCGGACCAAGGGACCAGCGGGCGGGTCAGTCCACCTCCACCCCGACCACCACTGCCTCCAAACCTTCCTAGTCCGAACATTCAGGCCCATCAAACGCCAGTGGGTGGCAGGCTTCGCCATCACCTCCCCCACTGGCGCACCATCACTTCAGACAGGTGGGTTTTAGAGATAGTCCGGAGGGGCTACTCTCTCCCCTTCGAGACTACCCCTCCAGTCATGCCACCTCAGTACCACCGCATGTCGGGGATCACATGGTGCTTCTTCAGCAGGAAGTTGCGGCCCTCTTGGCCAAGGGGGCCATCGAGCGCGTTCCGACGCCAGAAGTAGGTCTTGGTTGCTATTCCCACTACTTTCTGGTACCGAAGAAGGACAAGGGCCTGCGTCCTATCTTAGACCTATGGAACGTCAATCGCTTCCTCCGCAAAGAGAAGTTCAAGATGCTCACTCTGGCTCAGGTCTTGTCTGCTCTCGATCCACAAGACTGGATGGTAGCGCTAGACTTGCAGGATGCCTATTTCCACATCCCAGTCCTGCAAGCCCACCGCCGTTACCTGCGGTTCACGGTAGGCCACGAGCACTTTCAGTTCACCGTGCTCCCTTTTGGCCTTACCAGCGCCCCTCGGGTGTTCACGAAAGTGATGGCGGTGGTCGCAGCTCATCTGCGCAGATCAGGGGTTTGTCTTCCCCTATCTCGACGACTGGTTGTTGAAGGCGGGCTCTCCCCAGGCAGTCGTCTCCCACCTCCAGACTACGGCCGACATCCTGCACTTGCTGGGGTTCTCCATCAACGTGCCGAAGTCGCACCTGATTCCCTCTCAGAAGCTCCTCTTTATCGGAGCGGTTCTGGACACGGCGCAGTTTCGGGTCTATCCTCCCGAACAGCGAGTCCGGGATATTCGGGCTCTGATTCGGATCTTTCAGCCCTTGTCCCGGGTTTCGGTCAGAGTGACTCTGAGGCTGCTGGGCCTCATGGCCTCCTGCATCCTGCTGATCGATCATGCCAGATGGCATATGCGGGCTCTGCAATGGGACCTGAAGTTCCAGTGGGCGCAGCATCAGGGGAACCTGTTCGATCACGTCCAGATCTCGGAGGGCACTGCACGACAGTTGCAGTGGTGGCTCACGAACCGGCATTGGGTCGACAGCAGATCCCTCTCCCTTCCCCAACCGGAGTTTACAGTGGTGACGGATGCGTCCCTCCTGGGATGGGGCGGCCACATGGGAGAGGCGGAGATCAGAGGCCTCTGGTCTCCGGTGGAGTCCAAGCTCCATATCGACCTTCTGGAGCTTCGGGCAATACGGCTTGCACTGAAGGCATTCCTTCCCTCTGTCAAGGTGAGAGTAGTGCAGGTGTTCACAGACAACACCACCGCCATGTGGTACTGCAACAAGCAAGGCGGGGTGGGGTCGTGGACCCTCTGTCAGGAGGCTCTGCGTCTCTGGACATGGCTGGAACATCAGGGCATGTCCCTGGTGGTTCAACACCTGGCAGGTTCTCTGAACGCCAGGGCGGACGAACTCAGCCGCAGGTGCATGCTGGATCACGAATGGCGTCTTCACTCGGAGGTGGTGCAAGGTCTCTTTCAGCAGTGGGGAGAGCCTTGGTTAGATCTATTCGCCACCGAAGAGAACGCGCAATGTCATCAGTTCTGCGCGTTGGAATTTCCAAGACGGCACTCGCTCGGCGACGCTTTTCGTCGCGAGTGGAGTTGCGGTCTGTTGTACTCCTTTCCGCCTATACCACTTCTGCCCAGAGTGCTGAAGAAGATCAGGCGCGACCGGGCACAAGTCATCCTTGTGGCCCCGGACTGGGCTCGAAGAGTATGGTATCCCGAGCTACTCAGTATGAGCATTGATCCTCCGATCAGACTGCCTCTTCGGTAGGATCTTCTGTCGCAGCAGCAGGGGACGGTCCTCCACCTGAACCTGTCCAGCCTCCTCCTCTTTGCGTGGAGATTGAGCGGCGGCAGTTGATTCCTTTCCACTTGCCTCCTGAAGTTTGTGATGTCATTCTGGCAGCCAGGCGTCCCTCCACCAAGTTGGTATACGCCTGCAGGTGGGACAAATTTGTGGCATGGTGCACAGCAAAGGCTGTGGATCCCCTTTCTGCCCCTCTTTCACAAGTCCTTTTGTTCCTTCTTTCTTTAGCCCAGCAGGGCTCTGCTCTGGGCACTATCAAGGGCTATCTTTCTGCTATTTCGGCCTTTCTCAGGCTCCCTGATCAGCCCTCTCTTTTCAAGTCCCCTGTTGTAAATAGATTTCTCAAAGGCATTTTGCACCTTTTTCCTCCTATTCCTTTTGTGATGCCACAGTGGGACTTCAATCTGGTTCTTACATACTTGATGTGCGCTCCCTTTGAGCCCCTTCACAACTGTCCTCTTCGTCTCTTGACCTTGAAGACTGCTTTCCTGGTGGCCGTCACCTCCGCTAGGTGAGTGAGTGAGCTCCAGGCTCTTTCTTGTAAGCCTCCTTTCCTATCAGTCCATCCGGACAAGGTTGTGCTCAGGCCCCGTCCTTCCTTTTTGCCAAAAGTTGTTACGGCCTTTCAATTTGGGCAGACTATTACCTTGCTCACCTTCTTTCCACCTCCGCATCCTTCCAGAGAGGAAGAGAGGCTCCACCGTCTGGACCCAAAACGTGCGCTCTCATTTTATCTCAACCGCACGCGACGGTTCCGGGTGGATGACCAACTCTTTGTTGGCTACGTTGGCCCCAAGAAAGTTCGGGCGATACACAAGAGGACTATCTCTCGCTGGGTCGGCTTGTGTATCAAAGCCTGTTACTCTTTGGCTAAAAAAGAACCTCCGGTGGGACTGTGTGCTCATTCCACCAGAGCTACTGCAGCCACTACTGCATTGGCGCGTGGTGTCCCCCCTGCAAGACATCTGTCAGGCAGCCACGTGGGCCTCGCTGTACACGTTTACTAAGCATTATTGCCTGGACAGCCAAGTCCGGAGAGACGGCTTCTTTGGCCGTTCTGTTCTCTGTGACTTTCTGGTGTGATCTTTGTTCGCAGACCCACCACCGGGGTTGGTATTGCTGGGGTATCTATTCTAAGGTAAGGAATCTATCACTATGTGTTTCTTTCAGATGAACAAGTTACTTACCTTCGGTAACAATATATCTGTAAGAAACATTAGTAGTGATAGATTCCTTACCGCCCCACCCATCCTCCCCGTTCTGCGAACTGATTTCTAGGGTTAAGGTTATCCCTTTCAGGGCCCTAGTTTCAATGCACCAGTGGTCGGTATCTTGCATGGCTCTGCGTTGCCTGGCGCGGAAAGTCGTGTACAGAACGGACGTCAGTGCGCGTGGGCGGCGTCTAAGTAGCGCCCGCAACGTCATCTCGGCAACCACGACGCCAACGACTGACGCGGAGCCGCACGACGCCACCTACCGACCTGCAGGGGTACTGCTGACGAAAACTTTCCGGATCCAGTCTGACGCCTGGGGATATTCTAAGGTATGGAATCTATCACTACTAATGTTTCTTACAGATATATGGTTACCGAAGGTAAGTAACTTGTTCTTTAAACCTCATGTCATGGGACCTGTTAAAGAGGCACTATTTCACGGTGAGCTGGAAGCCTTTGCACAGAACAGGTTTCCAGCTCAGGTTTGAATCTGCTTTGCTCAGCGGTGCTCCAATTCTAAACCTCTCCAAGACCTGGGAGGGTTTGCAGGTGTGAGTGGGGCATCCAAAGCCCCGCTCGCCATATCCTCTCCCCTCTTATTAAAGCCACGACCCCTTCTCTGCATGATCACACAATGAAAATTAACTTACGGTTGGCAGGTGTGCACATAGACTCCTTACCAGGCTCGTACCAATGCCAATTCAGACTTCTGCCATGGCCGCTGCATCCACGCCAGTCTCTTCTGTTGATGCAACAATGTTGACTCCAACTGCGCAAGTCATGGACATGACTCTGGTCTCTTACCCAGCGCTGTCTTTGGCCTGTTCCAGGCCTATGTTGCTCTATAATGCAACCATATTACATTTCTCCTAGGTTTGCAGATTACCAGAGGCTAGATGTCTCATATCTGACTGGCCAAGGGAATACCTTTTTTTTTTTTTTTTAAACCTTCCCCTGTGAATGATTTTTAGAAGGCATCAGAAAAACTTTCTCTGTGGTAAGGTGACCTTTTCTATAGTACAAGATTCTTTTTGAAAATGAGGGATTCTCCTCTTGAGCAACAATTAGTGTCTTACAAGAATCGTTTCTTTTCTTCCTAAGTTGAATTAAAATTTACACTTGAAAAAGTCCAACTGCACATCATCTTACTCAAAGCCGTGCTTGCCTGTGCTCTGGTATCAGCAGAGGACTTTGAGACTCTTCAGTTTTACTGCTTTGTTTACAAAGTCTCAGTCAATGGGACAAATGTGCCAGACAAGCAGAATACAGCGAATGAACTTTGATATAGACCTGGTTCTGTGGTTTAATGGTGTCTGGCTTTGGTTTCAACACAGGACATCTCTCCCCTGTAGAGTTAGTGGTGAAGTTTGAGGGTTATGGGAAACCCCATGCAGAATGTAAACCAAAATCTTGTGATGTTGACCTCTGGTGTATCTGTGTAATAATCTGGGTTTCTAATTGTTACTTCTAACTGCAGATTCCTCAGTTTGTGAATTCTCAAGGCGTCAGACTGGATTTGGAACCGTTTTCAGCAGTACCTCTGCGCATTGACATGCGGTGTCATGAGGCTCCGTGCAGACGTTCTGCTCTGGAATTGACAAGCTGACCTACATATAGTTACAGCCCATGCACGCTGACGTCAGTTTCTTTATTTCCGCTCTTTTAGATGCGGATCCAGAGCTTCTCCCTGGTCTTTTACCAGACGTTTTAGTCAAGCTGTATGTAGCCAAGCACAAGAAGCCTCCATGCCGTGATCGATCAAGGTCAAAATGAAGTCGGTCCAGTGGCAGGTCCAGAGAGAGTGTGAGGGCGTCAGTGTGCCTCTCAGTCTTGCTCCTGATCTCCATTGGAGGCGATTTAGTCTCGGCTTGTGATGCATCTAGACTTTCTAGGTCCGTCAGTGACGTTGCAGGAAGTTGAAGACTTTAGGCAGGCTGCGCTGTGGATCGTCTGTACTTTACCAGCTCCCTCTGACGCACCTTCTGGCACAACGGAATCACACGGTCCTCCAGTCGGACTTCTGCTGGCGGGACCGCCATTGGTGCTGTCTGTGCCACTTGCACCCACATCAGGTCCAGCACCGACTTGGATGTCCGCTTCAGTTGCAACCCCATCACCTGCATTGATCCTGCTTGCATACTTGGATATGCCAGATAAAGATAGACAGCCTGTAGAGCTATCGGAGTCAGAGCTAAATCCACCTTGACCAAAGTCGCGCCCAGTGCCGACCAGCATGTAATCTCTTGTCAATCCCTCTGACTGTGATGTCTTGCCCTTACCACATGGTAGGTCTCAGACTTTACATAATATATTTGGCATTGATTCTGAAAGCAACAAGTATGATGACAGAAATTATTATGTTCCCCAATATGATGACAGCTATTGTGAAGAGCTAGAGAAAACCAGTGGGCTTGACACTTTGCTTGATGCTTGTCTTGTGTCTACCTAGGGTCCTGCTGAGAGCAAAGTGCCTCTGACGCTGTTGTGATGCAAAGGGCAGCTAAAGTATTGGAGCTAAAATTGTCAACCATTGAAGTGGAAGGCAGTTTTTTTAACGAAATGTTGCAACCTGGCCAGGCTCTCACTGAGCTAATCTTAGCATTCTTGAGGCACTTACTCATTCACTTTTGGGCATCACAACCAAATCCAGTTCAGGGCCACCTGTCAATAGACAAATGGCCGTCCCCATCGCCCTGCCTGCTCTGGCGAGACTGCGTTTCTTACACAACATCTCACGCCAGAGAGTTTGGTAGTTCAAGCATTCACCAGCAGGGTCAACGTGAATGTCCAAACAAATAGATACTTTTGGCATAAGAATTTTCTCCTCCATGAGTCAGTACCAGCTGTCTCATTGGCTGTTATTCCCAAGTCCATACGGATAGAGTGGCTCAATTTTTAGTGCTGTTCTTGATGACCTTCGGGCATCTCTCATGCTTGCTTTTCAGGACAGTCACAATGCTCTGAAATTTGTATTCGATTCAAGACTGGACACAACTGATTGTGTAGGATGTGCCATGGGCACATCGGTGGCTCTCCGCTGTCATGCATGGATGACATCCATCCAATCTTAATGGATATACATTTTGACGGATCTCATCTTTTTGGGGATAAAGTAGACTCGTCCTTGGAGTGCTTTAAAGAGGGTAGAGCCATGGCATGTTCCTTAGGCCTCTCTGCTCCCACAAGACAATTCCTCCAGCAATTTCGATCTCTTCGTGGCTATGGTAGAGGTCTGGCCACACCATACCCCTCCTCCAGTACACCAGGCTTTTGATCCCTTTTGTGGCAGAAGCCATGGTTCCCGGAGACCATGCGGACGGCAGTGACAATGTGCTGCTCAGTCCCCCGCACTACCAGCGGCCGCAACCATAAATCCGCTTTAGTGTGTAATTGCTGACACACAGCCACTTTCTTAGAGTCAGGATCTGATATTTCCACCATGGGTGGCAGGCTATCCTGACAAACATCTCTGTCAGCATTGCACCGTCCTTCAGGGCGGCTGATGGAGGACTGTCTGTCCTCCTTACGACAGGAAGTGCAGGCCCTTTTGGCCGAAGGGGCCATAGACTGGTTCGGCCTTAGATGTAGGAACTCTGTGTTACTCCAGCTACTTCCTTGTGCTGAAGAAGTAAGGAGACCTTGGTTCTATTTTAGATCTTCGCCCTCCCGACACCTTCTTGTGCAAGGACAAATTTAAGATGTTAATGCTAGGCCGTGTCCTGCACTGGACTCTGTAGGCTGGATGGGTGGCATTGGACATGTCGAATGCTACTTGAGGTTCGCGGTGGGCCAAGAGCATTTTCAGTTCACTGTGCTCCCCTCTGAACTCACAGCGCACCTCGGGTATTCACAAATGTGGTGGCTGTAGTCACAGCACATCTACCGGGCGGGGTGCCAGTATTCCCCTTACTGTAACGACTGGCTATTAAAGGAGAGCTCTCCACAGGCAGTCGTCAACCACCTCGAGACGGCAAACCACTTAACATTACTGGGGTTCACTATCGCTGAGCCAAAGTCAAACCTAACTCCTTCTCAGACGCTCCCTTTCACCAGAGCCATTCTTGATGAGGTACGGTTTCAAGCTTTCCCCCAGAGTGGAGAGTTCATAACATTCAGGCTATGATCCATATGTTTCAGCGTCTGTCCTGGATTTCAGTGCGGATGACTCTGGCGCTGCTGGGATTGTTAGCTTCCTGCATCATGCTGGTGTCGCTTGTCAGATGGTGCAAGCTTTGCAGTAGGACCTGAAATTCCAATGGGTACAACATCACGGAAATCTATTGGCTTGCCTCCATATTTTAGAGGAGACTGCAAAGAATCTACAGAGATGGCTACTGGACGGCGATTAGATCAGTTGCAGGTCGTTCACCTTATGTTGTGTGTGTTGGTAAAGCATACTATCACCCATGAGAGTATACTGGCGCTGAGCAGGTGTGTTTCCAGCCCTGCTTAGGGTAGGTTGCTTAATTGCAAAGCAAGGTTTTCCGCTTCTTGTGGAACTGAAGAAGATAGCATGAGGGTCTGATGTGGAGTGGAAAGTTGTTCCACATTTGAGCTATGTTATAGAACCCTTGTCCTTATCTGGTTCTGTGTTTACTTGAGATGTGTGCGAGAAGGAGTCCTGCTGAGCGGAGGTGTATGTGTGGTTGGTTGAAGGAGAAACATTTCTTGAAGTAGGTGGGGCCTAAGCTGTGTAGTGCTTTGAATGTGTGTCTGGGGATTTTGAAATGAGCATGTTTGTGTATCTGGAGCCAGTGGAGCACCCTGAGGTGTGGTGTGATGGGAGTTCTGTGTGGGAGGTTGAGGATGAGTCAGGCTTTGATTTCTGGATGGTTTGTAGTCTTCAGGTGAGTTGCCTTACCCCACATAGAGCAGACTGTGGTTATGGATGCATCACTACTGGGTTGAGGGAGACCATGTGGGAGAGGTGGAGATCAGATGACTCTGACCCAAGGTGGACTCTGTACTTCACATCAACTAGTTGGAGTTGAGAGCAATTCGCTTGGTCTTGATGGCCATCCTGCTCACCATCAAAGGAAAGCTGGTGCAGGTGCTCGCGGACAACACCACTAACAACGGTGGTACAGCAACAAGTACGGGTGGGGTCCTGGAGCTTGGCGTTGTCTCTGAAGTGGCTGGACTGCCAAGGGATTTCCCTAGTGTTGAACCACCTGTTGGGCTTTTTGCACGCCAGTGTGGAGAAGCTCAGTTGCAGGTGTGTAGCAGATCACAAATGACAGTGCCTACCCGGAGGTGACACACGCCTTCCGGCAATTGAGCAAAGTCTGGCTTGATCTTTTAGGCACTACAGAGAATGCACAATCTCAGCACTTCTCTGCGCTGGAGCTTTCAAAGCATCTCTCGCTCAGAGACACCTTCTGTCTACAGTGGAGGTCAGTACTCCTGTATGCCTTCCTGCCACTGCCTCTCTTGTGTGAGTTCTAAAGATCTGATAGAGACTTATAGCTGCAGATTACTTACCTTTGTATTTCCCAGGCATCAGACTGGATCTGGAAACTTTTGCGTGAGTACTAGCCCTGCTTGCTTTCGGGTGGCTTTGTTCAGTTCAGCATGTCATTGATGCCGGAAGTGACGTTGGGGGTCACCTATATAGGCGCCACCAGGCATGCAGACGTCGGTTCTTTTCTTTCCGCGCCAGCTAACGCCGATCCGGAGAAGGGCTACCCCTCTGTCTCTTTTTGACAGACTTTGTTCGGTATTTTGTCGAATATTTTTTCTCATGTGTCGAACGTCGGCTAGGAATGTAGGCTATAAGCTGTGTGTCACTTGTGACCGCGCCATGTCGGTTACCGACCCACACCTTGTGTGCTTATGAATTCTGGAATGCAACCACGACTCAGTCGTGCTCAGACTGCCAGGCCATGGCGCCAAAAGCTTTGAGGAAGCAGTCCCTAAAGCTGCATACTACCCCGTGGTCGATGCCATCTAGCGAGACTTCTAGGAGGTCTCGGTCTCAATCCAAAAGGTCAGGGGACCGCTCCAGGAGCCCCAAGCCCTCTTCGTCATCGCACTTGAGGTACTCTGGAGACAGGGGGGGCACAAGAAGCAGCAATAGTCTAAATGGACTTCTACTTCACCTTGTCCGTCGAAAACTGGTGAGACGAGTGGGGAACATAGACGTTCTAGGCATGTTTCTGCGGAGCAGTCGCCAGGTCCAACTCTGCGCCTCCCTTTGTTTCCGGGAGCCGGAGTGACCCCCGCTCAAATAACTGCACTTTACGGGGCCATGTGTTGAGTATTTGAGTGGGCCAACCCCTCCTGAGCTCTTTCAGGCCCTGCGGGGTCGGAGGAGGCCCCATCAGGTTCCGTGCCGACAGCTCCGGGCTCTGCTCTGATGGGGTATCATGGATCCGACCCCAGATCAGCACCGGTCCCACTTTCAATACTACCAGCACCCACCACCGGCGGCACCAGCCCCAGCCCCAGCCCCATTCTTATCCCTGATTGGTTGTCGCTGAATCTGGTGCTGGCAGAGCCCAGTGGCTCTAGGTAATTGCCTTAGTGTGTTGTGGAGCATACAGGCACAGGGGAAGAGTGGGAGGGGGCTGATGAGACTTTGGTCTGGTATGAGGAACTAGGAGAGGCCAGTGGACTGGATACCTCTCCAGATACTGGTGTGCCTCTCCACCTACCGTGGTTACGGAGGAGGGAGCGTGTAATGCAGTGGTGGTGAAGAGGGCAGCGGAGGCACTTAACCTTGAACTTCCCTCTGTGGCGGTCAAGACCAGCCTCTTGACCGAAGTGCTTCAGCCTAGGGCTTCCTCATCCGAACCCTTATTGCCCTTTATTGAAGCATTGACTGATGTCCTTCTAGGAACTTGATCCAAGCCTAGCACAGGGGCTCCTGTGTACAGGACAAGTGCCCGCCGCCATCGCCCTGCCAGAGTGATCCTAGTTTCCTCTGCCAACATCCCATATAGCATGGTAGTCCTAGCCTAGACTTCCCATGGCGCGTTCCATGCTGCACCCCCGGACAGGGAATCCAAGAGGCTGGACACACTTGGGAAGAAGATGTTTTCTTCAGCCAGCCTGGCATTGCCGTCGGTGAACGCTGTATGCCTTTTGGGCCGTTACTCCCATACCCTATGGGAAACGGTTGCGCAAGTGCTGCCGCAGGTCCAGGAGGACTCCTGGGCCATCCCCTCCCAAGCAGTGAAAGACAGGAGAGATGCAGCAGAGTTCACCATTAGGTGTGGTCTGGATACGATTGACTCGCTGGGCAGAGGGGTTTCATTGATGGTGGCCTTACGGCGCCACACCTGGCTGAGAACATCTGGCTTTTCGGGGGATGTCCAGGCCAACCTCATGGACATGACCGTCGATGGGACTTGGATTTTCAAAGAGAAGGCAGACTTGGTGCTGGAGCTCTTCAAGGACTCGCGGGCGACGGTTAAGTCCTTGGACCTCTCGGTGCCCCCTGTCTGCCTTTCACCTCTTTTGTGGCTACACAAGGGGCGTGCCACAGCATCAACCATATCCTGGCCACTGTCCTGCGCAGGGTTCCCAAGTTTTGCGAGGACGTAGGTGCAGTGCATACTGACCCCATGGGAATGGTAGCCAGAAGTTGTCTGCCACCAAACCCCTCAGCAGCTGCAGCCTCCAAGTCCTCTTAGTTTGGTTCTGCAAGACCATGGATGCCCAGTTGGAGGGAGAATTCAACGTCTTCTCCACTGGCAGTCCATAACATTGGACAAATGGTTCTTTCAGATCATTCTGAGGGGCTACTCCCTCCCTTTCCAATCCCCCCCCCTCCCCCCTCTTACTGCCATCTCAAGATCATCTGATCTTGCTCCAAGAGGAGGTTACAACTCTGGCCAAGGGGGCTATAGAAAGGGTTCTGATATCATAAGTAGGCAGTGATTGTTTTTCCCGCTACTTTCTGATACCCAAGAAGAACAAGGGTCTTTATCCTATTCTAGACCTCCAAACCGTCAGTCTCTTCCTCAAAAAGGAGAAATTAAAGATGCTTACTTTGGCTCCGGTCTCAAGAAGACTGACTAGTAGCGTTGGACTTGCAGGATGCGTATTTTCCCATCCTGCTTCCCACAGGCGTTGCCTATGGTTCAAGGTATGCCACAAGCACTTTCAGTTCATTGTGCTACCCTTGGGCTTTACCAGCGCCCCTCAGGTGTTCACCAAGGTGATGCTGGTGGTCGCAGCTCATCTGCACAGGTTAGGGGTGTAGGAAGCTGGCTCTGTATATACTATACCAAAGTGAGGGGTAGTGTGCACAGAGTCCAGTGGAACCCCAAAGGTAGGCAGAGGTAAAGTTAGATAGAACCTTACTCTCTATTTGTGGTAGTGTGGTCGAGCAGTAAGGCAGTATCAGAGGACAGTGTTAAGCATTGTTGTACACACTCAGTCAGCAAATGAATTCACAAACTCAAAGACTGAACTTCAGACCAATTGTTTTTGTATAAAAATATTCTTTTAGTTATTTTATTTTCTAGAACCAAGCAAGCCTGACACAGGTAAGCAACAAGTACTTTACAGTAGTAATGCAATTGAAATACAGTTTGAATGATAATTGTATGTGCACTTTGATTTGATTTACAGTATGGATGCAGAGAAATGCAATACTTAGTAAATGCAGTACATAGACTTGAATAGGCTTTTTAGTAAAATAGCAGGTAAGTAACTTTTGAGATTACTAGGCTTACACAGAGTAGTATACCTAGATACTACTCTGGGACATTTCCTGAAAACAGGTAAGTAAAATCGTTTTTGTTAGATTATGCAATTTTAAACAGTTTCTTTAGTTTCTCAAACTCCACACTTAGAAACTTTTCACAGAAAAACAGTCAATGTTATCCTATGGAGGAAAATAGTGTTATTGGTTTTGAGGTAAGTATTTGGGAGTGGGAGTTGAGGTTCTGGGAGTAGACTCAGGGGTCCCCCAGGGTCAAAGATGCACTCTTGTTACACCCTCAGCGGCACTAGGGCGGCCGGGTGCAGAGTGCTGAGGCCCAATGTTATCCAACGGGGGGGATAGGGGGCCTCCGGTTGGTGGCTACTGGAAAGCAGGCCACTGGGTTGTGGGAGCAAAGCTCCTGGACTTTAGCTCAGGGCAAATGGGGAAACAAAGTAGCACAAACGGTGCACCCTCAGCGGCACTAGGGCGGCTGGGTGCAGAGTGCTGTTTTGACGTCGGACGCCCTGTTGTTTTCAATGGAGAACCTCCGGTTTGGAAAGACACTGCAGGGTTGGGGACGAAAGTCTTCTGGGTGCGACCACCACTTCGAGAGGTAAGTTGGGAAGTTAGGGGTTGGTTAGGCACCGTCGGTTTGGGCACACAAGGCCGTGGGGCGTCGGGTGCAGGGGTGCCTTTTGGGGTCGGATCTACTTACCAGCTCCTGGTCGCAGTTAGGGGGGCCTTCTGGATTTAGGCTGCAGGCGTCGGCTGGAGGCATGAGGCAGGTCAGGGGTCGCCGGATCTCGGGGGAAACTACCTTTACAACGACTCATTCACAACGAAGGGCCTGAGCCACGACTCCTTAACAACGACTGAACCTGAATCACGAGTCTTTTAACCACTAATGCATTTACAACTACCTCTGGTCAGTAGATGGCACTCTTGGATTGTATCTGAAAGATGTATTACTATTGATAAAATAGTGGGTGGCTGTATTTTATATAACCCTGGGCGTAGTTCGCGTAGTGGCGCTACGCGAAGTGCACTACGCACGCTACGCGAACTGCGTAGTGCGGTAGGGAAATGCTGTTCGCACTGATTGCACAGTGCCGGATGTTTGTCCGCTATGTGCAATCATTGCAAACGGTATCTTGCACAGTGCAAGCGGTCGTTTTCTGCCGCTCTAGTAGATTTGTACTCGAGCGGCAGCTTTCTCAACGCAGACTGGTAGTTTCTCATCGCGAGCGGTCGCGAGCATACGCGACCACTCGCAATGAGAAACCTGGCCTCCCCGCATTGAGAATCTCACCGGGAGGTTTATTTTCCACGCCCACGATCGGCAACTTGATGTTACTGATCGCGAACGAGGAAAAAATCTCGCCGGGATGTTGATTTTGCTCGCTCGCGGTCGCCAACTTGACGTTGAGGACCGCGAGCAAGCAAAAAATGCCCGCTACGCGTTTTTGCACTGTGCTACGTGCGTAGCGCGTAGTAGCGCAAACTCCGCGAGCGTAGCGTAGTTTTCCGCCCAGGCCTAATTTTATATGGTTTTGTAGAGTATTGTTTTTTTTTTTTTTAAACAAAATAAGTTTAGGAAACCGTTTTCTAAAATAGTGTTTATTATGGGAAAACGTGTTTGAATTTCGTTGTAAATGCATTAAAGGTAAAGGCATACTCGCAGTAAAAAAAATTACTTTAAAATGTAATATTTTGGTAAGTATTAAAGGTAAGTATTACGTGTAATATATATATGATGGGTGTGATGCACTGTCATTACTGCCCCCGCCGCATGGATTCCTGAACTTTGAGGCTGAAGCGGTTTGGGGACCCGAGGAGGCGCTTTGTTTTCATTACAAGCAGGAAAAATGGGTTTGTCTAACATCGTGGATTACCCTGCATCCCGCCTACCACTATGGTTCAACAAGTACCCCACGTACCACCTACCTGGAATCAATACAGTGCATTCTGGGTTGTGCAGTCCACAAGAACTCCGTGAACTGGAACAGGTGAACGGTTATTTTCGGGGGCGGAGCTGGCTTGCTTCAATAAAAAGGCAGCAGAACTTACATACCACGATGTGGAAGCCTCCTGAATACTTGGGCGCTGATGAAGGCAGATTTGTGCCGAAATGCATTCGCCACCATATTCTGAAAATAAAATACTTCCATGGTTCTCCCCGGTGTGGCCTCTGCTCTTTCGTGAGGAGGAGGCTCTTGGTGATATATAGATATATATAGATATATATAGATAGATATAGATATAGATATATAGATAGATATATAGATAGATAGATATATAGATAGATATATATATATATAGATATAGATATATAGATATATATATGGTTGCAAGTGTATTTTTAAGGGTTTAGGGTGAGTATGGGCTTTTGGGTGGCAAGGGTATTTTTAGGGTTTAAGGTGGGTATGGTTTTTGGGTGGCAAGGGTATTTTTAGAATTTAAGGTGGGTATGGGTTTTTGGGATTGCAAGGGTATTTTTAGGGTTTAGGGTGGGCATGGTTTTTGGGTGGCAAGGGTAATTTTAGGATTTACGGTGGGTATGGGTATTTCAGGTTGCAAGGTTATTTTTAGGGTTTAGGGTAGGGATGGGTTTTGTGGGTGGAAAGGGATTTTTTAGGGATTAGGGTGGGTATGGGTTTTTGGGTGACGAGGGTAATTTTAGGGTGGGTATGGGTTTTTGGGTGGCAAGGGTAATTTTAGGGTTGGTATGGGTTTTTGGGATTGCAAGGGTATTTTTAGGGTTTAGGGTGGGTGTGGGTTTTTGGGTGGAAAGGGAATTTGTAGGGTTTAGGGTGGGTATAGGTTTTTGGGTGGAAAGGGAATTTTAAAGGTTTGGGGTGGGTGTAGGTTTTTTGGGTGGAAAGGGATTTTATAACAATAGTGAGTATAGGGGTGTGTGTGTGTGTGTGTGTGTGTGTGTTTGTGTGTATATATATATATATATGTGTGTATATATATATATATGTGTGTATATATATATATGTGTGTATATATATATATATATATGCCGCAAAGCTCGTTTACCGCTGCCTTCTCCTGAAGGAAAGAACGAGCGTAGACCCAGATTTGGTGCTATTTAGTTTATTGTTGAACACACCGCCAGCCAGCCGCCATGACGCGTTTCGGCAGATCCCTGCCTTGATCACATGACAACATTGCTTTGTGACTACTCCTTTTTTTAAATCACAGTATGGTAATTGATCCATAGACATAGACAAAGTATTATGAAACAAATCACTTGATTCTTAATACATGCTTAAATGCATAAAACATTCCATATTTTTAAATGTAAAACCAAAACAACTCCATTACGAGAATAGTTATTAACTATTCGTTTATGTTGTTTCTTGGAAAATCACTCTTTGATGCAAAAATGCGCTATGTGTCCATTGTCTAGAATTTAAATACATGGATCCATACTTTAAAACAGACTTGAATAAAAGGAGTAAGAAAAGTGTAAAAAGATAAGGTGCTAAATGAAGTGCAATAAGTTATAAAGTGCAGAGTGAGCTAGGTGAGCTCGTGTCTCCAACTGTACAGTGCAAGTTTTTTTAAAAAAAACCCTGTCGTATATGTTGCCTGTATAGTACACCTTCTACTCTATTGGCGTTATTTTTACGGCAACTTTATATTCTCTCCTGTGCAAAAACAGCATGTGCAAAATCGAGCTTGTATAGGAATTTTTGATTTCTTAAAGAGTATTTTTGTATCTGAAAGAGACATGTTAGTGACAGATTCCCTACCTTAGAATATCCCCAGGCGTCAGGCTGGATCCGGAAAGTTTTTGCGTAGCAGTACCCTTGCGCGTCGGTAGGCGGCGTCGTGCGGCTCCGCGTCCGTCGTCGGCGTCGTGATCGCCGGGATGACGTCGCGGGCAGTACTTAGGCGCCGCCCCTGCGCGCTGACGTCAGTTCTTCTTTTCCGCGCCAGTAAGCGCAGATCCGGGAAGAGCAGTGCCCTAGTCACTTTTTGACTATCTTTTTGGTGAATTTTTTCACTGTTTCTTCAACGAGTCTTCACGACTCCTAAGGTGTCGTAGGGATGCCCGGCTTTAAGCCCTGCGAGGAATGTGGTCGCATGATGTCGATCACGGACCCGCACCTCGAGTGTCTCTTTTGTCTCGGCCGAGACCACGACACGAAGTCGTGTCCTGACTGCCGGAAACTTCATCCGAAGGCTTTGCGAGAGCGGTCTCGAAAGCTCCTTGAAGTCCGGCATTCGGCTCCGCGCCGCACCAAGCCCCCGGGAGAGGTCGAGGGGCCGGACGCGGAGTCCCCGCCGTTCGTCGGATTCAAAGTCTTCGCGCTCCTCCGGTAAGTCGAAGCACAAGAAGTCTAAGCGGCGTCATCGCTCTAAGACTTCGCCTCGCCGGTCTCGCGACTCGGCTGAGGTCCCTGTCGGCACCGTCCCCGCGGCCCCGGACGTGCCTGTCGAGTTACCCCCGCAGTACCCGCCCTACCCGGGCTCGGGGGCGACTCAAGCCGATATACAGGAATTCCTGTCGGCCATGGCCCGCCTCTTCGGGCCTCAAGGTCCCTCCGGTGCGCCTCCGGGCCCCGCGGGCCTGCAGTTGGGTTGCTCCGGCGTCGCCGTCGACTCCGGTCCCGGCGTCGCCTGTCCCACCAGCCTTCGTCCCGGCCTCGGCTCCGGTCCCGGCCTCGACCCCGGCTCCGGTGGGGCCGCAACCCCCATCGACGCCGGTTGACCTAACCACGCCTCCGCCTCCGCCGATGTCCCCGGTGCCGTTTCCGACGCCGTCCGGGGCTCCGGGCGGCGTCGTTCCCGGTTCTCTCCGGGTCCGGACATGGTGCCGGAACGGCGTCGCCCGACGCCGTATCCGGCGCCGATGAGACCTTGGGTCCCTGATGTCCCTCCTCCTCCATATTTTCAACCTGAGGAGGACCAGGAGAGCTGGGAGGGGTCTGACGACCCTCTCACACAACAGTGCGAGTTTGACCCGGACTGGGTTGAGGAACTTGGGGATGCCAGTGGTCTGGATACCTCCCCTGACTCTGGCATGCTGTCTCCTCCCGTGGCAACGGAGGAGGGGGCTAATTTTGCAACGGTGTTGCGTAGAGCTGCTGGAGCCTTGAATCTCCAGTTGCCTACAGTGGTCGTCAGGTCTAACATCCTGACTGAAGTGCTTCAGCCGGCGGCCTCCTCTTCGGAGACTGTGCAACCGTTCAACGAGGCACTGACTGACGTTCTTTTGGGTGCCTGGTCCAAACCCACCACAGGGGCTCCTGTGGATAGGAACGTGGCCCGACGCCATCGCCCTGCTCCGGGCGACCCCCTGTTTCTCTCCCAACACCCCACCCCTGAGAGCTTGGTTGTCCAAGCCTCTGCCTCCCAAACCGCCTTCCCTACCGCCCCTCCGGATAGGGAATCCAAGCGCCTGGATCACTTTGGGAAGAAGGCTTTCTCTTCCTCCAGTGCTGGCTTGCGGTCTGTTAATACCGCTTGCCTCTTGGGCCGATACACCCACTCCCTGTGGGATTCGGTGGCAACTGTTTTGCCGCAGTGTTCTGAGGAGGTCCAGACACTGCTTACCCGCGCCATTGCGGAAGGGCGTGATGCGGCTAAATATACCATCCGCTGTGGCCTTGATACCGCCGACTCGCTGGGGAGATCGCTTGCAACGACGGTGGCGCTGCGTCGCCACGCCTGGCTGAGAACCACTGGTTTTTCGGGAGATGTCCAGAATACACTCATGGACATGCCCTTTGATGGTGTCGGTCTTTTTGGTTCGAAGGCAGACCATGCGCTGGAGCGTTTCAAGGACTCTCGGGCTACTGCTAAGTCCCTGGGCCTTGCTGTTGTGCGCCCTCCGCTCACGTCTGCTTTTCGCCCCTTTCGTGGCCACGGAAGGGGCGCCCAGTCACGTCCGCAGCCCGGCCAACGGCCCGCGCAGCAAGCGCCTTCGCGTGGCCGAGGGCGTGGATACCGCCGTGGCGGTTCGGGCAACCAGCGTGCGGGTCAGGCCACCACCTCCAACCCGTCCGCGGCCTCCAAGCCCTCCTAGTCCCTCCTTTCAGGTGCACAGTACGCCAGTCGAGGGCAGGGTCCGCCATCACCTTCACCTCTGGCGTCCCATCACCTCGGACAGGTGGGTCTTGGACATTGTCCGAAGGGCTACTCCCTCCCCTTCGAGACCACCCCCCAGCCATGCCACCTCAATTCCACCGCATGTCAGGGGATCACTTGGCGCTTCTACAGAAGGAAGTCACGGCCCTCTTGGCCAAGAGGGCCATCGAGCATGTTCCGACCCCAGAAGTAGGGCGTGGTTGCTACTCCCACTACTTTCTGGTGCCCAAAAGGACAAGGAGGACATGCGTCCTATCTTGGACCTCCGGAACGTCAATCGCTTCCTCCGGAAGGAGAAGTTCAAGATGCTCACCCTAGCTCAGGTCTTGACTGCCCTCGACCCCGGAGACTGGTTGGTAGCGTTGGACTTGCAGGACGCCTATTTCCGCATCCCCGTCCTGCTGGCCCACCGGCGTTACCTTCGGTTCACGGTAGAGCCTCGAGCATTTTCAGTTCACCGTTCTCCCCTTTGGCCTTACCAGTGCCCCTCGGGTGTTCACGAAAGTGATGGCGGTGGTCGCAGCTCATCTGCGCCGGGCAGGGGTTTCAGTCTTCCCCTACCTCGACGACTGGCTGCTGAAGGCGGGCTCGTCCCAGGCAGTCGTCTCCCACCTCCAGACTACGGCCGAACTCCTGCACTCGCTGGGGTTCTCCATCAATGTGCCAAAGTCGCATCTGATTCCTTCTCCACAGCTCCTTTTCATCGGAGCAGTTCTGGACACGACGCAGTTTCGGGCCTATCCTCCCGAACGGCGAGTCCGGGATATTCAGGCTATGATTCCGATCTTTCAGCCTTTATCCTGGGTTTCGGTGCGGATGACCCTGAGGCTGCTGGGCCTCATGGCCTCCTGCATCCTGCTGGTCACTCATGCCAGATGGCATATGCGGGCTCTGCAGTGGGACCTGAAGTTCCAGTGGGCGCAGCACCAGGGCGACCAGTCCGATCACGTCCAGATCTCGGAGGGGACTGCAAAACAGTTGCAGTGGTGGCTCTCGAACCGGCAATGGGTCATGGGCAGATCCCTCTCCCTTCCCCAGCCAGAGCACACAGTTGTGACGGACGCGTCCCTTCTGGGATGGGGCGGTCACATGGGAGAGGCGGAGATCAGAGGCCTCTGGTCTCCGGCGGAGTCCCGGCTCCATATCAACCTTCTGGAGCTCCGGGCGATCCGACTTGCACTCAAGGCATTCCTTCCCTCTGTCAAAGGGAAGGTAGTGCAGGTGTTCACAGACAACACCACCGCCATGTGGTACTGCAACAAACAAGGCGGGGTGGGGTCGTGGACCCTTTGTCAGGAGGCTCTGCGCCTCTGGACATGGCTGGAACATCAGGGCATGTTCCTGGTGGTTCAACACCTGGCAGGTTCCCTGAACGCCAGGGCGGACGAACTCAGCCGCAGGTGCATGATGGATCACGAATGGCGTCTTCACTCGGAAGTGGCGCAAGGACTCTTTCTACAGTGGGGAGAGCCTTGGTTAGATCTATTCGCCACCGAAGAGAACGCGCAATGTCATCAGTTCTGCGCGTTGGAATTTCCAAGGCGGCACTCGCTCGGCGACGCTTTCGTCACGAGTGGAGTTGCGGTCTATTGTACGCCTTTCCGCCTATACCACTTCTACCCAGAGTGTTGAAGAAGATTCGGCACGACCGGGCCCAAGTCATTCTTGTGGCTCCGGACTGGGCTCGAAGAGTTTGGTATCCCGAGCTACTCAATATGAGCGTGGATCCCCCGATCCGTCTGCCTCTTCGGGAGGATCTTCTGTCGCAGCAGCAGGGGACGGTCCTCCACCCGAACCTGTCCAGTCTACACCTGCTTGCGTGGAGATTGAGCGGCGGCAGTTGATTCCTTTCGACTTGCCTCCCGAAGTTTGTGATGTGATTCTGGCAGCCAGGCGTCCCTCCACTAAGGTGGTATACGCCTGCAGGTGGAACAAATTTGTGGCATGGTGCACAGCAAAGGCTGTGAATCCCCTTTCTGCCCCTCAAGGGTACTGCTACGCAAAAAACTTTCCGGATCCAGCCTGACGCCTGGGGATATTCTAAGGTAAGGAATCTGTCACTAACTACTGTCTCTTACAGATATATCGTTACACAAGTTAGTAACTTGTGCATTAATTTCCAAATGTTTCCCACAATCATAAATACATTTATACATATGTAAATAAATAAATCCTAAATAAATACATATCAATTCTATAAATATACATATTATCCATTTATCAATAAATAACAATAAATACATTTCCAAATGTTAAAAGGGATTAAATTCAATTATACATAAAAAGCTCGTGATTAAGTTCGGTGAGGAAAGTACAAAACGTGCAAAATGTGCAAAGATGCAGGGACTGATTGTTCTAACTTAATACAGTTATCTGTCATTGAAAGGAAACAGTTTTTTGATTCAAATTTTCTAGAGTCAAATCATATGGTATATCAGGGGGCCTAGATGTTCTAAAGGTAGGTGTACAAGTCCTCACTCATGTTAAGCCCCCCTGGCTGTTTAGTGTCGAGCTCTAGAATGTAGTGGGTTTCCAATCTTCTAAGTTTCCCTTCTCTGTCACCACCCCTTCTCTGTACCGGGACAGTATCTATGACGTAGTATTTGAGATGTTTGAGGTTGTTATTATGATGTTCTTTAAAATGTCGTGCTACCGGGTAATTAGGGTCATTGTTGCTAATTGCCCTAATGTGCTGTAAAACCCGTTTGTGCACTGGTAGCTTAGTACTCCCCACGTAAACCAAATTACAGCTACATTCTAAGACATAGACTGCAAATTCAATCAATCAATCAATCAGGGGTTTGTTAAAGCGCGACTACTCACCCGTAAGGGTCTCAAGGCGCTGGGGGGGGGGTGCAGGTTCCATCCATCAAGGAGGGGGTCTGTCGAAAAGCCAGGTTTTGAGGTTTCTTGCGAAGAATTCAGTCTTACAAGTCAGATGAAATTTGATATTTTGGGGCTTTTCGTTGAACGCAGTCATATATGAGGTTCTATTCTCTCCATGTGTACATGCCTTACAATTTGTACATTTGAAGAACCCTTTTCTAGCAGTCAGCCAACCTTCTACTTTCTTGTGTTCTGGACTACTCTTGACCAAAACGTTTGCCATAGATACTGATTTCCTGAATGTGATAGAGGGGAATCCGGGGTGGGAACTTCCTATAATAGGATCTTCTTTGACTATATGCCAATTGCGGTGTATAATCTTGCGTAATTGGCGTTCCTGTCGACAGAATGTTAAGATTAATCTCACCGACTCTTTGGAATTGCTTGAATCTATCTCACTGACCTTTTGAGACCTGTCCCTGTACAGTAAAAGATCTTCTCTGGCCATTGCCCTAGATTTACGGATGGCTGTCTCAATTGCGTTGGAGCTGTAACCCCGCTGCAAGAATCGTTCCCTACTTTCAGATTGATGTTTTTCTAACTCTAGGGTATTGCTACAAATCCTGCGAAGCCGCAGCATCTCCCCATAGGGGATGCTGTGGATTAAATGAGGGGGGTGCGCGCTTGACGCATGCAAAAGGGTGTTGCCAGCCGTTTTTTTACGGAAAAGGGAAGTTGTTAAAATATTGTTTGGTACTGTGACTTTTACATCTATAAATGAAACACATTCTTCACTTATATCAGATGTAAATGCAAGATTCACGTTGTTAACATTGATAGAAGTAATAAAATCATTGGCTTCTGTCACAGTTCCATTCCATATAATCATCAGGTCATCAATATATCGCAACCAGGATATTACTTTTACCTCATAAATGGAATCATACTCCTTCCGTAGGACCAGCTCCTCCCACCAGCCCATGAACATGCACACATAACTGGGGGAGAAGCTGGCTCCCATGGCAACACCCTGTATTTGTTGGAACATCTGCTTATTAAATAAAAAGAAATTGTTTTCCAGACAAAAGATCAACATGTCCAATAGCATTCTGTTGTGTTGCAAATATTCAATAGGTCTTCTTGATAAATAATACTCAACTGCCTTCATACCATCCCGATTACGTATACATGTATATAGAGAAGATACATCTAGAGTTATTAATTGGTACCCATCCTGCCACGTTACATTCTGAATCTTTCGTATAAAATCACTAGTGTCCTGCACATATGATTCCAGTTTATGAACGTGCTCTTGCAGGAAGTAATCTATGTATTTTGATAGATTCTCTAGAGGTCCATCGCAAGCCGAAATGATGGGCCTACCTGGTGACTTCTCCATGTTTTTATGAATTTTCGGAATGAAGTATATTACAGGAGTTTTTAGATGCTCCTTTTTAGGAATTTAAATTCCTCCAAACTCAGAAGGCCTGAACTCTTCCATGCTAAAAGTTTGGTATGTAGTTGGTCTTGCATAGTTTTGTATTTCGTGAGAGTGCTTTTCCGGTAGCATTCAGTGTTGTTAAGTTGACTATAGGCTTCCGTCATATAATCTGTTAAAGGCGACAGCACTAAATTACCCCCTTTGTCTGAATTTCGAATTACGATGTCTCCATCCATTCTCAATTTCGCCATTAATTGTCCATATATATGTATATATGTGTATATATATATATATATATAAATAGAGAGAGGAACTTTTTTAATAATGTCACATGTAAGTTGTTTGAGCGAGTTGGAAATTATGATGAGAGAATTTGCATTAGTGGTTCCAAACTACGTGGAAAAGATACAGTTGGGTACGAGTAATAAGTGCACACATTGCAGGTTCATAGTTATGGTATGATGATGCAGTTACAGAGGGGCAGATTTGCAGGCCCCTTGCGCCACTTTTGCGTCACTTTTCCCTTGTTAGGGGTGGCGCGGGGGGCTTGTAGATCTGCCCCAGAGAGTTTACAATTTTATCATGCATTATGCATTTCGATTTACCATTAGTTATTTTAATGTGCAGATACATTTGTGACCATTTTCGTTATTCAATGCATTTCATGAGAAAGCACCTGCGTGTACGCTTTTAAAGTTAGTATCTTTTCATATTGGAAACCAGCAAATGTTTTTTTCTATGTCTATAATCATGACGGGTATAAATGTTTTGAGTAAAATGGCGCTCAGTAGATAGAGGAAGGCTGCCACGTCAGCCGAAACGCGTCTTTGTTGTTGGGTCGGAGGAGGTCCAATGAAATAAAAAGTGCCTTGAAACTCAGCATTACTCCATGTGGAGTAGAGTTTGGTTGGATATATATATATATATATATATATATTAATATATATATATATATATAGTGTTAATACTTACCAATATTAACTTTACAACGCATATGTCTTTAGCATGCATGCCTTTACCACGAAATTCAAGTGTTTTACAGGTACATACAAACCCATTACCCATACATACATTTGTGTATATATATATATATATATATATATATATATATACATATGGGTTTATACTTACCAGTAAAATAGATACATTAATGGGGTAAAGGCAAGCGAGGTAAAAGCATAGTAGTTGTAAAAGATAGTTGTTGTTAAAACTTTAGTGGTTTAGACGAAGTAGTGGTTAAGGAGAAGTTGTTTAGACTGTAGTTGTTCAAGTGGTAGTTGTTCCATCATACAACCAGATCTCGGGTCAGGATCGCCGGGGGGCCCTCCTCGGGGTGTTTGCCCACTCGAGCTCGGGCCGTGGACGGAGGGTGCAGAGTGTGGCGGATTCGCTGTGTCCGGCCGGAGCCAGAGGTTGTAGGTGAACAAATCTGGTGTTCACAGGAGACAAAGTCTTTGTGCTTGAAGGCAGGCAGGTCCTCCGGGGTTTTCGAGGTTGCTGGCTGCAGGACACACCGGGATGTCGCAGGAGCAGGTTCGAGGGGGGGACAGGCCGGTAGGGCTGGGGCCAAGTCAGTGGGCGTCTTCCTCTTGTTAGCTGCTGCATGGCTGTTCAGTCCTTCTTCTTCTTCTTGTTGTTGTTGCAGGTTCTTGTCTGAGGAAGCAAGGTTCAGGGGTGCCCCTAAATACTAGATTTAGGGGCGTTTACAGGTAGGTAAAAGGCAGGGAGCAATGGGTCCCTTCCCTGGGGTGAGTACACCCCCTATTATGCCACCCTCCAGTGGGAGGGGGGCATGAGCCTGTCCCTGGTTGGCTGAGTCCCCCCATCTGCAAGATGGCGGGGACTGAGAGTTGGGCTTCACTTCGCCTCCCCCACCTGAGGGGTGGAGTTGGCAGAGGTGGGCACACCTCTCTTCCTCACTTGTTTTTCCCGCCGGTTCTCCCGCCCAAAGTGGGGGTCAGAACCAGTGGGGACCAGTTGCTGAGAGTAGCAAGTGGCCTGGGGAAGCTCACAAAGGCAGCAAACCTTTGAAGCTTCCCCTTCATGAACCCTGCCCATCCTGGGGGAGGAGGCTTGGCACCTCATCCCAGGATGTGCTTTGTTTCAGGCCCCAGAGAGCAGCAGGCTCTCGACCCAGGGGTCCAGAAACATGATGGTGGTGGCAGCTGAAAGCAGCCACTCAGCCTGGACACTAGAGGTAGGTTAGTTTTCAGGGGGCATCTCTAAGATGCCCTCTGTGTGCATTTTTCATTAAATCCCACACTGGCATCAGTGTGGGTTTAATGTGCTGAGAAGTTTGATACCAAACTTCTCAGTTTTCAGTGTAGCCATTATGGTGCTGTGGAGTTCGTAATGACAAACTCCCAGCACCATATACTCTTAATAGAAGCTCTGCACTTACAATGTCTAAGAATAGACTTGGACACAGTAGGGGTACAGGGCTCATGCACCTGTACCCTCACCACTGATATAGTGCACCCAGCTAGAGGTGTGACTGATCTATGCCAGGGCAGTGAGTTGTAGGCATGGCACACAGCAATGTGTGCCATGTCGACTCTTCACTTTGTTCTGCACCAAAACACGCAGCCTGCAAAGGCAGTGTGTGTGTGTGTGTGTAAAGGTACAGGGCCTCTAAGGGTGGCACAATAAGTGCTGCAGCCCTTAGAGGTCTTCCCTGGTCACAGTGCACTGGGTACCTGTGGTACCATTTACCAGGGGCTGACCTGTGGCTAGAGATGCCAATTGGGTTAGTTTTGGGGAAAGAACACAGGCCCTGGGAACCTGATTGACAGGGACCCAGGGCACATCAAGTCAAAAGTGCATCAGTAGTCTGGCAAAAAGTGGGGGGGGGGGGTTACTGCAACAGAAACCCACTTTCCTACAAGGGGTTTCAGTCTTCCCTTACCTCGACGACTGGCTGTTGATGGTGGCCTCGCCCCCAGACTGTTGTCTCCCACCTCCATACTATGATGAATCTCCTGCATTTACTGGGGTTCACTATAAACGTGCCGAAGTAACACTTGACTACTTCTCAGAACTTTCATTGGAGCTGTTCTGGACACAATGCAGTTTCGGGCTTATCCTCCTGAACAGTGAGTCCAGGATATTCAGGTTGTGGTACTGATCTTGCAGCCTCTATCCTGGATTTCGTTCAGAATGTCTGAGTCTGCTGGCCCTCATGGCCTCCTGCATCCTGTTGGTAAAATATTGCCAGGTAGCATATGCAGGTTCTGCAGTGGAACCTGAAGTTCCAGTGGGTGCAGCATCAGAGGAATCTCTTTGAATTCATCCAGATCTCAGAGGGAACTGCAAAAGACCTGCATTCACGAAGCGTAATTGGGTCAAAGGCAGACTCCTCTCCTTTCCCCAACCAGACCTGACGCTAGTAACAGATGCGCCACTCCTGGGATGGGGCGGCCATCTGGGAATGGTGGAAATCAGAGTACTCTAGTCTCCGGCGGAATCCAGACTCCATATCAACCTGCTGGAGCTCCGGGTGATCAGACTAGCATTGAAAAAAGGCTTCCCTCTGTCAAAGGGAAGTTAGTGCAAGTGTTCACAGACAACAGTACTGCCATGTGGTACTGCAACAAGCAGGGTGAGGTGGGGCCGTGGACCCTTTGTCAAGAGGCCCTGAGTCTCTGGACATGGCTGGAACAGGGCATAACTTAGGTGGTTCAACACCTGGCAGGTTCTTTGAACACCAGAGTGGACAAACTTAGCTGTCGATTCCTAGAGGATCGCGAATAGCGTCTCCATTTGGAGGCGGCACAAGGACTTTTTCACAAGTGGGGAGAGTCTTGTTAGATCTGTTTGCCTCAGAACAGAATGTGTAATGTCAGCAGTATTGCACGTTAGTTTCCAAGGCGGCTATCACTCAGACGCTTTTCGTCACGAGCAGAGCTCAGGCCTCCTGTATCCTTTTCCACCCATACTGCTTCTGCCCAGAGTTCTCCAGAAGATCAAGAACGACCGGGCCCAAGTCATTCTTGTGGCTCTGGACTGGGTACGGAGAGTTTGGTATTCTGAGCTTCTTTAAATGAGCATCGATCCTCAGATCAGGCTGCCCCTTCGGGAGGATCTTCTGTTGCAGCAGCAGGGAAAGGGTCCTCCACCCGAACCTGTCAAAACTCCGTCTCCTTGCGTGGAGATTGAGAGGCGACCGTTAGCTTTTGAGCTTCCTCTCGAAGTCTTTAAAGTTATCTTGGAGGCCAGGTGGCCCTCCACCAAAACGGATACGCCTGCCATTGGCAAAAAATTGGAAAATATTGTACAGAAAAGTCCATGATCCTCTTTCTGCCTCCGTTTCTGATATTCGTCTTTTCATTCCTACCCTTTCCCAGCAGGGCTCTGCTTTGGGCACTCAAGGGTTATTTCTTTGCTCTGTCCGCTTTCCTGCGGCTGCCTGATCAATCTTCTTTATTTAAGTCCCCTATTGTACATCGGTTTCTGAAAGGACTTGTAGATATGTTTCCCCCTTCGCCCTTCATCATGCCTGATCTGAACCTGATTCTCACTTACCTCATGTGTGCTCCCTTTGAGGTGCTACACAATTGACCTCTCTGGCTGCTTACCATCAAGACAGCTTTTCAAGTGGCAGTAACATCTGCCAGGAGGGTGATTGAGCTGCAGGCTTTATCATCAAAACGTCCTTATCTTATGGTATTCCCGGACAAGGTGGTACTTCGCACCCGGGCCTCTTTCCTACCTAAGTGGTGACCCCATTTCGTTTGGGATAATCTGTCACCCTGCCCGCCTTTTATGCTCCTCCTCATCCCTCTAAAGAGGAGTGACTCTATCGTCTGGACTCAAAAAGAGTGTTGTCGTTCTACCTTTACCGCACAACAGAGTTCCTGGTGGACGACCAACTCTTTGTGTGCTACGTAAGAGCTAAAAAAGATTGGGCAGTTCAGAAACAGCCCACTTCGCGCTAGCTCGTTCTCTGTATCAAGGTCTGCTACATCCTGGCTAAAAAGCAGCATCCTGAAGGCTTAAGAGCCCATTCCACCAGAGGAAAAGCTGTGACCACGGCGTTAGCTCACGAGGTTCCAGTCCTGGACAGCTGCCAGGCAGCAACGTGGGCATCTATGCACATGTTTGCCACATACTATGCCTGGACAGTCGGGTCTGCAGGGATGGGCATTTTGCCCGTTCGATCCTGCAGGACTCCTTATTATAGTCCATTTGTCTGCAGCTCACCACCAGGATGGTATGGTTAGGGTACCTATTCAAAGGTAAGGAATCTGCAACTAATCTCTATCAGATGAACAAGTTACTTACCTTCAGTAACACATTATCTGGTAGAGACAATATCTAGCTGCAGATGCCTTACAGACCCACCCATGCCTCCTCGCTCTGCAGACACATTTCTAGGGCTAGGGTTGTTTCCCTGTCAGGGCCATAGTTTGACACACACTGTTCAGTTCACTTCATGGCTCTGCGCTCCTGACGTGGAAAGTCGTGAAAAGTAACTGATGTCCGAGTGCCAGGGTGGCACCTATATAGGTGACCGCGACGTCACTTCCAACGACAATGCGCAGAACCGACCAAAGCCACCCAACTGTGAACAGGGGTGCTGCTTACGCACAAGTTTCCAGATCCAGTCTGATGCCTGGGAAATTCAAAGGTAAGAAATCTGCAGCTAAATATTGTTTCTACCTTATAATCCATTACCGAAGGTGAGTAACTTGTTCATCAGGAGCAACTGGGCCTAAATCATCTTAGTGTTATCTTTTTGGGCCAGGAGAGTGGAACCTGGAGCTGCTGGGCGTGAGCATCTGTCCTCTGATCAAGCTGCAGTTTCAGGAGAATCACCCGGGGCAGATGCAGAGCAGGGTGTTTCACCTGGGCCATCACAATTTGCACCTCCATGCTTGAAGATTGAGTGGCGACAGTTATCCTCCTACAACCTGCACCTTAAGGTAGGTGATGTCATGTTGGTGCTGAGGCGTCCCTCCACTAAATCAGCATTTGCCAGTTGTAAAGAGACATTTTATGGATTGGTGTGCACTCAAAAAATTGACCCTTTTCAAGCAAAGTGGTCTGACGTTTCGGTGTTTGTTCTGTCACCAGACCGGCAAGGACTTGTCATGAACACTGTTTAGGGCTACTTATCAACTCTTTTGGCTTTCTTGTGCTTGCCAGATCAGACATTGTTATTTAATTCACCAGATGTGATGAGGATTTTGAAAGGTTCGCAACATTTCTCTGTGATGCCCCCATGGGACTTGAACTTAGTCCTAATATTTGTCATGTGCACCCCTTTTGATCCTTTACACAATTGTCTTATGAGACGTCTGATGTTAAAGACTTTCTTTCCCCTCGCCATAATATCGGATAGATGTATGAGTGAGCTTCAGGCTCTGTGTGAATCCATCTTGCACCACCTTCTTCCCTGATCAGTTGGTCTTGAGAACCCTACCTTCCTTACTATCGAAAGGGGTTTACTTTTCTTGTTGGTCAGGTCGTTACCCTTCCGGCAGTCTTTGCGCCACCTCAATCCTCTAAGGAGGAAGAGAGACTTAATTGTTTGGATCCCTAAAGTGCATTGCGATTTTATATCAATCGCAACAAAGAACACCGAGTGTATGATCTGCTCTTTGTAGGTATTTTTTTCAGAGCAAAGAAGGGTAAAGGAATGCAAAAATGTACCGTCTCCCATTGGATTCTTCTCTGCATAAAGAACAGATATACACTGGCGAGAAAGCAGCCCCAGAAGGCTTACGGGTTCATTCCACTAGTGCCAAAGCAGCTACCACTGCATTAGCAAACGGAGTGCCTATCCTAGAGATCTGTCAGGCAGCCATGTGGACTAAGGTACAACATTTTCATGAAGCACTACTTCCTCTACAGTCGGGTCCATCAAGAGGGGCAGGGCGTTTTGGTTTGGGCCATTCCACTGAACCACCATCTTGGGAGGTACTGCTTTGATATCTATTTACAAGGTGAGGAATCTGCAGTGAGAAGTATCCACCAGTAGAACGTGTTACTTACCTTCAGTAACAATCTTTCGGGTGGATACTCTAATATGACCACAGATTCCTCATCAACCCTCCCTCCTCCCTGTTCTGTGAACTGGGCTTGTTTCCATCTAAAAATGGCCCAATCTAGAGATCTGCACAATGGTAATACCATTTTACTAATGGACTCTGCGTCTGAGGGTGTGGACAGCCTAAAAAGGAACTGGTGTCGCTTGTGTGGTTCCGGTTATCACTTAGATTGGATAAACGTTGCTGCAGAGCTGCACAGTGCCACCTACCGGTATACAAAGATACCGCTGAAAGGCATCTGAATCCAGTCTGATGCCTGGGGAATATTCACAAAGTGTGAAATTTGCCCTGAGAGTATCCACCAAAAAGATTACCGAAGGCAAGTAACTTGTTCAACTCAGTTATAGAATTTCTTTTTTTAGTTGACTTAAAAATATGGGTTTATCTGTGGCACATGTTTCAGTGATAAATGCCTCGAAAGTTTAAGACAAATGGGGTGGTTATTTTAAACCATGTTTTAACTCCCACAGTAATAAATCTCGGAATCTTACCAGACAGCCTTAAGGTATTATTTAAAATTTTGGAAGAGGATCATACATAGAATTTAAGAGTCTAATTATTTCTATAGACAAAAGGAAGAATGTCAAGATAATGAGGAAGACGACGATTCTCAGAGTTCTAAATCTGACGAGCAGTACTATTCCATTCCTCCCAAAGAAGATTTGAGTGAAACCAAATCCTACATCAAGTTTACAGAAATGATTGAAGAGAAGCGTGCCAAACTCCGGGAGATCGAGGTAAATACTGAAATAAATTGCTCTGTTTAAGTTTATCAGCTGTTGGGGAAAACTACATTGCCCAGCATGTATAGCACATAGACGTCTACATAATGTAATGCATCCATCTGAAAGAGACACGTTAGTGATAGATTCCTTACCTTAGAATATCCCCAGGCGTCAGGCTGGATCCGGAAAGTTTTGCGTAGCAGTACCCTTGCGCGTCGGTAGGCGGCGTCGTGCGGCTCCGCGTCCGTCGTCGGCGTCGTGATCGCCGGGATGACGTCGCGGGCAGTACTTAGGCGCCGCCCCTGCGCGCTGACGTCAGTTCTTCTTTTCCGCGCCAGTAAGCGCAGATCCGGGAAGAGCAGTGCCCTAGTCACTTTTTGACTATCTTTTGTGAAATTTTTCACTGTTCTCTTCAACGAGTCTTCACGACTCCTAAGGTGTCGTAGGGATGCCCGGCTTTAAGCCCTGCGAGGTATGTGGTCGTATGATGTCCATCACGGACCCCCACCTCGAGTGTCTCTTCTGCCTCGGCCGAGGCCACGACACGAAGTCGTGCCCTGACTGCCGGAAACTTCATCCGAAGGCTTTGCGAGAGCGGTCTCGAAAGCTCCTTGAAGTCCGGCAGTCGGCTCCGCGCCGCAGCAAGCCCCGGTCCCGGGAGAGGTCGAGGGGCCGGACGCGGAGTCCCCGCCGTTCGTCGGAATCCAAGTCTTCGCGCTCCTCCGGTAAGTCGAAGCACAAGAAGTCTAAGCGGCGTCATCGCTCTAAGACTTCGCCGCCGGTCGCGCGACTCGGCTGAGGTCCCTGTCGGCACCGTCCCCGCCCCCGCGGCCCCGGACGTGCCTGTCGAGTTGCCCCCGCATTACCCGTCCTTCCCGGGTTCGGGGGCGACTCCGGCCGAAGTACAGAAATTCCTGTCGGCCATGGCCCGCCTCTTCGGGCCTCAAGGTCCCTCCGGTGCGCCTTCGGGCCCCGCGGGCCCAGATGGGGTTGCTCCGGCGTCGCCGTCGACTCCGGTCCCGGCGTCGCCTGTCCCACCAGCCTTCGTCCCGGCCTCGGCTCCGGCCCCGGCCTCGACCCCGGTTCCGGTGGTGCCGCAACCTCCATCGACGCCGGTTGACCTAACCACGCCTCCGCCGACGCCGATGTCCCCGGTGCCGTTTCCGACGCCGTCCGGGGCTCCGGGCGGCGTCGTTCCCGGTTCTCCCCGGGTCCGGACATGGAGCCGGACCGGCGCCGCCCGACGCCGGTTCCGGCGCCGATGAGGCCTTGGGTCCCTTATGTCCCTCCTCCTCCATCTTTTCAACCTGAGGAGGACCAGGAGAGCTGGGAGGGGTCTGACGACCCTCTCACACAACAGTGCGAGTTTGACCCGGACTGGGTTGAGGAACTTGGGGATGCCAGTGGGCTGGATACCTCCCCCGACTCTGGCATGCTGTCTCCTCCCGTGGCAACGGAGGAGGGGGCTAATTTTGCAACGGTGTTGCGTAGAGCTGCTGGAGCCTTAAATCTCCAGTTGCCTACAGTGGCCGTCAGGACTAACCTCCTGACTGAAGTGCTTCAGCCGGCGGCCTCCTCTTCGGAGCCTGTGCTGCCGTTCAACGATGCACTCACTGACGTTCTTTGGGTGCCTGGTCCAAACCCACCACAGGGGCTCCTGTGGATAGGAACGTGGCCCGACGCCATCGCCCGGCTCCGGGCGACCCCTGTTTCTCTCCCAACACCCCACCCCTGAGAGCTTGGTTGTCCAAGCCTCTGCCTCCCAAACAGCCTTCCCTACCGCCCTCCGGATAGGGAATCCAAGCGCCTGGATCACTTTGGGAAGAAGGCTTTCTCTTCCTCCAGTGCTGGCTTGCGGTCTGTTAATACCGCTTGCCTCTTGGGCCGATACACCCACTCCCTGTGGGATTCGGTGGCTGATGTTTTGCCGCAGTGTTCTGAGGAGGTCCAGACACTGCTTACCCGCGCTATTGCGGAAGGGCGTGATGCGGCTAAGTATACCATCCGCTGTGGCCTTGATACCGCCGACTCGCTGGGCAGATCGCTTGCAACGACGGTGGCGCTGCGTCGCCACGCCTGGCTGAGAACCACTGGTTTTTCAGGGGATGTCCAGAATACTCTCATGGACATGCCCTTTGATGGAGTCGGTCTCTTTGGTTCAAAGGCGGACCATGCGCTGGAGCGTTTCAAGGATTCACGGGCTACTGCTAAGTCCCTGGGCCTTGCTGTTGTGCGCCCTCCGCAAACGTCTGCTTTTCGCCCCTTTCGTGGCCACGGAAGGGGCGCCCAGTCACGTCCACAGCCCGGCCAACGGCCCGCGCAGCAAGCGCCTTCGCGTGGCCGAGGACGTGGATACCGCCGTGGCGGTTCGGGCAACCAGCGTGCGGGTCAGGCCACCACCTCCAACCCGTCCGCGGCCTCCAAGCTCCTCCTAGTCCCTCCTTTCAGGTGCACAGCACGCCAGTCGGGGGCAGGGTCCGCCATCACCTTCACCACTGGCGTCCCATCACCTCGGACAAGTGGGTCTTGGACATTGTCCGAAGGGGCTACTCCCTCCCCTTCGAGACCACCCCCCAGCCATGCCACCTCAATTCCACCGCATGTCAGGGGATCACTTGGTGCTTCTACAGAAGGAAGTCACGGCCCTCTTGGCCAAGAGGGCCATCGAGCATGTTCCGACCCCAGAAGTAGGGCGTGGTTGCTACTCCCACTACTTTCTGGTGCCCAAAAGGACAAGGAGGACATGCGTCCTATCTTGGACCTCCGGAACGTCAATCGCTTCCTCCGGAAGGAGAAGTTCAAGATGCTCACCCTAGCTCAGGTCTTGACTGCCCTCGACCCCGGAGACTGGTTGGTAGCGTTGGACTTGCAGGACGCCTATTTCCACATCCTCGTCCTGCCGGCCCACCGGCGTTACCTTCGGTTCACGGTAGGCCTCGAGCATTTTCAGTTCACCGTGCTCCCCTTTGGCCTTACCAGTGCCCCTCGGGTGTTCACGAAAGTGATGGCGGTGGTCGCAGCTCATCTGCGCCGGGCAGGGGTTTCGGTCTTCCCCTACCTCGACGACTGGCTGCTGAAGGCGGGCCTCGTCCCAGGCAGTTGTCTCCCACCTCCAGACTACGGCCGAACTCCTGCACTCGCTGGGGTTCTCCATCAATGTGCCAAAGTCGCATCTGATTCCTTCTCCACAGCTCCTTTTCATCGGAGCAGTTCTGGACACGACGCAGTTTCGGGCCTATCCTCCCGAACGGCGAGTCCGGGATATTCAGGCTATGATTCCGATCTTTCAGCCCTTATCCTGGGTTTCGGCACGGATGACCCTGAGGCTGCTGGGCCTCATGGCCTCCTGCATCCTGCTGGTCACTCATGCCAGATGGCATATGCGGGCTCTGCAGTGGGACCTGAAGTTCCAGTGGGCGCAGCACCAGGGCGACCTGTCCGATCACGTCCAGATCTCGGAGGGGACTGCAAAACAGTTGCAGTGGTGGCTCTCGAACCGGCAATGGGTCATGGGCAGATCCCTCTCCTTCCCCAGCCAGAGCACACAGTTGTGACGGACGCGTCCCTTCTGGGATGGGGCGGTCACATGGGAGAGGCGGAGATCAGAGGCCTCTGGTCTCCGGCGGAGTCCCGGCTCCATATCAACCTTCTGGAGCTCCGGGCGATCCGACTTGCACTCAAGGCATTCCTTCCCTCTGTCAAAGGGAAGGTAGTGCAGGTGTTCACAGACAACACCACTGCCATGTGGTACTGCAACAAACAAGGCGGGGTGGGGTCGTGGACCCTTTGTCAGGAGGCTCTGCGCCTCTGGACATGGCTGGAACACCAGGGCATGTTCCTGGTGGTTCAACACCTGGCAGGTTCCCTGAACGCCAGGGCGGACGAACCCAGCCGCAGGTGCATGATGGATCACGAATGGCGTCTTCACTCGGAAGTGGCGCAAGGACTCTTTCTACAGTGGGGAGAGCCTTGGTTAGATCTATTCGCCACCGAAGAGAACGCGCAATGTCATCAGTTCTGCGCGTTGGAATTTCCAAGGCGGCACTCGCTCGGCGACGCTTTTCGTCACGAGTGGAGTTGCGGTCTATTGTACGCCTTTCCGCCTATACCACTTCTACCCAGAGTGTTGAAGAAGATTCGGCACGACCGGGCCCAAGTCATTCTTGTGGCTCCGGACTGGGCTCGAAGAGTTTGGTATCCCGAGCTACTCAATATGAGCGTAGATCCCCGATCCGTCTGCCTCTTCGGGAGGATCTTCTGTCGCAGCAGCAGGGGACGGTCCTCCACCCGAACCTGTCCAGTCTACACCTGCTTGCGTGGAGATTGAGCGGCGGCAGTTGATTCCTTTCGACTTGCCTCCCGAAGTTTGTGATGTGATTCTGGCAGCCAGGCGTCCCTCCACTAAGGTGGTATACGCCTGCAGGTGGAACAAATTTGTGGCATGGTGCACAGCAAAGGCTGTGGATCCCCTTTCTGCCCCTCTTTCTGAGGTCCTTCTGTTCCTTCTCTCTCTGGCCCAACAGGGTTCTGCCCTGGGTACCATCAAGGGTTATCTTTGTGCTATCTCGGCCTTCCTCAGGCTCCCTGATCAGCCCTCCCTTTTCAAGTCCCCTGTTGTTAACAGGTTCTTAAAAGGCATTACTCACCTCTTCCCTCCTGTTCCGTTTGTGATGCCTCAGTGGGACTTGAACTTGGTTCTTACCTTTTTAATGTGCGCTCCCTTTGAGCCTCTACATAACTGTCCTCTTCGTCTTCTGACTCTGAAGACAGCCTTTCTGGTGGCCATCACCTCCGCTCGGCGGGTGAGTGAGCTCCAGGCTCTATCTTGCAAACCTCCCTTTCTGTCTGTTCATCCAGACAAGGTTGTTCTTCGGACGCGTCCGTCCTTCTTGCCAAAGGTGGTTACTGCTTTCCACATTGGGCAGACCATCACTTTGCCCACCTTCTTTCCGCCTCCGCATCCTTCCAGAGAGGAAGAGAGGCTCCACCGTCTGGACCCAAAACGTGCGCTCTCTTTCTATATTGACCGCACAAAACACTTCCGGGTGGATGACCAGCTCTTTGTTGGCTACGTGGGCGCCAAAAGAGTCGGGCGGTGCACAAGAGGACCATCTCCCGCTGGGTTACCTTGTGCATCAAGACCTGCTATTCTTTGGCTAAGAAGGAGCCTCCTGTTGGGCTGCGTGCCCATTCCACCAGGGCAACGGCTGCTACCACGGCCTTGGGCCGCGGTGTTCCGCTGCCGGTTATCTGTCAGGCAGCTACGTGGGCCTCGCTGCACACGTTTACAAAGCATTACTGCCTTGACAGTCAGGTCCGGAGGGACGGCTTCTTTGGCCGTTCTGTCCTCCAGGACTTCCTTGTCTGATCTTTGTTCGCAGACCCACCACCGGGGTTGGTATTGCTGGGGTATCTATTCTAAGGTAAGGAATCTATCACTAACGTGTCTCTTTCAGATGCACAAGTTACTAACTTGTGTAACGATATATCTGTAAGAGACAGTAGTTAGTGATAGATTCCTTACCGCCCACCCATCCTCCCCGTTCTGCGAACTGATTTCTAGGGTTAAGGACATCCCTTTCAGGGCCCTAGTATTTTTCAGACACCTGTGTCAGCTTCTTGCATGGCTCTGCGTTCCTGGCGCGGAAAGTCGTGTACAGAACTGACGTCAGCGCGCAGGGGCGGCGCCTAAGTACTGCCCGCGACGTCATCCCGGCGATCACGACGCCGACGACGGACGCGGAGCCGCACGACGCCGCCTACCGACGCGCAAGGGTACTGCTACGCAAAACTTTCCGGATCCAGCCTGACGCCTGGGGATATTCTAAGGTAAGGAATCTATCACTAACTACTGTCTCTTACAGATATATCGTTACACAAGTTAGTAACTTGTGCGTCTAACTTCGAGTATTATGCAAACATTTTAGACAATTGACATTGATATGGAAGCTCTTACTGAGGTCTTGAAATGTAGTGAAAGTGAAAGCTTGTATATTCCATATTGAACGTGCAAAATGTATTCAGACATTTGTTGAACAAATAGCAGTGAGCCCCAAAATGCCAGAGAAAGATGTCACTGAAGTGACAGTGAACTGCTGACATTGTGTTCTTTTTAAACTGAACAAAGATTGTATCATATTTCAACAAAGTCTCTTACCAAACTAACTGGAGTGAATTCACTATAGTAATATTTATATACACACACACGCACACAAAGGACTTGATATCGCCTAAGCCATGAGTCCTTTAGGGACAGTGGTTTATTATGTTTTTTTCAAAACAATTGTAGAGGTTTTTCTTTTTATAAGGCTTATTTTATGGAATAATCGAATAAGTAAAAGCAAACATTCCGTTTTTTTGTTAGGATCAGTGAATGTAAAATCCCATTGAAACGTACAGTACCCTATTAAATTAACACTTCTTTTAACTCCTGGGACATCCTTGCCTCTGATATATTGAGCCAACTCATGCTATGAAGCAGTAAAACTGAATCTTCAGCACATGTAGGGCATTTTCTAGCTATCAAGCTTCATTGCTCACTCTTACGGTCTAATACTCTTTCCATCCTACTCGGCTAAAAGTAGTGTGTGACTAATAACTCCATAAAGAACCCTTGGTACATTAGACTTTTATTGCCTTTGAACGTTTATTGCTACAGACCCCTTGTTCTTTTATTGTATTAGTGTTGCGGAGAACCAGAATTGTTGTGAGATTGTTTACTCCCTCAGTTAGTGGTCCCATGTTGTAGGCTAGGACTACTAACAATAGTGAAGGCCAGTTAGCTTCATACCAGTATCTTTTCTCCACAACACTAGCACTACTAGAGCATACTTGTGGGATTGTCTGTGTATTCTTCGGAACATATTCCAAATTCATCTTCCTGTGGCTCCCACCGCAGGTGCCTTGAAATGGATTTCAAATGTTAACCGACTATCAGTGGCAGCTACATGCCCTTTTTGATCTTGGTAGAGCCCCATGAGCACATACTTCAATCCAAAGTGTATACTGACAAACAGTTTGAGAAATAGCTGTATTTATCTTTGTGTGTGCCTCCCCTGCTCAAACTGCCAGTGTTAGAGCTGAGGAGAAGTAGAAGTCTGCTTGCCACTATAGGAGGGCACAAAGTGGCAAAATCACCTACGGATCCATGGCTATCCCCCAGCGTTGCTGTCACTGGATAAAGGAGCACTCTGTGTTTGTCCCATTGCCATTGTTTTAGAATGACAACGGTGAAGGCTATACAGTTGCTCTGAATGCAGGTCTCTATCATTGGTTATATCCTGCTGAAACTTCTATCTTCTGATAGATACTTCTACAGCAGATTCCTCACTTTTCAGTGTCATTCAGGAATTCACCAACCCACGCAGCGAAGCCACAGACATCACACCATCCCAAGACCTCTGCGACAAGCTTGGAACCTATTTCCACCTCAAGATCAAAAACCTCTGACAACTTCATCGACCATCCACCAGGTGCCACAGACGGCCCCCCGCCCCCCAGGAACACCAGCCAGACCACCATCTCCAACTGGACACCGATCACGGCCGAAGACACCGCCTCGACCATGAAAAGCATCCACTCGGGGGGTCCCCACCGACCCCTGCCCCCCCTCATATCTACCACAGAGCTGCGGCCGCCATCGCACCCGAACTACAACGCACCATCAACACCACCTTCAAAACAGGCACCTTCCCAGATGACTGGAAGCGCACAGAAGTCCGACCCCTGCTCAAGAAGCCCACAGCTGATCCCACCGACCTCAAGAACTATCGGCCCATCTCGCTCCTCCCCTTCGCAGCCAAAGTTGCAGAGAAAACAGTCAACAGGAAACTAACACGATTCATTGAAGAGAACGCCGTCCTTGACCCGTCCCAATCCGGATTCCGAAACAACCACAGCACGGAGACCGCCCTACTCGCCGGCAAAATGACATCCGCACCCTCCTGGACCAAGGCCACTCCGCAGCCCTCATCCTACTTGACCTATCAGCGGCCTTCGACACTGTCTCCTACCACACACTAGTCGCCAGACTACACGACGCAGGCATACAAGGAACAGCCATGGACTGGATCCGATCATTCCTCACCGGAAGAAGCCAAAGGATCAGACTCCCACCCTTCCTCTCCGACCCCACGAAAATCACCTGTGGAGTCCCACAGGGTTCATCACTGAGCCCCACCCTCTTCAACATCTACATGGCCCCCCTCGCAGCCATCGTCCGACAACACGGCCTCAACATCGTATCCTACGCTGACGACACCCAGCTCATCCTCTCCCTCACCAAAGACCCCACCACTGCCAAACTCAACATCCAGAAAGGAATGCAAGACGTCGCAGTCTGGATGACCAACAGCTGCCTGAAGCTCAATGCTGAGAAGACAGAAGTCCTCGTCCTCGGTACTACCCCTTCTGCATGGGACAGCACCTGGTGGCCGACCGCCCTTGGAAGCCCACCAACCCCCTCAGACCACGCCAAGAACCTCGGCATCGTACTCGACTCATCACTCACCATGAACCGACAGGTCAACGCCGTCACCTCCAGCTGCTTCAACACCCTCCGCATCCTCCGCAAGACCTTCAAGTGGATCCCCCTGAGTCAAGGAAGACAGTCACCCACGCACTCATCACCAGCAGACTGGACTATGGAAACGCACTCTACGCCGGCATCAACAAGTCCCTACTCCGCAAACTCCAAACAATACAGAACACCGCCGCCAGACTCGTCCTCGGCATCCCCCGACACGAACACATCAGCCAACACCTACGAAGTCTCCACTGGCTCCCCGTGAAGAAAAGAGTCACTTTCAAAATCCTCACTCACGCCTACAAATGCCTACACAACAACGGACCCAAATACCTCAACGACAGAATCAACTTCCACGTACCCAAAAGAAACCTCCGATCTTCCAACCTCGCACTGGCCGAAACCCCGCGCATCCACAGAGCCAGAGCATGCGGAAGATCCTTCTCTCACATTGCAGCCAAGACCTGGAACGAGCTACCTGCAGACATCAGACGCGCCCCTTCCCTGAACACCTTCAGGAAGACCCTCAAGACCTGACTCTTCGGCTAAACAGATCTGCGGCCCCCCCCACCCCCCCCACCCCCCTCAGCGCCTTGAGACCCTCATGGGTGAGTAGCGCGCTTACAATTCCCTGATTGATTGATAGTAGATCCCCAAGCGCTAGACTGATCTAAGAAGTTTTTTTCCAGCAAAACCCCTGCTGCTAGGTGGCAACATGCTGCTTTGCACGAACTCCGCTCCGCCCCAGAAGTAACTGGATCTGTATGTATTCACCACCCAGGTGCGCGGATGTCTGTTCCTTTCTTTCCGCACCTTCATACGTGGATCCAGAGCTAGATCCTACTTTTCCTCGTCAGTTGAGGAGCTTTTTTGCTCACAAAAAGAAATTCCAGTGAGGAGCTTTTTTTTGTGAGCAAAAAATTAAATTCCACTGTGCAAGGGAAATGTCACCTCCTGAAACCACAGGCTTTAAAGTTTGTAGTGATTGTTGCAAACAAATGTCTGTGACGGATCCCTACAAGGTGTGCTCTGGTTTCTAGGGTTGGGCCACAACTTGCATCATGCTGGAAGTTTGCCCTGATGAACCGAGGAAGTTTGGAACTGCGAAACCAAGCTGTACGTCTCTTTTTTGAAAATCGCATAAGTTATTAAACAAGAAAATGAGAAACCCAATAAACCCTTGGAGGCTTGGGCAATCTAATAGTATATCAGGTAAAGGTGCTTACCAGGGATTCATTTGCAAAATGTCTTTGATAGATTCAGAAATGATTTTAATAAGCCCTAGTTAGTGGCTTATTTTGAATTAAATTTCTTTCACCCCAGGCTGACCGCACTAGCAGCGTGTATCCAGCAGTACTCGGGCCACTCTGAGATTAGTACCAAAGTGGTTGGCCGCATTGCAATCCTCACTGTAATATTGAGGTTGCTTAAAGTAATAAGAAATCCCGGTCGAGTGGTTAAACAATAACCACCATCGTCCTTTCCTTTTGGAAACGGGTTTTCCTTTGAACCAAGACACTGCTTAGTTCAGCTTCACGGCTTCCCATATATGATCACCTGCTCAGTCCTCGTAAGGGATTCTCAGTCCACAAATGAATAAATCGTCCTGAAGATGGTCTTACAGATGTCTTCACACCAAAGACCGAAACGTCGACAACCCATTTTCTATGTGATTCTTTTCATTTCAGGAATTGTTTTTCATGTAATTGACGACAATTTCTCTGTTCTTGAAATATATGAAATGGGTGATAACAGAAGGGTCAATGAGATAAGAAACATAGCAAGACATTGTTAAATCTCGGTCGCCTTCTGGGGGCGTGGCTTCGCTGAGCAGCGAAATGGCCGCAGACTAACGCGGCTCCGCCGGCCGAGCACAGAAATCCGTCAATAATCCGACACCCGGGCCTGAAGCCGGGAATCAAGGGTCGCGGAAGGTGTGGGAGCTGCTGCTGTGCCCCACGGAGGAACTTAGGCGGTGTCCACCCCGAATTGGCCGAGATACAGAGGACGCAGGGTGAGAGGCGGGGCTGCGGCCTGGAGGCCTGCTGAAGCCGGGGGCTCTGGTGAAGATGGCGGAGCAGAGCTGATTGCGGTGCACATAGTAGCCGGAGAGCGAGCGTACCGGACGAGACTGCAGCAGAACCCCTGAATGGTGCACTCCCAGATGCAGCTGGATGAGCGATACTGCCATTGAGAAGGCAAGATCAAGGCGGAGTGCGGTGCGGCGATTGAGAAGAGGAGGAACTGAGTGCTGCGCCAGGGGACCGGTGACCGCGGTCTGGAGGTGAAGCGCTGCGTGTGCGGTGACAAGCAGAGTAAAGCGGCTGGAGTGGGTATGCACGAGAGGATCCCCCACCCCCCCCTGGATGCGGGGGCTCCGGACCGCTGAGCTACACATGAGCTAACTGGGCCCTACAGGAACAGCAGAGCGGCGAGTGGCGAAGATGGCGCCAGCTGTATAAATCGGATGACCAGACGGCCGCCATTTCGCGAACCCCAAACCGTGAGTGGTCGGCGAGCTACGGAGTGTGCGGCGCTGCGCAGCACCACTGGCCCTCCCTCCGCCCCGCAGATCGCTCCCTAAGCACCAGAGAGGGCAGTAGTGAAGCCGCCTTGTGGGCGGGGGGTGTGTGGAGCGGGGAGCCAGGCGGCGAGCGGCTGTGCTGGAGTGGATCGCGGCGATATGGAAGATAAGGGCCCACGGATGTAGAGCCTTTTGGCTGAGAGAGCGGAGGAACAGCTGGCAGGCGGACAGAGCTGCGTGATACCCAAGAGCACAGATACCGCTTCTGACGCCACGAAAGGTGGAGATTCCAACTAGACAATATTAGTGGAGGGCCGCGGACCAATACGAACAAAACATGGGCAAACCGGACACAAGGCAACCCCGCCTCAACTTTGAAAAGAAACTTGCCAAACAGGCAGAGATCGATGGGGGCCAGCCAGACCCTGTGGAGGAGGCAGGCTCAATGCAGCTACCAGAAGATGACATACGCACTATGTTCAAGGAGCTGAAGACCGGTCTCCAGGGCATAGACACCAAGATTGACACCCTAGCAGAACGTATGGACAGGATCACGCAAAGGGTCGAGAAACAGGAAGGGAGAGTGGGGGTGCTCGAAACAAGAGTTACAGAAACGGAAGAAGGGCAGACCGAGCTGGAAAAGAAAGTGAAAGGCATGGATAGAGTGCTGGAGGTGATACGACAAAAGAATGAAGATTTAGAAGCCAGGTCGCGAAGAAATAATGTGCGAATTATGGGAATTGCGGAAACAACAAATATCCAGAACATGGAAAAATACACAGAAATAATGATGAAAGATATCTTTGGGCCGGAACTGTCCACGATGTTCCTCATTGAAAGGGCGCACAGATCGTTGGGCCCGAGGCCGAGACCGGGAGCCCCGGCGAGACCTGTTATAGCAAGAGTGCTCAATTATAGGGACCGGGACACAATACTCCGGCTGGCTAGAGAGAAAGGCGACATCCAGTACCAAGGTAACAACATTGCATTGTACCCAGACTTTACGTTGCAAGTGCAAGCTGCTCGCAGGGAATTTATCCCAGCAAAGAAAATATTTCAACAAATCGGAATGAAATACGCATTGATATACCCAGCTAAATTGCGACTACAAGGCCCTGGAAAGCCCACGTTCTTCACGGACGCCAAAGCAGCACTAACATATGCCAAGCAACTAGCGACGGACCAGAGGAAACGGAGAATGTCAGGAGAAGAGCAACCGGACACCAGACTAAGTGACAATGATTGAGCATGCAATACGTGGACATTACAACAGGTTGGGGTGGACCGAATGGCGAATTGCAGTTTACAGGTTGAGAGCTAAGTAGTAAAATAATAATGTTGATAAAATGGGGAGCATACTGTATGCTTGCGTAAGCGGTTGACCTTCCCTGTAAAGGACTGCGGGGGACTTATATTGTGTGATTCCTGGGCTTTGGGCGGGGGGGAAATTTTGCTCGGCCACCCTGCCTAGAGTGCAGGGTTGTACACCAGCGGACCCGCGTACCCATGGGATGATTCCCTTTGATCAGAGGCAATATGTTGGTTGTTTTTTGTTGTGGGGAAGGGGGGTGGGGATTGCACAACCTGATTGGGGGTTGGTGTGGGTGGAGGGGGAAAGTTATTTGTTCTAACGTCCAAGCAGGAGTATCGTACACAACACGGAAGGGCGAGGGAGCTGCCAATTCACTGCAAGCTCAGGGGTATCCAACACTGAAGCCGTGGGACGCTGCTCAGCACCTTGCAGGCCTAGCACAGGATGGTGGTGAACTGTTCGACAGCCAGGCCCTATGGAATCGACATGTTATGGATCACAAATGACCCGCACACCTAGTATGACTTCACTGAGATGCCTTGCGTGGAATGTCAGAGGCCTTAATGACCGCAGGAAGATGAGGCTAATCCACACTTATCTTATCAGGCATGAGGTAGATATTTGTTTCCTACAGGAGACGCATCTCACTAATACACTGGCAGGGGTGCTCCGGCATAGAAGATGGGGAGAGGTAATAGAAGCTGGTTATTCAAATTACTCGAGGGGGTGGCGATATTGATCCGTAAGGGGTTGCATTGGCAGACACACCATACGTTAAAAGACAGAGACGGTAGGTACATCATACTACAGGGAACGCTGTGCCACACTCCCGTGGCTCTGGTGAACACCTATGGACCAAACACTGACAGCCCAGAATTTTTTCAACACATTGGGCACCAGTTACAGAACTTAGGTCAAATGGCGATCATGTGGGGGAGATTTTAATGTGGTACTATCGCCGTCTGTTGACAGACAGGGGGTGTCCCGGGTACATCACCCACAGGCGGCAGCAATGTTGCATACTATAGTAGAGGACCTCCAGTTGGTTGACTCCTGGAGATCACTACACCCTATAGCGAGGGAGGGGACATGCGTGACACACCACCGCAATGCGTGGTCGCGACTAGATTTTTGGTTGGTCTCTAGGGACCTGCACGCCTGGTTGGTGGATGCCGTACATCTACCCCGTACCTTTTCAGACCACGCGCCGGTGCAGGTGCGGTTGACTGTCCCCCGGCATATGCCCAGCCTTTCACATGGCGGTTTCCATCAACAGCTTTGTTAGACATGGTATTTCGCGAGGAGCTGCGGGACAAGGCTGCAGAATACTTCGAACTCAATGAGGGCACGGTAGAATCACCGGGGACCTTATGGGAGGCATTTAAAGTAGTACTAAGGGGACAATGCATGTCGCTTAAATCTGGAGTGCTGAAGGACATACGCAACACCTTACAGAGATTAGAACGGGAAATAGGGGACTTAGAGGAATCACAACGTGTAAACCCAGCCCCGGACACTATAGCGCAGATACGGACCAAGCTGACTGAATTCCAGGAGGAGGCGGAAAGGGAAACAAAATATCTCTCCAAATATACACAAGCTAGGAGATATGGAGAAAGTGACAGACCGGGTAAAACGTTAGCGGGACTGTTGCGCACGCCCAGAGGCTCTGATTATATAACTGAACTGTGTCTGGAAGACGGGGAAATGGTGAGAGCACCACCAGATATTCTCCGTGAAATGGCGAGGTATTATGGGCAATTGTTCACCTCACACACGGAGCCGACCCAGGAGGACATAGATGGCTACCTAGATGACGTGGCACTTGCATGGTTTCATGACGGAGCCAGGGAATATATGGAGCTGCCAATAACGACAGAAGATATACGGCAAGTAATAAATAGCATGCCGGCTGATAAGGCCCCAGGGGCCGACGGCCTGACGGCGGCCTTCTATAAAGAATATGTGGAGATAGTGGCACCCAGACTGCTCCAGGTTTTTCTCGAGGCAATGGACACAGGTAGACTCCCCCCAACGCTCCGCGAGGCTACGATTATAACTATATTGAAACCAGGCAAGGACCCAACTAATCCGGATTCGTATCGTCCGTTGTCACTGATAAATCTGGACGCCAAAATATACGCCAAATTAATAGCAAATAGACTGAAACCCATGCTGCCCCAGATTGCGCTGCCAGACCAATCAGGTTTTATACCAGGGCGCTCCACTGCACATAATTTGAGAACGCTCTTTGGCACACTACATTATTTAGCCCCCCATGTGCAGGCCGTGGCGGCATTGCTGGACGCCACGAAAGCGTTTGACTCGCTAGAATGGAAATTCCTCTTTACTCTATTGACCCGTATGGGCCTCAGCTCTATATTCATTAGACAAATTCAAATATTATATACAAATCCGGCAGCACGAGTCAGGGTTAATGGTCAGGTTTCGGATCCCTTTGCGATCTCCAGGGGGACAAGGCAGGGCTGCCCGCTATCGCCGCTGCTGTTTGCCATTGCCACAGAGCCGTTGGCTGCTAAGCTTAGGCAACATCATGCGCAGAAGGGCAAAGGCTTCACGACTAGGGGTCTCTTAATATCTATGTATGCGGACGACATGACGATCTACCTGACCAACCCTAATGATAACTTTGTTACAGTGATGAGGGAATTGATAAGATACGGGGGCCTAACTGGGATCCAGATCAATTGGTCCAAATCGGTGCTGATGCCGCTTACTGATGATACGATTCCCTTTGATACGGAATTCCCGATTAAATGGGCGGATGAGGCGACGAGATATTTAGGTATTTGGATGAGCAGGTCACTGCAGGAACTATGGCTATCGAATTATGGCCGATTGATAGACTGGCTGGAAAGTAAGGTGCAAAGGTGGAAGGGGCTGCCGCTGTCCTTGATGGGGCGAATCGCCATTACAAAAATGGTTGTACTGCCTAAACTACTTTATTTATTTGTAAACATCCCCATGCCTCTAAACGCGCAATTTTTTAAACGACTACGCTCGAAGGTGCTCGAATTGATCTGGGCAGGGAAACAACCTAGGGTCTCATGGAGGGTTCTGACGCTACCATTCTCACAAGGAGGTCTAGGCGCTCCAGACTTTGAATTATACGCCTACAGCGCGCAGGCGCAATACTTGCACTATTGGCACCACCCCACGCCATTTCAGCCCCATGTAGCAATAGAAATAGATAAGGCTGCACCTTTACCGCTGAAAACGGCTGTATATGCCACATATAAACGTCCCCATGAAGAAATAGACACGGTGGAGGCGTTGAGATGGGCCTGGAGGGGAATAGCCAAGAGAGCGCACCACGAAGTACTGTATGCACCGTCAATGTCCTTAGGAGATAATCCGCTGATTGGGCCTTTAATGGATAAGGCCATCAAGCTAAGAGCTAAAGCACACAATCTCGAGACAGGGAGTGATCTTTTTCCAAACGGGGAATTCTTGACTATGGCACATATGTGTGGCACGCAGGAGCCTACCGCCTCAGATATGCTGCTGTATTATCAGCTTAGGGCGGCATGTAAGGCCAGATTTGCCGGGTTTCCGGCTGAACCACCTACTTTATCAGCCTTGGAGAACGTCTTAAGTAACCCATCCCCCGCAAATTAATCACACGTATATATAGCATGACACAGAAAGATTACCCAGTTGTCAGTCCAACGTCCAGAGAGGAATGGGAACGGGAGGCAGACCTAACCATAACAGAAGAACAATGGCATTTCTGCTGCTCTCAGATGGAGCAGTTATCGCCAAACTACAGGCTACGTTTAATCCACTTTAATTTTCTACATAGACTTTATCGCACGCCGCTGCAGCTACACCGCATGGGGCTACAATTAGATGCGAGATGCTGGAGGTGTGGAGCGCTGGACGCAACATTTGTACACCTCGCATGGGCCTGCGGACCAATAGCAACATACTGGGTTGACATATTTACACACGTAGGGCAAATAATACATGGGGTGGTACCAGAAACTCTAAAGGTGGCGCTGCTAGGATACGTAAAAGACATCCCGAAGAAGTATCGTAAACTCACGGCCATGTTACTATTGCTGGCAAAACGGCAGGTAGCCATTCATTGGAAAAACCTGCACCGCCTACGGCAGCAGGATGGGTGAAAGCAGTTACTTACTGCAGGGACCAGTTTTCCAATTTCTGGGAATTAATGCCAAGTAGATCCCGGCCATCTGACATCTGGGAGCCATTTACGGGCTGGCTTAGATCGGGAGGAGAAGACTTACACATGGATCAATAAGCGCAGGGTGAGACATACAGGGGCCACTGCTAAGTGGGATAATGTTGCAGAAAAGGGTCAAGAATCCTGAGGTATATGTCGTATATGACACCACAATGGGCCGGGTTCATCGTAACATACCTGTGCAGATTAAACTAGTGCATTGGACGCGATTGCTTAGGAGTGTATGTGATATTGTTTGGATGGAGGGTGGGGGGGGGAGGGGAAGGCTAGTTTAAATTGTAAATATGAGAAAAAGTTATGGTTTTTTCTTACAAAGAACACAAGCAGACAGGAACAGTAAAGTTGGATGAAAACGCTGCCTGCCCATTGGGTTGTTGGCCAAGATAGCTGTGTACAATGCACTGAATACATGGGCCGCCGGCCCCTCTGGGTTGTGGCAAAGAGGCTGTGTAACTTCCTGAATATGCAATAAAACTTGTTTAAAAATCAAAAAAAAAAAAAAAAAATCTCGGTCGCCTTCTGTGTTATGTGAATTGGATAATGTACCCTTCGATTTGATACAGTTTTTTTCACATAAATTTGTGTTTGAATAAGTATACACCCGTCTTGTATTGTTTTTCCTTTTTTATTAAGGTTTTCATGATTGATTCACGCTGTTATAATAAGAAATCACATAAGTGCTGCTCCGGCTTGGAAGTTAAGGACATGGACCTATTCAAGTCTTTTGGAGCCAGTCCAGCAACACATCAATGTTGCACTCCAAATTTTTGGCTAAGTCAAAATCAAAAAAGAAACACAAGAAATCCAAGCTGGGCTCATTGAAGCATCGCCATCACAAGGAGACGATGGTCGGAGTGCTGAAACTTTTCAGGCACTCACCCCCAGTCACAGATCTGGGTTGGATCTATCATTGTGCTTTAGCTCACTTCGCCACCCCAGTTCAGACCCAGCCATATGCAAATCAGTCTTGACCCCGTCCTTCATGGGAATAGTCCAGCCTGGACTGCCAAGACAGGTCTTCCCTGGACCGGAAACAAGCATCCTGGGACCGGTTTCGGGGTAACACCCCTCATCAGCTGGGCTAGCTTGATTCCAGTGGCAAAGTGAGCAAGGGACCCACGTCTGGGCATACCCAGCCAACTTAGGGCGAACAAAGCAAGCACAAGGAGACGATGTACGGAGGGCTAAAACTTTTCAGGCACTCAGTTCCCCCCCCCCTCCCCCCCCCCCCCCTTTGATTCTATCCAGGTTTCGGAGGAGACTGCAAAAGATCTGCAATGGTTGCTGCTTGACTACAATTAGACCAACGGTGGACCCCTCTCCCTATTCTGCCCAGAGCTGACAGTGGTGAGAGACACATCCCTACTGGGCTGAATAGGTCATATGGGAGTGGTGGAGATCAGAGGCCTTCACATCAACATGCTGGAGTTGCAGGTCATTCACTTGCCATCTGGCTAGGCTAGGCTAAATCCTTTTGGACAGCACCACCGCCATGTGGTATTCCAGCAAGCAGGGTGGAGTGGAGTCCTGGATTCTGCGCCAAGAGGCTCTGCTCCTCTGGGCTTGTCCGAATAGTATACCACCTAGCAGGATCTTTAAATACAAGGGTGGACTAACACAGCACATGATACCTAGCAGAACACAAATTGCAACTGCATCCAGAGGACGTCATCCACCAATGGGAAGAGCCCTGGCTCTTCACCGCTGAGAACACGCAGTGCCTATACTTCAGTGCATTGGAGTTAACAAAAAAGTTGCCTCTTGGAGACTCATTCCACTTGGAGTGGAACTCGGGACTCCTATATGCCTTCCTGCCGCTACCTATCCAGCCCCTCGTTCTGAAGATGATAAAGAGCGAAAAATGACCAAGAGCGACTGGGCCCAAGTCATCCTAGTAGCTCTGGATTGGTCCAGGAGAGTGTGGTATCCGGATCTTCTGGGCAAGAGCATCTCTCCAGTAAGGCTGCGCTTAGGAAGGATCTTCTATTGCAGCTCCAGGGTGGGGTCTTGCAGCTAGGAATGCCCAATCTACACCTCCATGTGTGGAGATTGAGTTGCAGCAATTTGATATATCTCTGGGAGCAGTAGATGTCATCCTGGCGGGCAGGCATCTTATGATATCGATTTGATGTTGGAGGCTTGGACAATTTTGTGGACCCTTTAAATGGACCTTTGCAAACTAAATTTTCAGGTGTTACTGTTTGTTTTGTCTTTCGCCTACCAAGGACTTGCAGTGAGCACTTTTAAATGTTACTTGTCAACACTTTCAGGCCTTTTGTGTTTGCCTGGCCAACTGTCCTTATTCAAATCACCCACTTTACTGCGTTTTCTCAAAGGTTTAGTACATGTCTCTCTCTAAACTGTCTGTTATGCCACAGTGGGACCTTAATTTAGTCCTTCCTTTCAGTTGTGTGATCCCTTTGAGCTGCTTCATAGCTGTCAGCTATGTCTGCTAACCCTGGTGGCTGTTTTCCTCATCGCGATAAAGTCTGCTCATCGTGTGACTAACTTCAGGCACAGTCAGTTCAGCCACCTTACACCATCACCTTTCCGAACAAGCTGGTGCTGAGGACCAGAGCGAAATTTTGTCAAAACGTTGTTACCTCATTTTACTTTAGCCAATTCATCACTTACTCAATGTTTTTTTGCCCTTCCTCATCTCTTTAAAGAGTTGAGTCTCCACCATTTGAACTCTAAAAGAGCATTCAGTTTTTATATTGATCATACGAAAGACCATTGGGCGGATAATCAGCTCTTTTTGGCATCTCTGGGGACAAAGAAAGGCAAAGCTGTGCAGTAGTGGACTTTTTCCAGATGGATAGTACTCTTTATTAAGATTTGCTACACGATCCAAAAGAAGCCGGGCCCAATCTACCAGGGCCAAGGCTTCTACCACCACATTAGCACACGGAGTACTTCATGGATACCTGTCAGACCGCAACGCAGGTATGAGTGCACACGTTCACCAAACACTTCTGCTTTGAAAGCCAGGTCCGACGGAAGTCCATTTTGGCCATTCGGTCCTGCAGGACCTTTTGGTCCAAGCCATTCCACAGACCCTCTTCTTCTGGAGGTACTGTTTAGTATCTATTTTAAAGGTGAGGAATGTGCAGTTAGAAGTATCCATCAGAATAACACGTTACTTACCTTTGGTAATGCTCTTTCTGGTGGATACTCTCATCTAACCGCAAATTCCTCATCACGCTCCCTCCTCCCCATTTCTGGACATCTTCCTCATCTGAGGGCATGGACGATGTCCAGAAGGAAACTGAAGTCTACGGACTGGGTGTGATGCCTGTATACAGCTCCTCTTTTTACTTCTGGGGTGGAGTGGAGTGAATGCTTATCCGCACAACTCCACCTTCTGGCGTGCAAGGGATATGCTGCAAAAGCTTCCTGATCCAGTCTTGTGCCTGTGGATATTCTAAAGGTGTGGAATCTGTGGATATTCTAAAGGTGTGGAATCTGTGGTTAGGTCAAATATCCACAAAAAGAGAACAGCTGGAGGTAAGTAACTTGTTAGTTTTTAATGGATATCTGAATTTCCCCGGTTACAATGTATTGTAGAAGCCCCCTTTGAGGGATGGCTTGATCTGTGGGAGGTGCAGTTCTCCCAAGCACCATAGTGTTGTAGAAGCCCCCTTTGAAGGATGGCTGGATCTGTGGAAAGTGCAGTTTCTCCCGAGCACCATAGATCGTGAATGTTGGGCTTTGGTTTCATTCATCCACTGTTTACTTGATGCCTTTTAACTTTATTGCAGGTGAATCTTCATGTGTCATGAGAGTTACAAGGCAGTCAACTAACGGTCTCAAAAACATTTTTGTGAGCTTCCACCCAGAACACTTGTTTCCTAATAATATTATCGGGTCACTGGTTAGGGAACGATTCACACACACCCAAGCGGAAGACCTCTGCTTAGTCTGGAGGCAAATCAGTGGTACTGTGTTCTAATTCTCTTGGTCAAAAATATGGTCATAGCCTATCCAATTTTCCCCTCTTTTAATTAATATAATTTATCGATACCACGTTTGCTGATACTGTACAAATGACTTCAATGTACTGTGGTACAGTCATCATACTGCTGAGGAAATATCCGTAGAGTGACCGTACAGAAGCAGACAAGACAAAGACACTTCTATTCCTTCAAAAAAGGCTACTCCGTGTCATTTGAGGAGCTTTCTGTATATACATGTTCGAGGCATATGAGCTGTAGATCATATGCTTTAGCATAGATCGCCATCTGGTGTTGGGTCCGGATGTTTGCACTTTGTTTTTGTTCGAAGAAGTCTTGTAGTCACGAGATAGGTGACTCCTCCTTTCGGTGATAGTGCGCATGGGCATCGACTCCATCCCCAGATTTTTTTTTCTGCCATCGGGTTCGGATGTGTATTGCTGCGCTCCGGTACCGTTTTCTGACCCCTTCGTCGCGCAATCCACTACCCTCGACGGTATTGTTATCGATCGCGATCCCTCTTTCGACGCGCATCGTCTGACTTCGGAAAACGTTCCATTGGAATCCTCGAGGCAGGCCGTTGGGCCTACCCGTATCGACCGCGTTAGCTGTCGATGGAACGGACTCCATTTAAACTATGTCCCGGGTGTCGTGCTAAATTTCCATGCACCGACTTGCATGAAGTTTGCAACCTCTGCTTATCCCCGGAACACGACGAAAGAAGCTGCGACGTGTGTCTATCCTTCCGATCGAAAAAGACACTTCGTGATCGTCTGGCTCGGCGCAACGAAATGCAGTACCACAGCGACTCCATTCCGGACCTCTTCGGAGAAGATTCCGGCATCCAACCTGCAACTTCGGAGCCAGAGGAAGAAGAGCAGGTCTCCGTCTCCGAAGCAGACTCAAACATGGAGGAAGAGGAAGACATCACTGCGGGACAGCGTACCGCGAGTACAAATCCCCTTGTACCCAATCCACAAAAGACAAAGGCTCCAGTCCCTCCTTCACCTTCGGGTTCAGGTCGGCACCGACAACATGTTTCCGATGCCCCGCCTTCCAGCCCGGCGCCGAAACAAAAAGAGAAGCCCTCGGGCTCGAGCCAGCCCCACTCTGACATCGAACCGACACCTTCGGCTTCGAAACATAAAAGCAACCTAACTTCGGGACCGAAGGTTTCACCTGCTACGCCATAAGGCTCAGAGCCGAACCCCTCCAAGCCTAAAGACTCGGAGCCGAGACATTCCAAGTCCAAAGACTCTGAGCCGAAACCATCCAAAAACAAGGATTCGGCCCCTAATTCCTCCAAAACCAAAGATTCGGCCCCTAATTCCTCCAAAACCAAAGATTCGGCCCCTAATTCCTCCAAAACCAAAGATTCGGAACCGAAAACTTCCAAAACCAAAGACTCGGAACCGAAATCCTCCAAAACCAAAGACTCTGATAAACCCAAACACACGGAGGCGAAAATACCAGCACCCAAGAGCTCGGAGCCGAAATCTTCGGTGCCAAAGTCTCCAAGGCATTTCCCCCAAGCAACTTCCATCTAATGACCCAATTTTCGACCCAAAACAGAAGAAATTGGTCATAAATCCTAAAACTGGACATATTCAAGCAACTATTCCAAAACAACGGAAAGCTGACTTGCCAGAAGACCACCATGCCCCTCCTAAAAAGAAGAATATAGGCACTAACCCCTCTCCTCCTTACATTCCACCTCCTTCTCCTCCTCCTAATCCTAACCTGCTCATTACACCTATACATTCACCTACTAGGCCCATTATACCTGACCCACAGGATGAAGGGGACGGGGATGAGGACGCGGATGCTTGGGATGATTACCACACTGACCCAAATACAGACAATGACCCTGATTTGTACCCCTCTAGACATTCCCCACCTGATGACAACATCGGTTACTTTGAACTTCTTAACAGGGCCGCTAATTACCATGGGGTAGAACTTCACAAAGAACCCTTAGAAGAGGATTTTCTTTTTGAAACACTTTGCTCCTCCCAAAGAACAACTCGTACCTTGCCAATGTTAAAAGGTATGCTCAAACATACAGACGAGGTCTTTAAGGATCCTGTGAGGGCTAGGATTATCACTCCTAGGGTAGATAAAAAATACAAATCAGCTCCTACAGATCCTATTTATATTAAAGGACAACTACCTTTAGACTCTCTTGTAGTATCCAACGCACGCAAGAGAGCTAACTCCCAGGCCACAGGAGACACCCCTCCTTCTGACAAAGAATCTAAGCTTATTGATGCCTCAGGTAAAAGGATAGCTTCACAGGCTGCAAATAACTGGTGCATTGCTAATGCCCAAGCACTGTTAGCCCGTTATGACAGAGCTCACTATGATGAGCTGGAAAAACTAATCCAACACCTGCCTGACCAATACAAATCTAAAGCTAATGACCTTATACAAGAGGGTAAGCTCATTACTAACACCTCCATAAAATGTGCACTGGACGCAGCAGACACAGCATCTCGTGCTATCAACACAAGTGTATTACTGCGCAGACACGCTTGGCTCAGGATCTCTGGTTTTAAGCCAGAGGTACAAACCTCTATCCTTAACCAGCCATTTGATAAAGAGCATCTTTTGGCCCAGCTGTTGACACCATGCTGGAAAAGATGAAAAAAGACACCGAGGTCGCAAAGTCAATGGGGGCTTTACAATTACCGGCCAGCAGAGGTTCCTTTCGCCGCTCCTTTTACAGGAGTGGCTCAAAAGCTGTCTCCACTGACCTGGCCTCCTCCTCTTACAAGGGCAACAATCAATACCCCTCCCACAGAGGATATTCTAGAGGATATTATAGAAGGAACAATAATAGAGGAAGAGCAAGAGGTAATTCCGCACGCTCTTCCCCCGCAAACAAACAATGACTTCCCTCCACTACCCCCCGATCATCCCACTCCTGTCGGGGGACGTCTCTCCCAATTCCTCCCTGTCTGGAACTCAATCACCTCAGACAGATGGGTACTACAAATTATCCAACATGGTTACTGCCTGGAGCTTACAAACACTCCACCAAACATTCCTCCAAGAGCACATACAATGTCACCGGAACATCTCACTCTCTTAAAGCAAGAGGTTCTATCCCTGTTACAAAAGCACGCTTTAGAATCTGTTCCGTTAATACATCAAGGGACGGGAGTGTACTCCCTGTATTTCTTAATCCCCAAAAAGGACGGCTCTCTCAGGCCTATATTAGACCTCAGACAGCTGAACCTCTACATACAATCGGACCACTTCCACATGGTCACACTCCAGCAGGTGCTCCCACTACTTCAGCAAGGCAACTTCCTATCCACTTTAGATCTAAAGGACGCCTATTTCCATATTCCCATTCACCCTGCTCACAGAAAATATCTCAGGTTTATAGTGGACGGACGACATTATCAATTCAAAGTCCTACCATTCGGAGTAACTACAGCACCCAGAGTCTTCACCAAGTGCCTCGCAGTTGTCGCAGCTCATCTAAGAAGACAACACATTCATGTCTTCCCCTACCTAGACGACTGGCTAATAAAAGCCAGATCACAACAAAGCTGCATACATCACACTCTAAAAACAGTCCAACTGCTTCACGACTTGGGGTTCACAGTAAACCTCGCCAAGTCTCACCTCCAACCATCCAACACGCAAGGGTATCTGGGAGCCACAATAAACACTTGCGAAGCTTTAGCTTACCCCAACCCAGTCAGGATTCGCAACATCCAAGCTCTAGTTTCACTATTTCAGCCTCAACACTCACTACCAGCCAGAATGTTCATGCAACTAATCGGAATGATGGCTTCTTGCATTTTGATCGTTCCATACGCAAGACTTCAAATGCGTCCCCTACAGGAATGCTTAGCACGTCAGTGGAACCAGGCTCAAGGTCAGTTATCAGATCTGGTGTTGATAGATGGCCGTACTCATCGCTCTCTGCAGCGGTGGAACATAAACAACCTTTCCAAGGGACGACCATTTCTCGATCCGGTTCCGCAAATAGTGATAACAGCAGACGCATCCCTTACTGGTTGGGGAGCACATATGGGAAAACATATCATTCAGGGCATGTGGACTCTACAGCAAAAACAACTCCACATAAACCACTTGGAACTGCTAGCAATTTTTCTAGCATTGAAAGCCTTTCAATTTCATCTAGTAGGCAAAACTGTCTTGGTCCACACGGACAACATGACAGCGATGTACTACATACAAAAACGGGGGGGACGCACTCTCTACAGCTGTCACAGTTAGCACAGAGTATCTGGAGATGGGCCATACCTCAAAACATATATCTCCTTGCAGAACATCTTCCAGGAATACACAACCAAGTTGCGGATCTGCTCAGTCGTCAACGACAGCAGATACACGAATGGGAACTTCACCCTCAAGTTCTCTTACCATTCTTCCAAATGTGGGGCTTCCCAGACATAGACCTGTTCGCCACCCATCTAAACGCAAAATGCCCAAACTTCGCGTCCAGACATCCACACCCATTGTCCAAAGGGAATGCACTATGGATGAATTGGTCAGGGATATTTGCTTACGCTTTTCCGCCTCTCCCACTCATTCCATTAGTGGTTCGGAAACTCAAACAACACTCCCTGACACTTATCCTAGTTGCTCCAACATGGACCCGACAACACTGGTTCACCACCCTGTTGGAACTATCAGTAGTTCCCCACCAAAAACTACACCCCTCCCCCAAGTTCCTAACTCAGAACCATGGAGAGATAAGGCATCCAGATCCCAATCAGCTCAATCTTGCGATTTGGCACCTGAAATCCTAGAGTTTGGCTACCTTAACCTTCCGCCAGACTGTATGAACGTTATCAAAGAAGCTAGACGTCCTACCACCAGACAATGCTACACAGCAAAGTGGAAGAGATTTGTGGTTTATTGTAACAACAACCACATGAATCCACTAGATGCTTCAATACAAAACATCATTTGTTATTTATTGCACCTGCAACGTTCTCATTTAGCGTACACATCCATACGCTTACATCTCGCTGCAATAGCTGCATATCTGCAAAATAGACAGCACCTGTCTCTTTTTAGAGTGCCAGCTATTAAGGCTTTTATGGAAGGACTCAAAAGACGTATTCCTCCCGGACTTCCACCTTCTCCGGTGTGGAACCTTAAAATAGTCCTTACAAGACTCATGGGCCCACCATTCGAACCGTTGCATAAGTGCGAAATGCAATTTCTTACCTGGAAAGTAGCCTTCCTTATAGCCATCACTTCTCTAAGAAGAGTGGGTGAGCTTCAGGCATTAACAATAGAGGAACCTTTTTTGCAAATACACCAAAGCAAAGTGGTCCTTAGGACTAACCCCAAATTCTTACCTAAAGTCATTTCTGCCTTTCATATCAACCAATCTGTTGAGTTGCCTGTCTTTTTCCCTCAACCAGATTCAGTGGCAGGACGTGCCCTTCACACATTAGATTTCAAAAGAGCACTGCTTTACTACATAGAAAGAACAAAGCCCTTTAGAAAAACTAAACAACTCTTTGTGGCTTTTGCTCCACCACATAAAGGCAATCCTATTTCAAAATCAGGCATTGCAATGTGGATAGTTAAGTGCATTCAAATATGCTACCTCAAAGCTAAACGCACACTAACAGTTCCCCCTAGGGCGCATTCTACACGTAAACTAGGAGCTTCTATGGCCTTCTTAGGAAACATACCCATAGATGACATCTGCAAAGCTGCAACATGGTCTACACCACACACATTCACAAAATACTATTGTGTGGATGTGTTAGCAAAACAGGCTAGTGTGGGCCAGGCAGTTTTACGGACACTATTCCAAACCACTCCAACAGCTACAGGTTAGGCACCGCTTAAAAATAACTGCTTTATAGTCTATGCTAAAGCATATGATCTACAGCTCATATGCCTCGAACGGAAAATGCTACTTACCCAGTATGCATCTGTTCTTGGCATATAGAGCTGTAGAGTCATATGCGCCCACCTGCCTCCCCGGGTACCTTTACCTGTTGCAGTGATATCTTACTTAGATACAATCTACATGGACATCTCTTTTATAACTTTACTAACTCCATCATCACCCTTTATGGCAAAACAATCTGGGGATGGAGTTGATGCCCATGCGCACTTTCACCGAAAGGAGGAGTCACCTATCTCGGGACTACAAGACTTCTTCGAACAAAAACAAAGTGCAAACATCCGGACCCAACACCAGATGGCGATCTATGCTAAAGCATATGACTCTACGGCTCTATATGCCAAGAACAGATGCATACTGGGTAAGTAGCATTTTCCTTCTGATGGATACATCTGCCTGTGGATTCCCCACCTTCTGAATTACTCCAATGCACAGCATTCCACAGAAGCTTTTCTCCTCAGCTCTCCCACGTCGATGAGGACGTCACAATGGAACGGCTCGCGCAACTCCACGTGATGTCATCGGAGCCATAAGAAGACCTTGTCGTCGTGCTGACATCAGTTCCATCCCTTTTTTTACACACCGTCGACGCGTAACGTTTTTTTTCCCAGGCTCTCCATTTCTGGGAGTTTCTTTGTTGCTAGTGTCGCAGCTTTGTTGCTGGATGAAGATGGCTACTCCGAGGAAGTCGGGTTTCAAGCCATGCAGAGAATGTGGGGGCCAGATGTCTATCACTGACCCCCATGAATATTGTTTGTGATGTCTCTCATCGGACCACGACTTTGGGACATGCAAAGGCGCCGAAGGAGGGGGAGCCAAATTATTCATGGCTAAGGCGAAGAAGCAGAAGAGCGGTCGCAGGAGGTCAAGCACCCACTTGAATTCGCCGACTCCGCACACTTCGAGGTCTTTGAAGAAACCCAAGAAGAAGCGGCGCCATGGTTCTCTTCATCGCTCTTCGGGGGATGCATGTCTGAAATCGGTGTCCCCGACTCCCAGACGTCATCGCAACGATGAGATCTCTCCGACTCCGAGATCCAACGCCTCCTCCGTTGCAGAAGTCAGCCACTCCACTTCTGGCTCCGGGGTCTCTGGTGCCGCAACTGGAGCCACATTTACTGCCTCCCCGAACGGCTCCAGGGCCTGTGATACAGGATCCGATGTATCCTGCTTTCCCAGCTCCTGGATCGGATCCATTGCATTTTTTAAATGCGATGTTTGGCTTGTTCGCCAGAGTGGCAAACCCCACTGGTGCGCCTGTTGGCCCCATGGGTCCGTTGGCATATTACCTGGGAGACTTGCCACCTCACTTTCCCCGGGTACCTTTCATGCCTATGGCTCCAGGGAGTTGGACTCTTCTGACGCCGAGATTTTCAACGCCGTTGCAGTCCTTGGAGGGTCGAGCTCCTCTAGATGGTGCATCCCCGGTGCCGTCTGGTTCTGAATCGGCGCTGACTCGACCGGCTTCGACTCCTGTTCCTGTGGCCATCCCTTCGACGCCGATCCAGAAGTCTCCGACATCGCATCTGGCACTGCCAACTTGGGTTCTGAGGATGAGTTCTCTGAGAGAGGCTCATAGGCTGTTGGAAGAAGAAGAGTACCAGGAGGAACATGAAGGGGCTGAGGAAGGAGAGATTGTAAATCCTGACCCAGATTTTGAGGGTTTGTAGGAGGTCAGTGGTCTGGACACTTCTCCTGAGTGGGGGCTTTCATCACCAAAAGGCTTGCCGACGCAGGAGGCGACCACTTATCATGCTGTAATTAAAAAGGCTGCAGACCTCTTGGAGTTGCCTCTTCCTACAGCTGAGTTGAGGTATAATATTCTGACGAAGGTGCTTCATTCCTCTTTCTCCATTTCAGAGCATTTACTTCCCTTCAATGAGGCGTTGACAGAGCCCACATCCACTCCAGCGGTTTCCAAGACAGTGGCTAGGAGGAACAAGGTGGCTCCTGGGGATCCTGCTTTCCTGTCCACCCATCCTTTGCCGGAAAGCTTGGTGGTCCAGGCTTCGTGCACTTCGAGGCTGTCTGCAGATTCTTTCCCATCTACTCCTGCGGATAGGGAGTCAAAACGCATAGAGCAATTGGCAAATAAAGGTGTTCTCTTTGGGGAGTATGGCCCTCAAGTCCACCGATGCCACATGCCTTTTGGGCCGCTTCATCCATGCCCTTATGGATTCAGACAGGCAGGTTGTCCGGAAGTTGCCCGAGGAGGTGCAAGGGCATTTCTCTGAGGTGTTGTCGGATGCTCTAGTTGCTGCCCGCCAAGTGATACAATTTAGTCTGGACATGGCCGATTCAGTAGCCAGGGCGATGGGATCGTCTGTGGCGACTAGGAGACATGCATGGTTACGTGGTTCGGGATTCTTGCCTGATGTCCAGGCCCTTGTACAGTTCCTGCAGCGGAAAGGGCAGAGGTCGTCTGCGGGGTGCAGCATGAGAGCAAGTCTCCTCCTCCTCCTCCTCTTCTGCCCCTCCAGCTGGTGTGGCAGGGAATCCGCTCTAGCTCCACCATCCTAGAGCATACTTGTCCCGTGGAAGGACTGGTGTCCCATTTTCTACACCATTGGAGGTCTGTTACTATGGATCTCTGGGTGTTGAACATCGTAGAGAATGGGTACGCCCTCCTTTCCCTCCCCGTCAGGGCTTTTGCTCGGAAGAGCATCTTCTGCTTCTCCAGCAGGAGATTCTGTCATTGTTGCAAAAGGGTGCTATCAAGGTGGTTCCGGAGCAGGAAGGGGGGTCAAGGATGCTACTCCAGGTACTTCCTGATTCCCAAAAAGGACGGTCGGTTATTGCCGATCCTCGACCTCAGGGTTTTGAATTTTTTCCTCAAACAGGAGAAATCAAAATGTTGACCCTGGCACAGGTTCGTCTCGCACTGGAGAAGGAAGACCGGATGGTGTCGATCGATTTACAGGATGCGCATTGTCACATTCCCATCCTGAAGTCATAGTGGAAGTATCTTCGTTTTACGGTGCGGTCTCAACACTATCAGTCTGTAAGCCTTACTTCCGCACCTTGGGTTTTCACAAAGGTGATGGCAGTGTTGGCAGCACATCTCAGAAGGTCGGGATTTCTGTTTTTCCCTATCTGGACGACTGGCTGCTCAAAGCAAAGTCGCCACAACTGTTGTTTGAGTTGGGGTTCTTAATAAATGTACCCACATCTCACCTGGTGCCCTCTCAGCGCAACCTGTTCATAGGGACAGTACTGGACACTACTGTAAGTCGTGCCTTCCTGCCTCTACAGAGTATTCAAGACATCCAGGCTATGATTCCGCTTTTTGAGAATGGAGCGGTTGTTCCAGTCCTGAAGGTCTTGCGCCTGCTCGGTCTGTTCGCTTCCTGCATACTGTTGGCCATCCATGCACAATGGCATATGAGGGCCCTCCAGCGGTGCCTCCGCAGACAGTGGTTCCAGCACAACAGAGATCTCAAAGAGGTGGTCAGAAACTCCAGAGAGACTGCAGCGGAGCTGCTATGGTGGAGTGTTACAGGCAAATGTCTCAAGGGAAGCTGTTTCACCCTCCTCCGGTGGCAACAGTGATAACGGATGCCTCCACTCTAGGATGGGGAGCCCATCTGGGGGATCTGGAGGTTAAAGGTCTTTAGTCTCCAGAGGTAAGATTGTTTCACATCGATCTTCTGGAATTGTGGATGATACGTTTGGCTCTCAGGGCCTTTCTTCCTCCCTTCCCTTCGCGGACAGTGGGTTCAGGTCCTAACGGACAATACTACCGCGATGTGGTACATCAACAAACAGGGAGGAGTAGGATCGTATCTTCTCTGCCGAGAGGCTCTGGAATTCTGGTCCTGGGCTCAGGACCATCAGATTTGCGTAATCACAGATCATTTGGCCGGAGATCTGAATGTGTGTGCGGACAGTCTGTCAGCAGTATTCGGCCGATCACGAGTGGCGTCTCAATCCGGAAGTGGTCCTTCACATTTTCAGGATTTGGGGGTTTCCTCAGTTGGACCTGTTTGCCACTCACGAGAACGCGCACTGCCCGGCATTCTGCATTCTCCAGTATCTGATGCTAGAGCGTTGGGGGGGTGCCTTTCAGTTAGATTGGGGCTCACGGCCTCTTTACGCATTTCCTCCCATACCCTTGATTCCTCTAGTTCTGAGGAAGATTTGCCAGGACTGTGCCCAAGTCATATTGATCGCTCCGGATTGGCCGCGAAGGGTATGGTACACAGACCACCTTTGCCTCTCATTGCACCCTAAGCTCCGTCTGCCTCTCAGGGCAGACCTCCTCTCGCAGTCGCTGGGGCAGCGTCTTCACCCCCACCTCCAGAGCCTGCACCTTCATGCCTAGAAATTGAACGGGGCAACCTGAGTTCCTTCTCTCTCCCACCGGATGTGGTGGACGTTATATTATCAGCCAGAAGACACTCCACCAAATATGTCTATTCTGGTAGGTGGGCCAAGTTTGTTAAATGGTGTGGAGAGAGATCGATTGATTCCTTACAGGCCCATTTATCTGATGTTCTGAGATTCTCTCTTTCCCTAGCGCAACCGGGTTGTGCAGTAGCTACTGTTAAGGGCTACTTGTCTGCCTTGTCGGCTTTTCTCTTTTTAACAGATCAACCCTCGTTGTTTAAATCTCCCATAGTTATGAGATTCATTAAGGGTCTCACTAATAGGTTTCCTCCCACTCCTTTTATCATGCCTCAGTGGGATTTGAATTCGGTTCTTACATTCTTGATGGGGTTCACCCTTTGAACCATTATATAGTTGTCCCTTAAGGCTTCTAGCATTTAAAACTATATGTTCGAGGCATGTGAGCTGTAGATCACATGCTGTGCATAGCTCGCCATCTGGTGTTGGGTCCGGATGTTTGCAAGCTGTTTTTCTTCGAAGAAGTCTTTCCAGTCACGAGGTAGGTGACTCCTCCTTTCGGTGATAGTGCGCATGGGCATAGACTCCATCCTTAGATTGTTTTTTTCCGCCATCGGGTTTGGATGTGTATTGCTGTGCTCCGGTACGGCACCATTTCTCAGACCCCTTCGACGCGCAATCCACTACCCTCGACGGTATTGTTATCAAACCCGGTTTCCCATTCTTCGCGTATCGTCTCGACTCAAGACAACTTCGATCGGAAAACTCGTGGCGGGCCGTCGGGCCTACCCGCGCTGACGGCGCTAGCAGTCGTTGGAACGGACTCCTTTCAAACTCTGCCCCGGGTGTCGTGCTAAATTTCTACGCACCGATTTGCACGAAGTGTGCAACCTCTGCCTGTCCCCAGAACACGACGAGAAAGACTGCAACGCGTGCCGATCGTTTCGATTGACGAAGACGCTTCGTGACCGTCGACCTCGCCCCCGGCACCGAAACAAAAAGAAAAGCCTTCCGGCTCGAGTCGGCCCCATATCAGTGCCCAACCAACACCATCGGCACCGAAACCCAAACCGAAACAACTCTCGGTGCCAATCCCATCGGGATCGAAAAATCCACCTTCGGCACCGAAAGCTTCAGAATCGAAACCTTCGACGCCAAAACCGGCGAGTAAGGACAAAGACACTCCGTCTAAAGATCCTCAGCCTGATGCCCCGCCGTCAGATCAGAAGCAGAAAAAACTGTTTATAAACCCAGAAACAGGACATATCCATGCCACCCTTCCAAAAAAACGGAAAATAGACCAGCTAGAGGATTACCACATTCCTCTCAAAAGGAAAAGTGTGTGTACTAACCCTTCTCCACCTTACATTCCGCCTCCTTCCCCCACTGATCCCAACTTACTTATTACACCCACAAATTCACCACCACTATCACCTGACCCAGAAGATGTCGGGGATGAGGATGAGGAACAAGATAGGCCACAGGACACTGACCCCTGGGAGGATTATCACACTGACCCAAACATGGATAATGACCCTGATCTATATCCGTCCAGACCCTCGCCACCTGATAATAACATTGGATATATTGAGCTACTTAACAGAGCTGCTCAATATCACGGGGTGGAGCTACATAAGGAACCATTAGAAGAGGACTTTCTATTTGAGACCCTAAGTTCCACTCATACACTGCCAATGCTTAAAGGGATGTTAAAGCATGCAGATGAAATATTCAAAGACCCTGTGAGGGCAAGAATAATTACACCCAGGGTGGAGAAAAAGTATAAACCTGCACCTATTGACCCCACTTACATCAAAGGTCAGTTGCCCTTAGACTCTCTTGTGGTTTCCAACGCACGCAAGAGAGCTAACTCACAGTCCACAGGTGAGACCCATCCTCCTGACAATGAGTCCAAGCTAATTGATGCCTCAGGCAAAAGAGTAGCTTCCCAAGCGGCCAATCATTGGCGCATTGCTAATACACAAGCTTTGTTGGCCCGGTACGATAGGGCTCACTAAGATGAGCTAGAAAAGCTCATGCAATTTCTCCCTGACGAGCATAAGGCTAGGGCTAATGATCTTATCCAGGAAGGCAAACTCATTACTAATACTTCCATTAGATGTGCCCTAGACGCAGCAGACACGGCAGCTCGTGCAGTAAACACTAGCGTACTGCTACGCAGGCATGCTTGGTTGAGAATCTCAGGATTCAAGCCTGAGGTGCAAACCTCCATTCTCAATCAACCATTTGATAAAGAACATCTCTTTGGCCCAGCAGTTGATGCCTCGCTGGTGAAAATGAAAAAAGACACAGAGGTCGCAAAGTCCATGGGAGCTTTGCAGTCATCTACAAATAGGGGTTCCATTCATCGCTCCTTTTACAGGGGTGGTTCCAAGACTGTATCCACAGAAACTCCCTCCACCTCTTACAAGGGTAATAACCAATCACCCTCATCAAGAGGCTATTTTCGAGGTGGTTTTAGAGGAAACAACGGAAAGGGAAGAGGCAGAGGCAACTCCACACACACTTCCCCTGCAAACAAACAGTCACTTCCTTCAGGTACCCCCCGATCATTCCACTCCTGTCGGGGGACGTCTCTCTCAATTCCTACCTGTCTGGAATTCAATCACCTCAGACAAGTGGGTACTACAAATTATCCAATATGGTTACTGCCTGGAGCTTACAGACATTCGCCCAAACATTCCTCCAAGAACACATACAATGTCACAAGAACATATCACCCTCCTCAGACAGGAGGTTCTCTCTCTGTTGGAAAAACATGCTATAGAGCTAGTCCCCTTACAATACCAAGGGTCCGGGGTATACTCTCTGTACTTCTTAATTCCAAAAAAAGATGGTTCGCTCAGGCCGATACTAGACCTCAGAGAATTAAATCTATACATTCAGTCGGACCATTTTCACATGGTCACACTTCTGCGAGTGATCCCACTACCTCAACAAGGCGACTTTCTATCCACTCTGGACTTAAAGGACGCCTATTTCCATATTCCCATACACCCTGCTCACCGCAAATACCTCAGGTTTGTGGTAGAGGGTCAGCATTATCAATTCAAGGTCCTCCCATTCGGAGTAACTACCGCATCCAGGGTTTTCACAAAGTGCTTGGCAGTAGTCGAAGCTAGTCAACGAAGACAACAAATTCACGTTTTCCCATACCTAGACGACTGGCTCATATAAGCCAGCTCGCAACAAAGCTGCCTACGACACACTCAAACAGTGCAACTACTCCACGAACTTGGGTTCACTGTAAACCTGACCAAGTCTCATCTACAACCATCCAACATACAGGAGTATCTAGGAGACACAATAAACACTCAAAAAGCTCTAGCGTGTCCCAACCCAGCCAGAATCCGCAGCATGCAGACTCTAATCTCTGTTTCAGCCCTAACAATCATTACCAGCTTGAGTGTTCATGCAATTACTAGGAATGATGGCGTCTTGCATCCTAATCGTACCTTACGCAAGACTTCAAATGCGTCCTCTCCAAGAATGTTTAGCACGTCAATGGAACCAGGCTCAGGGTCGGTTATCAGATCTGGTGTTGATGGACGGCCGCGCCCATCGCTCGCTGCAGTGGTGGAATACACAAAACCTTTTAAAAGGGCGGCCCTTCATCGACCCGGTTCCACACATAGTACTAACAGACGCATTGCTCACTGGCTGGGGAGCTCATCTCCAAAAACATACCATTCAGGGCATGTGGACTCTGCAACAACAGCAGCTCCACATAAACCATCTAGAGCTGCTAGCGATTTTTCTAGCGCTCAAAGCGTTTCAACTTCATCTAGTTGGCAAAGCTGTCCTAATACGTACAGACAACATGACAGCAATGTACTACATACAAAAACAGGGAGGGACACACTCTCTCCAGCTGTCACAACTAGCTCAATCCATCTGGAGATGGGGGATAAGTCACAAAATGTATCTCCTTGCAGAACACTTTCCAGGAGTAAACAACCAGATTGCAGATCTGCTCAGTCGTCAACGACACCAGATCCACGAATGGGAACTCCACCCTCAGGTTCTCCTCCCATTCTTTCAAATGTGGGGCTTCCCAGAGATAGATCTGTTCGCCACACACCTAAACGCAAATTGCCCAAACTTCGCACCCATTGTCCAAAGGCAATGCACTATGGATGAATTGGTCAAAGATATTTACCTACGCTTTTCCGCCTCTCCCACTCATTCCATTAGTGGTTCGGAAGCTCAAACAGCACTCCTTGACACTAATCCTAGTTGCTCCCACATGTGCCTGTCAACCCTGGTTCACAACCCTGTTGGAGTTATCACTAGTTCCTCACCAAAAACGACATCTTACTCCCAATCTCCTTACTCAGAGCCATGGAGACATAAGAGATCCAGATCCCAGTCATCTCAACCTTGCGATCTGGCACCTGAAATCTTAGAGTTTGGCTACCTCAATCTTCCGCCAGACTGCATAAATATCATCAAAGAGGCTAGGCGCCCTACCACAAGAGCATGCTATGCAGCAAAGTGGAAGAGGTTTGTGATATACTGTAATAAGTCATATCAACCCACTTGATGCTTCAATACAAAACATAATTTGCGATCTATTACATCTACAGCGTAGCAATTTAGCGTACGCATCCATACGCTTACATCTCGCTGCAATAGCTGCATATCTACAGAACAGACAACATCTGTCCCTTTTTAGAGTGCCTGCTATTAAAGCATTTATGGAAGGACTTAAAAGAATCATTCCCCCAAGACTTCCACCTGCTCCAGTGTGGAATCTGAATATTGTCCTTACCAGACTAATGGGTCCACCTTGTGAACCATTGCATAGGTGTGAACTGCAATTTCTCACTTGGAAGGTAGCCTTCCTCATAGCTATCACATCACTGAGGAGAGTGGGGGAGCATCTGAAAGAGACACGTTAGTGACAGATTCCTTACCTTAGAATATCCCCAGGCGTCAGGCTGGATCCGGAAAGTTTTGCGTAGCAGTACCCTTGCGCGTCGGTAGGCGGCGTCGTGCGGCTCCGCGTCCGTCGTCGGCGTCGTGATCGCCGGGATGACGTCGCGGGCAGTACTTAGGCGCCGCCCCTGCGCGCTGACGTCAGTTCTTCTTTTTCCGCGCCAGCAAGCGCAGATCCGGGAAGAGCAGTGCCCTGGTCAATTTTTGACCATACTTTTTGGTGATTTTTTCACTGTTTTTTCCAAATTGAAGGTGTCGTAGGGATGCCCGGCTTCAAGCGATGCGGCGCCTGTGCGCGGATGATGTCCATCACCGACCCGCATTGGGAGTGTCTCTTCTGCCTCGGCCGAGGCCACGACACCGAGTCTTGTCCCGAATGCCAGGCCCTCAACCCGAAAGCTTTGCGAGAGCGGTCTCGAAAGCTACTCGAGGCCCGGCATTCGGCTCCACGGAGGCCCCGGTCGCGTGAGAGGTCCAGGGGTCGCTCGCGGAGTGCCCACCGGTCGTCGGCGTCGAAGTCTTCTTCGTCCGGTAAGTCTAAGCACAAGAAGTCCAAGAAGCATCGTCAATCTCGGACTTCGCCTCGCCGGTCTCGCGACTCGGATGAGGCTCCTCCCGGCACCGTCCCCGCCCCCGCGGCCCCGGACTTGCCTGTGGAGTCGCCCCCGCCATACCCGCCCTTCCCGGGTTCGGGGGCGGATCCGGCCAAGGTACAGGAGTTCCTGTCGGCCATGGCCCGCCTCTTCGGGCCTTCAGGCCCCTCCGGTGCGCCTTCGGGCCCCGCGGGCCCTGATGGGGTTGCTCCGGCGTCGCCGGCGGCTCCGGCCCCGGCGTCGCCCGTGCCTCCAGCCTCGATCCCGGCTCCGGCTTCGGCCCCGGCCTCGATCCCGGCTCCACAACCCCCATCGACGCCGGGACGACCTCACGACACCTCCGCCGGCGCCGATGTCTCCGGTGCCGTTCTCGACGCCGCCCTGGGCTCCGGGCGGCGTCGTCCCCCAGTTCCTTCCGGCTCCGGACATGGACCCGGAGCGACGTCGCTCGACGCCCGGCTCCGGCGCCGATGGGACCTTGGGTCCCAACTGTCCCTCCTCCTCCTTATTTTGAACCTGAGGAGGACCAGTTGGACTGGGAGGGGTCTGATGACCCTCTGACGCGCAACTGTCAGTATGATGAGGACTGGACAGAGAGTCTAGGGAGGCCAGTGGTCTGGATACTTCCCCTGACACTGGCATGCTGTCTCCTCCCGTGGCTACGGAGGAGGGGGCCAATTTTGGTACGGTGTTGCGTAGGGCTGCTGGGGCCTTACGTCTCCAGCTCCCTACTTTGACGGTCAAGCCTAACATCTTGACAGAGGTGCTTCAGCCGGCAGCCTCCTCTGCGGAGACTGTGCTGCCGTTTAACGACGCCCTCACTGACGTTCTTTTGGGCGCCTGGTCCAAGCCCAACACAGGGGCTCCTGTGGATCGGAACGTGTCACGACGCCATCGCCCTGCTCCGGGCGACCCCTGTTTCTTTCTGTCCACCCCACTCCTGAGAGCTTGGTTGTCCAAGCCTCCGCTTCCCAAACCGCCTTCCCTACCGCCCCTCCGGATAGGGAATCCAAACGCCTGGATCAGTTTGGGAAGAAAGGTTTTTCTTCCTCCAGTGCTGGCTTGCGGTCCGTTAACACCGCTTGTCTTTTGGGCCGATATACCCACTCCCTGTGGGATTCGGTGGCGGATGTTTTGCCCCAGTGCCCTGAGGAGGTCCAGGCACTGCTTTCCCGCGCCATTGCGGAAGGAAGGGATGCGGCCAAATACACTATCCGTTGTGGCCTTGACACCGCCGACTCGCTGGGCAGGTCTATTGCAACAACGGTGGCGCTCCGACGCCACGCCTGGCTGAGAACCACTGGTTTTTCAGGGGATGTCCAGAATACTCTCATGGACATGCCCTTTGATGGAGTCGGTCTTTTTGGGTCCAAAGCAGACCATGCGTTGGAGCGCTTTAAGGACTCACGGGCTACTGCCAAGTCCCTGGGCCTTTCTGCTACACGCCCTCCGCTGCCTTCTGCTTTTCGCCCCTATCGTGGCCACGGTAGGGGCGCCCCTTCACGTCAGCAGCCCAGCCACCGGCCTGCGCAGCAGGCGTCTTCGCGTGGCCGAGGACGTGGATTCCGCCGTGGCGGATCGGGCAACTCAGCGTGCGGGTCAGGCCACCACCTCCAACCCGTCCGCGGCCTCCAAGCCCTCCTAGTCCCTCCTTTCAGGTGCACGGCACGCCGGTAGGGGGCAGGGTCCGCCATCACCTTCCCCACTGGCGCACCATCACCTCGGACAGGTGGGTCTTGGACATTGTCCGAAGGGGCTACTCCCTCCCTTCGAGACCACCCCCCAGCCATGCCACCTCAATTCCGCCGCATGTCAGGGGATCACTTGGTGCTTCTACAGAAGGAAGTCACGGCCCTCTTGACCAAGAGGGCCATCGAGCATGTTCCGACCCCAGAAGTAGGGCGTGGTTGCTACTCCCACTACTTTCTGGTGCCCAAAAAGGACAAGGAGGACATGCGTCCTATCTTGGACCTCCGGAACGTCAATCGCTTCCTCCGGAAGGAGAAGTTCAAGATGCTCACCCTAGCTCAGGTCTTCACTGCCCTCGACCCTGGAGACTGGTTGGTAGCGTTGGACTTGCAGGACGCGTATTTCCACATCCCCGTCCTGCCGGCCCACCGGCGTTACCTTCGGTTCACGGTAGGCCCGAGCATTTTCAGTTCACCGTGCTCCCCTTTGGCCTTACCAGTGCCCCTCGGGTGTTCACGAAAGTGATGGCGGTGGTCGCAGCTCATCTGCGCCGGGCAGGGGTTTCAGTCTTCCCCTACCTCGACGACTGGCTGCTGAAGGCGGGCTCGTCCCAGGCAGTCGTCTCCCACCTCCAGACTACGGCCGAACTCCTGCACTCGCTGGGGTTCTCCATCAATGTGCCGAAGTCGCATCTGATTCCTTCTCCACAGCTCCTTTTCATCGGAGCAGTTCTGGACACGACGCAGTTTCGGGCCTATCCTCCCGAACGGCGAGTCCGGGATATTCAGGCTATGATTCCGATCTTTCGGCCTTTATCCTGGGTTTCGGTACGGATGACCCTGAGGCTGCTGGGCCTCATGGCCTCCTGCATCCTGCTGGTCAATCATGCCAGATGGCATATGCGGGCTCTGCAGTGGGACCTGAAGTTCCAGTGGGCGCAGCACCAGGGCAACCTGTCCGATCACGTCCAGATCTCGGAGGGGACTGCAAAACAGTTGCAGTGGTGGCTCTCGAACCGGCAATGGGTCATGGGCAGATCCCTCTCCCTTCCCCAGCCAGAGCATACAGTTGTGACGGACGCGTCCCTTCTGGGATGGGGCGGTCACATGGGAGAGGCGGAGATCAGAGGCCTCTGGTCTCCGGCGGAGTCCCGGCTCCATATCAACATTCTGGAGCTCCGGGCGATCCGGCTTGCACTCAAGGCATTCCTTCCCTCTGTCAAAGGGAAGGTAGTGCAGGTGTTCACAGACAACACCACCGCCATGTGGTACTGCAACAAACAGGGCAGGGTGGGGTCGTGGACCCTCTGTCAGGAGGCTCTGCGCCTCTGGACATGGCTGGAACATCAGGGCATGTTCCTGATGGTTCAACACCTGGCAGGTTCTCTGAACGCCAGGGCGGACGAACTCAGCCGCAGGTGCATGATGGATCACGAATGGCGTCTTCACTCGGAAGTGGCGCAAGGACTCTTTCTACAGTGGGGAGAGCCTTGGTTAGATCTATTCGCCACCGAAGAGAACGCGCAATGTCATCAGTTCTGCGCGTTGGAATTTCCAAGGCGGCACTCGCTCGGCGACGCTTTTCGTCGCGAGTGGAGTTGCGGTCTGTTGTACGCCTTTCCGCCTATACCACTTCTACCCAGAGTGTTGAAGAAGATTCGGCACGACCGGGCCCAAGTCATTCTTGTGGCTCCGGACTGGGCTCGAAGAGTTTGGTATCCCGAGCTACTCAATATGAGCATAGATCCCCCGATCCGTCTGCCTCTTCGGGAGGATCTTCTGTCGCAGCAGCAGGGGACGGTCCTCCACCCGAACCTGTCCAGTCTACACCTGCTTGCGTGGAGATTGAGCGGCGGCAGTTGATTCCTTTCGACTTGCCTCCCGAAGTTTGTGATGTGATTCTGGCAGCCAGGCGTCCCTCCACTAAGGTGGTATACGCCTGCAGGTGGAACAAATTTGTGGCATGGTGCACAGCAAAGGCTGTGGATCCCCTTTCTGCCCCTCTTTCTGAGGTCCTTCTGTTCCTTCTCTCTCTGGCCCAACAGGGTTCTGCCCTGGGTACCATCAAGGGTTATCTTTGTGCTATCTCGGCCTTCCTCAGGCTCCCTGATCAGCCCTCCCTTTTCAAGTCCCCTGTTGTTAACAGGTTCTTCAAAGGCATTACTCACCTCTTCCCTCCTGTTCCGTTTGTGATGCCTCAGTGGGACTTGAACTTGGTTCTTACCTTTTTAATGTGCGCTCCCTTTGAGCCTCTGCATAACTGTCCTCTTCGTCTTCTGACTCTGAAGACAGTCTTTCTGGTGGCCATCACCTCCGCTCGGCGGGTGAGTGAGCTCCAGGCTCTATTTGCAAACCTCCCTTTCTGTCTGTTCATCCAGACAAGGTTGTTCTTCGGACGCGTCCGTCCTTCTTGCCAAAGGTGGTTACTGCTTTCCACATTGGGCAGACCATCACTTTGCCCACCTTCTTTCCGCCTCCGCATCCTTCCAGAGAGGAAGAGAGGCTCCACCGTCTGGACCCAAAACGTGCGCTCTCCTTCTATATCGACCGCACAAAACACTTCCGGGTGGATGACCAGCTCTTTGTTGGCTACGTGGGCGCCAAAAAGGTCGGGCGGTGCACAAGAGGACCATCTCCCGCTGGGTTACCTTGTGCATCAAGACCTGCTATTCTTTGGCCAAGAAGGAGCCTCCTGTTGGGCTGCGTGCCCATTCCACCAGGGCAACGGCTGCTACCACGGCCTTGGGCCGCGGTGTTCCGCTGCCGGCTATCTGTCAGGCAGCTACGTGGGCCTCGCTGCACACGTTTACAAAGCATTACTGCCTTGACAGTCAGGTCCGGAGGGACGGCTTCTTTGGCCGTTCTGTCCTCCAGGACTTCCTTGTCTGATCTTTGTTCGCAGACCCACCACCGGGGTTGGTATTGCTGGGGTATCTATTCTAAGGTAAGGAATCTGTCACTAACGTGTCTCTTTCAGATGCACAAGTTACTAACTTGTGTAACGATATATCTGTAAGAGACAGTAGTTAGTGACAGATTCCCTACCGCCCCACCCATCCTCCCCGTTCTGCGAACTGATTTCTAGGGTTAAGGACATCCCTTTCAGGGCCCTAGTATTTTTCAGACACCTGTGTCAGCTTCTTGCATGGCTCTGCGTTCCTGGCGCGGAAAGTCGTGTACAGAACTGACGTCAGCGCGCAGGGCGGCGCCTAAGTACTGCCCGCGACGTCATCCCGGCGATCACGACGCCGACGACGGACGCGGAGCCGCACGACGCCGCCTACCGACGCGCAAGGGTACTGCTACGCAAAACTTTCCGGATCCAGCCTGACGCCTGGGGATATTCTAAGGTAAGGAATCTGTCACTAACTACTGTCTCTTACAGATATATCGTTACACAAGTTAGTAACTTGTGCTTCAGGCACTAACCATAGAAGAACCTTTTTTACAAATACACCAAAATAAAGTGGTCCTTCGAACCAACCCAAAGTTCCTACCTAAAGTCATTTCTGCCTTTCATAACAACCAATCTGTTGAGTTACCTGTGTTCTTCCCTCAACCAGATTTTGTGGCAGAACGTGCTCTACACACCTTGGATGTAAAAAGGGCATTACTCTACTACATTGAAAGGACAAAACCTTTCCGTAAAACCAAGCAACTATTTGTTGCTTTTGTGCCACCACATAAAGGCAATCCTATATCAAAATCAGGTATTGCATGGTGGATAGTCAAGTGCATTCAAACATACTATATTAAAGCGAAACGTACATTAACAATCCCCCCCAGAGCGCATTCCACTCGCAAACTAGGGGCTTCTATGGCATTTTTAGGAAATATACCCATAGATGACATTTGCAAAGCTGCAACATGGTCTACACCACACACATTTACAAAACACTACTGTGTAGATGTATTAGCTAGACAGCAAGCTAGAGTGGGCCAAGCAGTTTGATGTACTCTATTTCAAACAGCTGCAACAGCTACAGGTTAGCCACCGCTTTGGGAGATAACTGCTATATAGTCTATGCACAGCATGTGAGCTACAGCTCACAATTCTCGAACGGAGAATGCTACTTACCACAGTATGCATCTGTTCTTGGCATGTAGAGCTGTAGAGTCACATGTGCCCGCCCGCCTGCCTCCCCGGGTACCTATACCTGTTGCAGTACTATCTTACTTAGACTGCAGGTTAAAGCACTGGAGGCAAAAGCAGCTAAGCTAACATACGGCTTGTGCAAATTACACCACAAGCTTGTAAGCCACTCGACGGAAGGGATCCGACGAGTAATGCAAGCCAAGCTAATGTCTACAATTAGTTATGGCCACCTTGTCTTCCCTGGTTTGTTGACCCAAAAATTGGAGGGCCTATACATAATGGCATATAGAAAAGTATTTAAGCTCCCATACACGACTAGGCGCTCACTGATCCGATTAGAGTTCAACATCACAGCAATGGACATTGAATGCAAAAAAGACAGTCAAATTTCAACATAACATGATTAATGCATGTCCGGGTACAATCAGGGCAGCGCTACAGGTGGACTTTACAGATAACAATAGTCGCTGGGCGAGGTATTTCTTGATGGCCAAAAAAACACTGGGACTATCAATCGAACCCTCAACAGACATATCATTAACAAAGTGTAGTCTAAAGATCCTGCTAAAAAAGTGTGGCAAGAACATCTCGAGGCAACAAGACCTTGAACGGATTAGACCTGTTCTGGGTGCAGAAGGTCTTATTGATTCTCATGAAACTACTGTATGCCAGCCCTATTTAAAAGCAGGCCATGGAAGGCAAGCCCTACAAAATGTCATGAGGGTGAGGCTCTTAACTTTGCCAATACAAGACTATAGAGCCCACTGGAAAACCTGGTCGTCAAGTGGGTCCGGTTGCAGTCTGTGCCAACACCACACAGAATCCGCGGAACATGTCATTTGCTGTTGTCCAGCTCTGCTGTCCCCAAGGCGCTTGTATTTAAGAACCATGTTCGTACATCACGGCGTAAGAACATGTAAGGAGGCCTTACGGCACATTTACACCACCATAGTCCCGATGGAACTGGCACTAATTGGGAAGTTTTATGTAGTTGCTGGAATGTTCTTACGATCGGCCAGAGAAGTGACAGTTGAATAAATTATGTTTCAAGGACCATTGGCACTTGCAACTACTTAGTATCGCATTTTTAATATTTTTACCGTCTATACTAATTTTTACTAGCAATAGGATGTTCTCTGCAGTTTTGCATTTTTAGATGTCATACATTGCATTTTAACCTTTTCTAACTTGTATTTTCTTCTGCTTTTGTAGAGGATTTTAATTAATCATACAATAAAGTTGTTGTTGTACTATCTTACTTAGATATAATACACATGGACATCTTTATTTACTACTCTTCCTAACTCCATCATCCCCCTCTGCGGCAAAACAATCTAAGGATGGAGTCGATGCCCATGCGCACTATCACCGAAAGGAGGAGTCACCTACCTCATGACTGGAAAGACTTACTCGAAGAAAAACAAAGTGCAAACATCCGGACCCAACACAGATGGCGAGCTATGCACAGCATGTGACTCTACAGCTCTAAATGCCAAGAATAGAAGCATACTGTGGTAAGTAGCATTCCCCTTTTGGTTGCAATCACTTCCGCTAGGAGGGTGATTGAATTGCAGGCTCTTAGCTCCAAGCCTGCTTTTACATCATTCCATAGGGATAAGATGGTTCTTAGGACCAGAGCTGCTTTCCTGCCTAAGGTGGTCGCGCCTTTCCACTTGCGGCAGTCCATTACCTTACCCACTTTCTCCCCTCCACCTCACCCTTCTAAGGAGGAGGAGAGGCTTCATCGCTGGACCCAAAGAGGGTGGTCAGTTTCTACTTGGACAGAACCAAGGACTTCAGGTTGGACAATCAACTCTTTGTTGGTTATATGGGCAAGAAGAAAGGCAAGGCTGTCCACAAGAGAACGCTGTCCAGGTGGATCATCCGGTGTATCAAGATCTGCTACCCCTTGGCCAAGAAGGAGCCTCCTGAAGGTATTCGTGCTCATTATACCAGAGCTAAGTCTTCTTCGGCTAGAAGTGGCCATGTGGTAGACATCTGCAAGGCGGCAACTTGGGCCTCCCGCCACACTTTTGTGGAGCACTATTGCTTGGATTCGGAGGTGAGGAGGGACGGTCATTTTGCACTTTCTGTGCTGCAGGATTTTTTGGTGCAGGCAGTTACCCTCCTCCGGAAATGGGACTGCTTGGGGATTCTAGTCAAAAGGTGATGAATCCACAGGCAGATGTATCCATCAGAAGAACAAGTTACTTACCTTTGGTAACGCTTTTTCTGGTGGATACAGTATCTGCCTGTGGATTCCCCACTGACCCACCCGCCTCCCTGTTGCCTGTCTGCTTATACTGAAAAAGAGTTAATCTGTTTTATGTGCTTTGTTGTGGAAATCGTGATACTTGGGACTAAGAAATGTCTATGATGAAGAATTTTCAGTTTTGGTTGTGTTTGTATACTGTGTATACTTGTATAAATGTTGTCAGTTCACCCATTCCCCTCGAAGGCATGGAATAAATTGGTGGAACTGACATCAGCGCGCCAATGAGGTCGTCTTATGGCTCCGATGACGTCTTGCGGAGTCGCGTGCGGAGTCGCGTGCGGAGCCGTTCCATTGTGACGTCCTTGTTGACGTGGGAGAGCTGAGGAGAAAAGTTTCAGTGGAATGCTGCGCATTGGGGTAATTCAAAAGGTGAGGAATCCACAGGCAGATACTGTATCCACCAGAAAAAGCATTACCGAAGTGGACTTTTCCTTTTCCCATTCAACAGTGGTTGTTTCAGACTAGTTGGTGATCCAGAGGCCTTTCTAACTCTTGCATTCCTTGAAGTGTTAATTTGCAGCATGTATTCCAGAGGAGCCAGCATTTCAAAATGTCAACACATTTGAAGCGTTACGTGTCAGATGGATCGAGATTTGTGTATAAAAGACATCAGTTTATTTGTTAGCATTTTCACCAGCATTTAGTCATTCCTGATACTTCACAATACCTATATTTTGTCTGCTTTTAATGTCTATATCTCTACCACAGTAAAACAAAAGATCTAAAACAGTCTAAGCAGGTCTCTAAAAGCTATGGATCCACCCAGAGCAGTTTAGCTACATTGAAGCAGTTATTTTGTAGATGGACAGTTTTGTGCCTTTTTCTCTTCTATCTGAAAGCCTACAAATCCCTCTTTAGTAAACTAAATGGCAATTCTTTTGGGGAGAAAGCAGCTGCTGTAACCCTTCTGAGAAATATCCCATTATCTGGTATTTGCACAGTGGCTACTTGGGAATCTCTTAATACTTTTAAAAGGCAGTCTACTTTCAGATTTCAGGACTGACTCGAATACGTTTTTAATTAGTCTTTTGACTGTTGATCTATTGTACTGTTGTTCTTCATCACTGATTGCAATGGACTTGTTATTATATTTGCTGACTAGGACTATCAATAAAGGTTATACAAAAAAAGGAAAAGTTAGGTATGTAGCTGTAGATCATATGCTTCGCACACTCCCGTCATCTAGTGTTTGGCATGGAACATTACAGCTTTGTTGATGCACTGCTTTTAATATAGGTCTGTCACCCCTAAGGAATGGCTCCTGAGCCCAGGAGGCAGGGTGCATTATATTAAAGGTGTGGGCATATAAGTACAATCTTATATATGCCTATAGTGGCCTTTACCATTAAAGTACTCTATCAGTGATAGGCGGTTCATAGGATAACATGGGCTGGCCCTGTGCAAACCCAAGGTTAACAGCTCCATTTTAGTACTGCCTAAATGTGTCGTGTTTGGTATCGATCAATTTACCTTCTCACTCCTGACGTGAATCTTGTGTCAAGGGTGATGTTGCATGCACCCAGGTGGCTACCTTAGAAGTTGTCCCAGCTCCTCTGTGCTCTGGCTGGCAGCCCGCGCTTACTGCCCCCAAGACAGGATTCTGACTTCCTTCAATATAGAGTGATCACTCCCAGGAGTCAGGAATAAAGGCCTGGGCAGGAAAGAGGTCACACCTCCTCCCTCCCAGGAATACTAGTGAAGTGGCAATCCAAGGCGGTGAGCTTCAAAAGGCTGCACTGCCTCTGTTATGCGTCAGGGCTGACTTCGAGGAGGAAACAGCCCTGCCCTGTCCCATTTTCACCCGGGCAGGCAGGAAATTAGGTATGCTGGAGGTGTACACCCCCAGAAGGATGGCCACACCTCTAGGGTGGGCTACCTGGTCTGTACAGCTAAGGAAGAGTTCTGCCACTTTTTTTAAATGTTAGAAATGGTGGGTTCTCGGTAGAAAAGTTGACTTACACCCCCAGATGTGGTCACCTCAGGGGCAAATTATCCGCTGGGGCAGGGATCCCATTAACCACTTTCACCCAAACCCCTAACACCCTTAAATCTAGGATTTAAGGGCTACCCCTGACACCAGAACCTCAGTTCTGAACAACCTGCATCAAAGAGGACAAAGAAGAGACCTGTGTCTGCGACAACAGTACTTGCCAAAGCAAAAGAGGGGTAAACTGCCCCTGCGGCAATGCTCCTGGAACTGCCTGATCAAGACCACAAGAAGGGTTCTCAGACTTCCCAGCAGGGTAAGGAGGTGATCAACAAAAAGGATAAAAGAGTTCTGGAAAAGCCCCCATAGTTCTTCTCAGGACGGTTGGCCCTGAAACTTTTCTAAGACTGAAGGCAAAGGGTATTAGGGTAAAAACTGGGATCCAGCAAAGGCTTCTGGGTTGTGTCATGACTGCCATCAGGCAGGTCATAAGAAAGGAGAAGCAGCATGCTCCAAAATGTACCCCACAGGTAGACAATCCAAGGGATAGGCTAGCATAGGAATGGAGGTCAAAGTATACTCTGTAGAGACCAGAGGATACTTAAAGGCTACTTTACTTTCCCTGGGTGGGGTGGCTATTGAAGCCCTGGCTGTCTTACCAAGCCCCGAGAAGTACAGACAAAGGCCTAAAATCAACAGGGCAAAGGCTGAGGGATACAGGTGCCAGTGCTGCTAGACTGGTTTTCCCAGACCAAATGATACCTGGTGTTAGTCACCAGGTGACCAGTGCTGACAACGAGACTAAGCTCCATCCAATGGCCTTGGTAAGCTTAGCGTGGGGAGGGGTTACTGGCCTAAAGGTGGTTGTGTCCCCTGCCATCCCAGCGGAATGTCTGTTGGAAAATGATCTGGAGACTTCTGAATGGGTAGAAAATGAAAGAAGGATTATGCAGAAAAAGCTGGGTCTTCTTGAGTGGTTGTGTGTTACCACAAGAGCAGAAGCAGCATATCAGAGAATTCATGGGTGCTTGGATCCTGAAACAGTGGATCAAGGCACCCAAGGCAAGAGGAATGGCAAGAAGTCTGCTAATGCAACTTCTAAGAGGTCACAGGACCAGGGGGAGAGTTATCTTGAGGGAGATGCCCTGTTGCCTGTGGAGGTAACTGCAGCTGATGGAGTCTGGCCTGACCTGGCAGAACTCTTAAGTGCACGGGGACCCTCCAGAGAGAACCTATGCCAAGGGCAGAAGCTGTTCTCTTGAAGACCTTAGGCAGCAAGCTGCAAGGCAAGAGGAAGGTGATGTCAGTGATACCCCAGGGTCCTCTGGGAAGATGGGCTTCTGTACACTGAGGCCAGGGACCCAAACCCAGAGGTAGACAGGAGAATGGTGCCCCCCCCCCCAATATACAGAGTTCTTTCTGACCTTGGCCCATGACATCCCCTTAGCTGGATATATGGGACAAACCAAAAACCAGGGACCGGTTAGTTGCCCATTTTTATATATGCCCCAGATGTCTGAAAAAGTGGAGGAGTTTTGTCGCTCATGTGTCACTTGTCAAGCCACTGGCAAACAGCCACACAACCAAGGGCTCCCTTAATTCTACTTTCATTGGTTGGGACTCCCTTTGAGAGAGTAGATATTGACATTGTTGGTCCCCTTGACTCCCAAACTGCATCTGGGAATAGGTTTATTCTAGTGGTAGTGAACCATGCCACTAGGTACCCAGAGGCAATTCGCCTCAGGTCTGTCTACCCCTGCAGTAGCAAAGGCCTTCCTTGACATCTTCACCAGGGTTGGGTTTTCTAAAGAGATTGTCTCTGATAGAGGGACAGATTTCATATCTGCATATCTTAAGGCTATGTGGAGTGAACTGCAAGTTCACCACCCCCTATCACCCTCGGACAAATGGTTTGGTTGAAAGATTCAACAAAACCATGAAAGACATTATAATACAGTGAAACTTTATCATTGCAGTCAATGGGGAAAACCACTAGCCCTTTTTAGGTCTCGCCTGAGCCAGCGCGCATGCGCTGGTCTGCGAGGCTTCTAGTAAGGACTTCCAACTCGGACCACACGCTCGTGCGTGTTTTTTTTTTTTGCTCACACGCTGTTGGCCTTTGCATGCGTCTTTCTAAGAAAGACAGCACGCAATTGGCCAAAGGTGGGTGCATGTCCCGCCTTCTCTCTCCCCTGGCCTAGGGAACTCGGGAGCGAGCAGCGGCCCCGCACTGTGCCTGCTGCATTCCTTAAATTCTTTGCAGTGAGCGCGCGCGCACCACTCGCTGGCTTTTTTTTCTTTTCTTCTAGCATCTTTGCAGCTCTCCCGGGCTCACTGACCCAACATTATCACAGGCGTCTGTTTGTGGCCTGCATTAGGATAAATCCGGTTTACTTGTGGCATTTTATGGCCAGTGTTTGATTGCTATGCATTGTTTTAGCAAAACACCCCGTGTTTGCTTTGTGTATTTTTTTATGTGTTTACATTAGGGAAATATGCATTTGCTCTTTTTGTGTTTTCGGTTTACTACCCCAGGAAAGTATACATCTGCTTATTTTTTGTGATGTTGTTGGTGCTCCATTTAGCAAACTGTAAATGCGTGGAAGGTTGTTGTCCTGTTTTAGTAAAATATATATTTGATCACTTTTCGTATCTGGCCATTGTAAATACACCGGTTATCACACCGTCACAGATTTTTCGGTGCTTTGTTCTGCCTTGCTACATTTCACGTTTATTGTGATTGGTGTTTTTTATCCCCTGCCTAACAGAAGGCGTTTGATCGGGTTGGTGAGTCCTGGTGTCCTGCCGTGCTACTAAGGCCCTCATTCTATGTCGGACGCCATCCTGTGTGAAAGGAGCGCTCCTGACAAATATTGATACGGTAATTTCCGGGTGTGCAACTTGTGCCCTATTTTGATTAGTACGAAACAGGGGATAATAAACTAATAGTGCGTGCCACTCCCCATTCAGAGGGACATATAGTTGGAAAGTGCTCTACATTACTGCACGAATTGTGTCAGGTTTTGTCAGATCACAATTGTGCGGCTAAAAGACCTTGATGTGTTCAAATAGCACCAGAGGTAGAATCCCGTTTTGGGTGCATTTTGCACCAGAAATTATTTGCGAGGCCCTTGGAATGAGGGCCTAATGTGTTTGCACTGCCAACGGATTGTTTGCGCCCATCCATACAGGGCATTCACGGTTTTAGAGAGCCGATGCAGAGACCCCACCCAGGCCCTCCCGTAACTGCATAATAAGGCTCGTCAGTGCTTGTAATGAGGCACGGGAAGAGCATACCAAAAGTCTTGTCCAAAGAAGTGTTCTCTGGCCCATCAACCAGCTGTCTCGTCAGGGGTCAGATTGAACTTGCACTAAAAATGTAAGGTAAAGTTGTATATACATTTTGGTATTCAGAGGTAATAAAATCGTCAGTAGGCACCATTTATAGCCTTTAAAGTTCAGGCTTTTATGTGAAGATTCTATCGGGTTACACCCATTCGGTATCCAGGAGCACTTTGTCCTTCTTTAGTGTCAGGGCTCAGTGCTTGACAGTCTTTCTTGTGTGTCTACACTCCATGTCCTCTGTCTGTGTTGCCATTCCCTTGTCCGGGTGCTGGTGCTGGGCTGCTGCCTTTGCTACTTTTTTTTAGTGTCCGGTCTCCGGGCGGTTGCAGCAGCCACAGGGGCGGAGGCAGCCTCCAGGAGAGAGGCAGACACTCCAGCTATGACAGTGCGCTCGAGCCCGGAGGCACGATTGTACGTGACACGGTCAAGGGAGGGCGGCACGGGCAGTAAGGATAACAGCACCCTGCCGCCTTCAGTACCTCGATGACCTAGACTTTTCTGCACGTATTTCCCAGAGCCGCAGCAGCCACTGGTGCACAACCTGTTGCCGAGCACCACCCTGAGTGAGCAAATCCCAGGACTGCAGCCGCTTCTGGAAAATCCACTAAAGGTAAGTTGGGCAGTGGATGAAGGGGAACTGGTACTCAAGCTGTTAGGTGAGTGGTTGTCCACAGCCCCTTGCCCAAAACCCTGCCCGAGTCGTTTAGGTAACTACTGTCCTCCCTTGCCAGTACTTCTGGCTGAGCAACAAGCCTGCATGAAACCCTGACTCCTGTCTAGCTTAGCACCATACCAAATTTGTCAGAGCCTGAGTTAATGCTTTTTCGTCTCCTGCCTTTTGACCTGTGCCTCCTGCAATGCCTATGCCCCATGCCTTTGTTCCATGCCCATGACTGAAATTTTATGTGATGTTGCTTCTCCATACCCATCTCCTCACATTCTTCTCCCTCTCTTTCGGAATGTTAGACCCCCGCCATATCGGTAAAACCGCTACTTGCCCCCAGCTACAGACAATGTACTTAGTGCATGGCTAAATACTTATAAGGCCCCAAAGGCGAGACCGATTGCATTGCAAATGCTTGTTGTAGAAGCAAGCAGTCCATGGGTCACTTGCACCCACACTCCTAAAGCCTCTAAATCTAGGATTCAGGAGCTACCCCTGACACCAAAACCTCCGTTCTGAACATCTTGCATCAAAGAGGACAAAGAACCTGTGTCTGCGACAACAGGACTGGCACAAAGCAAAAGAGGGATACTCTGTCCCTGTGGCAACCCTCCTAGAACTGCTTGATAGTCTCGGCCTAGGCTAACTCTCGGTTTCCATAGACAGAGGGATCCCTGTGGGAGCCTGAAGCTACCTCAGACTCCCCTGGGCTAATGGCACTAGTCCCCTGCAAACAGCAGGTAAAACAATGCTCCGGATCCGAAGAATCACTGGCCATCAGGCCCTCTGAGGAATCGTCCAAATCCAGATGGTCTAGTGCATTGTGGGAACTGTAGTTCTGCCTTCCACAAACTTACAGGCAGCTACAGCGTTTGCTGGAACTGCTGGGCATTGAAGCACCTTTATCCAAGGATTACCAGCCTGTCAACTGATCCCTGCACTTGACGCTGCATCTAGAGGAAACTCCATCTGACTTTCAACTGACGTCAGCAACCACCCCATTGTTGTGTTTTTGCATCTTGTTCCCTATGTAAGCAGTAAAAACAGGTCTCCCGCGGCTCTCGTGCAATACTAGGGACAGCCAGGACAACTCTGCACTCGGGCTTTGCAGGCCAGATGAAATTGAACTGACGGTCGTGGGCTGGTCCTGGGACCCGCATCACCTTTACCCTCCAAGGGTTCCACACAACTCAACCTCCAAGTGACAGATTGCCACTAGTGGTTTTCCCCATTGACTGCAATGATAAAGTTTCACTGTATTCTTTTGCACTGATTTTATATTGTTTCTAAAATCTGTAACTCAGGTTATATGAATTCATTCCGTTTGTTTTGGTGTCTAAATTAAGGTTAAATGCACTTTATTTTTATAAATTGGTGTTGAATTTCTCTTGAGTCGTGTCAATTACGTATTCTCCATGTTGGTACTCGGAAATGCTTAGCACATGTTCCTCTAGTAAAGCCTGACTGCTCTCTGTCACACTATCAGGACTGAGCTAAGGATTTATTATTGTGAATCCAAGGACCATCTTTGTAGTCTGTAAGAGTATTGCATGGTGAAGCCTAACCAACATCACCACATAATACTCCACCTTCCTACAATGATGGGGTGCAAGTTGTAGTTGGTTCACTGATGTATAGCTGGCGAATTTCAGTGGTTTTCAGGTTTTAACTATTTCTATAGCACTATATGACATCTATTTAACACCTGACTCAACAAACACAGTTGGATAATCTATTGTGAATAGAAGCATTGGCATTTATTAAAGAGTATGGCAACAGGTGTTGGCTTTAAGCCAGAACCTTCTTTGAAATGTGCCTTTGTTACCCACTTAATCAAAGGAGGGATGAGGAGTGATATTTAACCGAGGTCTTGCACCCCTACTCCTCCAAGTTCAATGTACGGTAAACACAGAGGGAGCAGTTCCTCAGGTAAGGGGCTAGACAGACCCTAACTAGGTGGAATCAAAGGTCTGACCAGATGGATCCCAGGGGTGATCAGATCAAAGTGCCCTCACACACCCGGTAGGATGTCTTGCTTCATCATTGGGCGCTCCTCGTCAAGCCAGCGCTGCAATGCCTGATGGGCCATGGGGCTCTTTGACAGAGATCTTTTGATCAAAAAGCCATAGGATGAGGGCATGTGAGGGGGTGATATTGGGTGGTGATGAGGTGAGATAAGAGTCTGATGGAACCAGGAGAACGTTATTGGAGTAGTGGTTCCTTGACATGCTAAAAACAAGGAAGCTCTCTGAGGTGGTAATGTACCTTAATAGCTATGGTATGAGTGAGGAAGGATCAACATGTTTCATGCCGCGACTGCCAGGAGGGTCAGTTGGCATTTCATCAGGACCAGAATGGTGCCTACCCTATATAATATGAAAGTGGGGTCCGCAACTGAGTATCGGATACCCTCTCAAACAGTACATACTGCACCTGCTGCGATGCATAGAGGCTGATTCCACCTATAAAAAAGAGAGAGAAGGGACCCTGAGGGATCAGCTATTAATCAAATTTGCAAGCTTGTTTGAGGTCCAAAAGGAACGTTGCACTGCCCAATTGGTGCAGTGTGAGTTACTTAAGGGGTAATATTCACCTGCACAATCAAATGCAAAGAAATTGTCATGCACTAAAACCCCTTTCGTGACAAACTTGGTGCTAGGAACAATGATGGAAATTTAATTTAAAGCTTATAGAGCGCACAGCTACCTCCAACGGAGGTGTCCCGGCGCTAACGGAGACAAGAGAAGGAGTAGAAAGCCACCAGCTAACGAGACTAGGGGAGATTGAAAAGCCAGGTTTTCAGAAATCCACGGAAGACCGGTTCGGATTTTGCCTTCCTGATATATTCTGGCAGGGAATTCCAAAGCCGCGTGGTTCCAACTGTAAATGACCGGCCACCGAGCCTTGCTTTACCGAAGCGAGGAATGACTAGAAGACTTTGATGATTAGATCTCCGGTATCTGAAAGAGACACGTTAGTGACAGATTCCTTACCTTAGAATATCCCCAGGCGTCAGGCTGGATCCGGAAAGTTTTGCGTAGCAGTACCCTTGCGCGTCGGTAGGCGGCGTCGTGCGGCTCCGCGTCCGTCGTCGGCGTTGTGATCGCCGGGATGACGTCGCGGGCAGTACTTAGGCGCCGCCCCTGCGCGCTGACGTCAGTTCTTCTTTTTCCGCGCCAGCAAGCGCAGATCCGGGAAGAGCAGTGCCCTGGTCATTTTTTGACCATACTTTTGGTGATTTTTTCACTGTTTTTCCATCTTTCAAGGTGTCGTAGGGATGCCCGGCTTCAAGCGATGCGGCGCCTGTGCGCGGATGATGTCCGTCACCGACCCGCATTGGGAGTGTCTCTTCTGTCTCGGCCGAGGCCACGACACGGAGTCTTGTACCGACTGCCAGGCCCTCCACCCGAAAGCTTTGCGAGAGCGGTCTCGAAAGCTCCTCGAGGCCCGGCATTCGGCTCCGCGGAAGCCCCGGTCGCGTGAGAGGTCCAGGGGTCGATCATGGGAGTCCACACCGGTCGTCGGCGTCGAAGTCTTCTTCGTCCGGTAAGTCGAAGCACAAAAAGTCCAAAAAGCATCATCGCTCTAGGACTTCGCCTCGCCGGTCTCGCGACTCGGCTGAGGCCCCTCCCGGCACCGTCCCCGCGGCCCCGGACATGCCTGTGGAGTCGCCCCCGCCATACCCGCCCTTCCCGGGTTCGGGGGCGGATCCGGCCAAGGTACAGGAATTCCTGTCGGCCATGGCCCGCCTCTTCGGGCCTTCAGGCCCCTCCGGTGCGCCTTCGGGCCCCGCGGGCCCTGATGGGGTTGCTCCGGCGTCGCCGACGGCTCCGGCCCCGGCGTCGCCCGTGCCTCCAGCCTCGATCCCGGCTCCGGCCCCGGCCTCGATCCCGGCTCCACAACCCCCATCAACGCCGGTCGACCTAACGACACCTCCGCCGGCGCCGATGTCTCCGGTGCCGTTCTCGGCGCCGCCCTGGGCTCCGGGCGGCGTCGTCCCCCTGTTCCTTCCGGCTCCGGACATGGATCCGGACCGACGTCGCTCGACGCCGGCTCCGGCGCCGATGGGACCTTGGGTCCCAACTGTCCCTCCTCCTCCTTATTTTGAACCAGAGGAGGACCAGTTGGACTGGGAGGGGTCTGATGACCCTCTGACACGACACTGTCAGTATGATCAGGACTGGACAGAGAGTCTAGGGGAGGCCAGTGGTCTGGATACTTCCCCTGACACTGGCATGCTGTCTCCTCCCGTGGCTACGGAGGAGGGAGCCAATTTTAGTACGGTGTTGCGTAGGGCAGCTGGGGCCTTACATCTCCAACTTCCTACTTTGATGGTCAAGCCTAACATCTTGACAGAGGTGCTTCAGCCGGCAGCCTCCTCTGCGGAGACTGTGCTGCCGTTTAACGACGCCCTCACTGACGTTCTTTTGGGCGCCTGGTCCAAGCCCAACACAGGGGCTCCTGTGGATCGGAACGTGTCACGACGCCATCGCCCAGCTCCGGGCGACCCCCTGTTTCTCTCTGTCCACCCCACTCCTGAGAGCTTGGTTGTCCAAGCCTCCGCTTCCCAAACCGCCTTCCCTACCGCTCCTCCGGATAGGGAATCCAAACGCCTGGATCAGTTTGGGAAGAAGGGTTTTTCTTCCTCCAGTGCTGGCTTGCGGTCCGTTAACACCGCTTGTCTTTTGGGCCGATATACCCACTCCCTGTGGGATTCGGTGGCGGATGTTTTGCCCCAGTGTCCTGAGGAGGTCCAGACACTGCTTTCCCGCGCCATTGCGGAAGGAAGGGATGCGGCTAAATACACCATTCGTTGTGGCCTTGACACCGCCGACTCGCTGGGCAGGTCTATTGCAACGACGGTGGCGCTCAGACGCCACGCCTGGCTGAGAACCACTGGTTTTCAGGGGATGTCCAGAATACTCTCATGGACATGCCCTTTGATGGAGTCGGTCTTTTTGGGTCCAAAGCAGATCATGCGTTGGAGCGCTTTAAGGACTCACGGGCTACTGCCAAGTCCCTGGGCCTTTCTGCTACACGCCCTCCGCTGACTTCTGCTTTTCGCCCCTATCGTGGCCACGGTAGGGGCGCCCCTTCACGTCAGCAGCCCAGCCACCGGCCCGCGCAGCAGGCGTCTTCGCGTGGCCGAGGACGTGGATTCCGCCGTGGCGGATCGGGCAACCAGCGTGCGGGTCAGGCCACCACCTCCAACCCGTCCGCGGCCTCCAAGCCCTCCTAGTCCCTCCTTTCAGGTGCACAGCACGCCAGTAGGGGGCAGGGTCCGCCATCACCTTCCCCACTGGCGCACCATCACCTCGGACAGTTGGGTCTTGGACATTGTCCGAAGGGGCTACTCCCTCCCCTTCGAGACCACCCCCAGCCATGCCACCTCCATTCCACCGCATGTCAGGGGATCACTTGGTGCTTCTACGGAAGGAAGTCACGGCCCTCTTGGCCAAGAGGGCCATCGAGCATGTTCCGACCCCAGAAGTAGGGCGTGGTTGCTACTCCCACTACTTTCTGGTGCCCAAAAGGACAAGGAGGACATGCGTCCTATCTTGGACCTCCGGAACGTCAATCGCTTCCTCCGGAAGGAGAAGTTCAAGATGCTCACCCTAGCTCAGGTCTTGACTGCCCTCGACCCTGGAGACTGGTTGGTAGCGTTGGACTTGCAGGACGCGTATTTCCACATCCCCGTCCTGCCGGCCCACCGGCGTTACCTTCGGTTCACGGTAGGCCACGAGCATTTTCAGTTCACCGTGCTCCCCTTTGGCCTTACAAGTGCCCCTCGGGTGTTCACGAAAGTGATGGCGGTGGTCGCAGCTCTTCTGCGCCGGGCAGGGGTTTCAGTCTTCCCCTACCTCGACGACTGGCTGCTGAAGGCGGGCTCGTCCCAGGCAGTCGTCTCCCACCTCCAGACTACGGCCGAACTCCTGCACTCGCTGGGGTTCTCCATCAATGTGCCGAAGTCGCATCTGATTCCTTCTCCACAGCTCCTTTTCATCGGAGCAGTTCTGGATACGACGCAGTTTCGGGCCTATCCTCCCGAACGGCGAGTCCGGGATATTCAGGCTATGATTCCGATCTTTCGGCCTTTATCCTGGGTTTCGGTACGGATGACCCTGAGGCTGCTGGGCCTCATGGCCTCCTGCATCCTGCTGGTCACTCATGCCAGATGGCATATGCGGGCTCTGCAGTGGGACCTGAAGTTCCAGTGGGCGCAGCACCAGGGCAACCTGTCCGATCACGTCCAGATCTCGGAGGGGACTGCAAAACAGTTGCAGTGGTGGCTCTCGAACCGGCAATGGGTCATGGGCAGATCCCTCTCCCTTCCCCAGCCAGAGCATACAGTTGTGACGGACGCGTCCCTTCTGGGATGGGGCGGTCACATGGGAGAGGCGGAGATCAGAGGCCTCTGGTCTCCGGCGGAGTCCCGGCTCCATATCAACCTTCTGGAGCTTCGGGCGATCCGACTTGCACTCAAGGCATTCCTTCCCTCTGTCAAAGGGAAGGTAGTGCAGGTGTTCACAGACAACACCACCGCCATGTGGTACTGCAACAAACAGGGCGGGGTGGGGTCTTGGACCCTTTGTCAGGAGGCTCTGCGCCTCTGGACATGGCTGGAACATCAGGGCATGTTCCTGATGGTTCAACACCTGGCAGGTTCCCTGAACGCCAGGGCGGACGAACTCAGCCGCAGGTGCATGATGGATCACGAATGGCGTCTTCACTCGGAAGTGGCGCAAGGACTCTTTCTACAGTGGGGAGAGCCTTGGTTAGATCTATTCGCCACCGAAGAGAACGCGCAATGTCATCAGTTCTGCGCGTTGGAATTTCCAAGGCGGCACTCGCTCGGCGACGCTTTTCGTCACGAGTGGAGTTGCGGTCTTTGTACGCCTTTCCGCCTATACCACTTCTACCCAGAGTGTTGAAGAAGATTCGGCACGACCGGGCCCAAGTCATTCTTGTGGCTCCGGACTGGGCTCGAAGAGTTTGGTATCCCGAGCTACTCAATATGAGCATAGATCCCCCGATCCGTCTGCCTCTTCGGGAGGATCTTCTGTCGCAGCAGCAGGGGACGGTCCTCCACCCGAACCTGTCCAGTCTACACCTGCTTGCGTGGAGATTGAGCGGCGGCAGTTGATTCCTTTCGACTTGCCTCCCGAAGTTTGTGATGTGATTCTGGCAGCCAGGCGTCCCTCCACTAAGGTGGTATACGCCTGCAGGTGGAACAAATTTGTGGCATGGTGCACAGCAAAGGCTGTGAATCCCCTTTCTGCCCCTCTTTCTGAGGTCCTTCTGTTCCTTCTCTCTCTGGCCCAACAGGGTTCTGCCCTGGGTACCATCAAGGGTTATCTTTGTGCTATCTCGGCCTTCCTCAGGCTCCCTGATCAGCCCTCCCTTTTCAAGTCCCCTGTTGTTAACAGGTTCTTAAAAGGCATTACTCACCTCTTCCCTCCTGTTCCGTTTGTGATGCCTCAGTGGGATTTGAACTTGGTTCTTACCTTTTTAATGTGCGCTCCCTTTGAGCCTCTGCATAACTGTCCTCTTCGTCTTCTGACTCTAAAGACAGCCTTTCTGGTGGCCATCACCTCCGCTCGGCGGGTGAGTGAGCTCCAGGCTCTATCTTGCAAACCTCCCTTTCTGTCTGTTCATCCAGACAAGGTTGTTCTTCGGACGCGTCCGTCCTTCTTGCCAAAGGTGGTTACTGCTTTCCACATTGGGCAGACCATCACTTTGCCCACCTTCTTTCCGCCTCCGCATCCTTCTAGAGAGGAAGAGAGGCTCCACCGTCTGGACCCAAAACGTGCGCTCTCCTTCTATATCGACCGCACAAAACACTTCCGGGTGGATGACCAGCTCTTTGTTGGCTACGTGGGCGCCAAAAAAGGTCGGGCGGTGCACAAGAGGACCATCTCCCGCTGGGTTACCTTGTGCATCAAGACCTGCTATTCTTTGGCTAAGAAGGAGCCTCCTGTTGGGCTGCGTGCCCATTCCACCAGGGCAACGGCTGCTACCACGGCCTTGGGCCGCGGTGTTCCGCTGCCGGTTATCTGTCAGGCAGCTACGTGGGCCTCGCTGCACACGTTTACAAAGCATTACTGCCTTGACAGTCAGGTCCGGAGGGACGGCTTCTTTGGCCGTTCTGTCCTCCAGGACTTCCTTGTCTGATCTTTGTTCGCAGACCCACCACCGGGGTTGGTATTGCTGGGGTATCTATTCTAAGGTAAGGAATCTATCACTAACGTGTCTCTTTCAGATGCACAAGTTACTAACTTGTGTAACGATATATTTGTAAGAGACAGTAGTTAGTGACAGATTCCTTACCGCCCACCCATCCTCCCCGTTCTGCGAACTGATTTCTAGGGTTAAGGACATCCCTTTCAGGGCCCTAGTATTTTTTCAGACACCTATGTCAGCTTCTTGCATGGCTCTGCGTTCCTGGCGCGGAAAGTCGTGTACAGAACTGACGTCAGCGCGCAGGGGCGGCGCCTAAGTACTGCCCGCGACGTCATCCCGGCGATCACGACGCCGACGACGGACGCGGAGCCGCACGACGCCGCCTACCGACGCGCAAGGGTACTGCTACGCAAAACTTTCCGGATCCAGCCTGACGCCTGGGGATATTCTAAGGTAAGGAATCTGTCACTAACTACTGTCTCTTACAGATATATCGTTACACAAGTTAGTAACTTGTGCTTCTAGTCTGATGGTAATTACGGAGTCTTTTCCTTAGGTAGAGAGGGCCCTTTTCTCTGCTTGCTCTGTACGCGAAAGTCAGAGCCTTAAATTCCAACCTCCTTTTTACTGGCAGCCAGTGCAAACTCCGCAGATGAGGCGATATGTGATGACGTATCGGGACATTTCTAATAAGCCTTGCTGCCGCGTTCTGTATGGTCTGTAGCTTCTTAATCAAGTATACAAAGGAATTCCTCAGCACACGTCTGTTATGTCACAATATACATAAACATGCTTGATGTGAGCATAAGTAAAATACAAGTAGGTAAGTTCTTATTTCTTTTTTCCTTTTTATTTTCCGATGTTCAGACAGCCGACACGTGTTTCGTCGCTTACATGGGAATTATTCCCGCGACTTTATCAAGGCTATTGTCTTCCTATGTATAACCTTTATTAGTGGTGTTAATTCCAACCCACACTGGGATTCAATATCTCGCGACGTCTCACTTCTCAATGTTAAATCCAAGGGATCCCTGTATGTCCCAGAAGTCCAGAATCTTATTTCTTAATAGTTTGATCCCACACACGGACGTCGCTCCTCGTGTTGCCGAGTACGGTGAGACGTCGCGAGATATTGAATCCCAGTGTGGGTTGGAATTAACACCACTAATAAAGGTTATACATAGGTCTGAACATCGGAAAATAAAAAGGAAAAAAGAAATAAGAACTTACCTACTTGTATTTTACTTATGCTCACATCAAGCATGTTTATGTATATTGTGACATAACAGACGTGTGCTGAGGAATTCCTTTGTATATCTGTCAATTGGCCAAGGCCATTTTGTGTTTTGGGGAGGTCAGTGGTTCTCTTCACCTTGCAGCACCGTGATTAATACAGCAAGTAAATATCAAATATTTGTGTTATCTCTCCCGAGTGGCGCCTTCATTTACCCAACTAAATACCACTGCTTATTAGGTGTTCTTAATCAAGTAGTCGGGCTGACCCAAATAAAGACTATTTGCGTAGTCCAGTTGGGAGGTAATCAGTGCATGGACCACTGTCTTTCTACAGTCCATAGGTAGAAAATGAAGAAATCTGCGTATGGACCTCATTTTCCAAAAACATAAGGACGACACCTGGCTTATCTGGGCTTTGCAGGATAGGGACGAATCAAACTTGAATCCCAGATTTCTAGCGGAAGACACCGGCTGAGGGGGAGGATTAAGCACAGGTGGCCACCAAAGGTTGGTGGGGGTGGCGATGGTTGGTTAAAAAACAACACCTCAGTTTTGTCAGCATTAAGCCTGAGACAATTGTCCATCATCCAAGTTGAAATGTCAATCAAGCATTGTTTCAAATTTATAAATGCTGCTTCCGAATTATCCCTAAAGGAAAACACGAGCTGAGTGTCATCAGCATATGAGATGACACTCACCCCATGCTGTTGAATCAAAGGAGCCAGGGGAGCGAGATAAACATTAAAAAAGGCCGGGCTCAAGGCCGAGCCCTGAGGGACTCCACAAATTATGGGGCGAGAAGAGGAGATATGGGGATGCAATATGATTTTCTGGGACCGGTCTTCTAAAAAAGAGCCAAACCAAGACAGTACGGTCCCTGTCACTCCCAGATGTTTGTCTATCCAGGAGAATCTTGTGTGACACTGTGTCAAATGCTGCAGATAAATCTAACAGCACCAGCATTGCACAGTGACCAGTGTCCAAGGTCTCCCGGATAGTTTCAGCTACCTCCAGCAGCGCTGTTTCAGTACTAAACCCAGATCTAAAACCAGACTGGGAATCATGGAGGAGATTATTAACTTCCAGGAATTCAATAAGCTGCTTCGGCACTTGCTTCTCTAAAATTTTGGCAGGTGCTGGCAGGAGGGAGATAGGCCTGAAATTTTTCAAGTCAGCAGGATCTGCATCCTCTTTTTTTAAGATCGGCTGAACAAGTGCAGTCTTCCAAGCCGAAGGGTAAATCCCTGTTTCCAAGGACGAATTCCAGAGCCAATTTAAATTAGGATTGAGTAATGGGGCCAGGAGTTTGAAAAACCTAGCTGGGCAAGGGTCTAAGGGAGAACCAGATTTTGTTTTATCCATCAAGTTCAGAGAGGCCTCTAAGCTTGAAGGTCTGAACTTCGACCAAGTATGAGAGGGACATAGGGGAGGCAGAGACGCCATAGATAGGTCTCTCTGAGGAAATGAAGAATAGATGGTTTGAATTTTCTTTTGAAAAAAAATTGAAAGGTCTTCGCAAAGGGAGGCCGAGGGTACTATATTACTTTGCATGGAATCTGGTTTAGTGAAATCTTGTACAATCTTAAAGATAGCTTTAGCAGAATTATTTGCAGATTTTATTTGTATGGCGGTGTAATCCCTTATGGCTTTGCGTTTAAGTCTGTGAAAAATGTTTAATGATGTTTTGTAGGCTATTTTCCACTCACTATTATAGGATCTGCGCCAAATCCGTTCAAGTTTTTTACAAAGACTCCTCTTTACGGAGTTCAGGTGTAAACCAAGGGGCTGTAGGCTTATTTCTAGCTACTTTCATAGTTCTCATAGGAGCTAAAAAGTCAAGTGACGATGTAACCCAAAGATTAAAAGTATTGGCATCGTCATTAGGATCGCCGGACAGAAGAATGGGGTTGTTTAGTAATATAGGACCTATTGCTTCAGTTGTAATTTTCTTCCAGTTCCTCTTGTCTTCACGGACTGGATTCACTGGGCTGGTGCTCTTGGTTATAGGCAAGGTAAATGGTACCAGACTATGGTCAGACCAGATAAGAGGAATAGGATCTCCGGTCGTTAAGGTGAGGATGTTGGTAAAAATAAGGTCCAACATATGACCAGCTACATGTGTAGGCAGGGAGACCTTTTGAGTGAGATTGAGCCCTTTCAGCATGTCTGTTAGCTGAACAGCCAGAGGGCAGAGCTCATTGTCCATGTGGACATTAAAGTCACCAAGAGCTAGAAAATTCACATATTTCAAAGAGAGATCCGCAATAAAATCACAGAGTGCCAGAAGCTCTGATGATTTAGAGTCAGGGGCGGTAAACTAATACTCCTGCAACAGTAAATGTAGGGGAGATTTTAATACTAAAGGACATAGCTTCTATGAGGCCTGTTAATTCAATTTTTTTATAAGAGGTTTCCCAGTTATTTCTTGTGATTATTGCAAGTCCACCCCCCAGTCTATTGCCCACTCTATTAACTGTGCTTATTTTGTAGCCGGCTGGGACAGCTAACATAATATCTGGGTTGGAGCTCTTTCTCAACCAGGTTTCTGTGAGGAATATAAGGTCCCATTCATTTGCCTCCAGTATTATTAGGTAAACATACCAAGTAATCAAGGAATATGACATTACTACGCGTACTAATACCACGCGTGTCATTACAACGCGGGTATTACTACGCATAGTCAATTACGACCTACCATTACAACGCATACTTTTACCACGAATATGCCTTTACCACGCAAGCCATTACAACGCAAATGCATGCGTGGTAAAGGTATACTCTGGTAAAAGTATCTAAGGTAAGTTACACTACCCTGCCCTACCCTAAACCCCAATTTAGTACCCAATCTTAGTGGAAAGGAGCCTGTCCAAATCTGTAATAATTTCTTGTATTTTCAATGTCTTTGATTGGGTCTTGTTATAGCATGAATCTCAATGTCCAAATATTTCACATGGGAGTCTTGTCTCTCATATCAATCTTGATGTTTATTCATTCAATCTCATCACTAGTAGTCAACTCAGCCCAGCCAACGCGTTTCTTTGACACAGGATGTGAAGCGGAGAGGAGGTCTTGATGGAGGCAGGTTGGAGATAACGAGATCGAGAACATAGGAGATGTAGAAGTCTATCACAACTTGCCTCACCCTGCCAGACTGAATGGAAGATTGAAATGAGCCCGCCGAGCATTATTGTGATCTAGAGCCCTGATGATGTCCTTGTGGACGAAACGCTTTGGCTGGGCTGAGTTGACTACTAGTGATGAGATTGAATGAATAAACATCAAGATTGATAAAGACATTGAACATACAAGAAATAATTACGGTTTTGGACACGCTCCTTTCCACTAAGATTGGATTCTTCATTCATGTTGCCCTAGGGGTGGTGGGGCAACTGGGAGTTGAGCGTGGGAAAGTGAAAGCCACTGCCTTGGTGTATATTCCCCAAATCTGAAAGAGACACGTTAGTGACAGATTCCTTACCTTAGAATATCCCCAGGCATCAGGCTGGATCCGGAAAGTTTTTGCGTAGCAGTACCCTTGCGCGTCGGTAGGCGGCGTCGTGCGGCTCCGCGTCCGTCGTCGGCGTCGTGGTCGCCGGGATGACGTCGCGGGCAGTACTTAGACGCCGCCCCTGCGCGCTGACGTCAGTTCTTCTTTTTCCGCGCCAGTAAGCGCAGATCCGGGAAGAGCAGTGCCCTAGTCAATTTTTGACTAACCTTTTTTGTGAATTTTTTCACTGTTTCTTCATCGAGTCTTCACGACTCCTAGGTGTCGTAGGGATGCCCGGCTTCAAGCCATGCGGAGCCTGTGGTCGCATGATGTCGATCACGGACCCGCATTTCGAGTGTCTCTTCTGTCTCGGCCGAGACCACGACACGAAGTCGTGCCCTAACTGCCGGAAACTTCATCCGAAGGCTTTGCGAGAGCGGTCTCGAAAGCTACTCGAGGTCCGGCAGTCGGCTCCGCGCCGCACCAAGCCCCGGTCCCGGGAGAGGTCGAGGGGCCGGTGGCGGAGTCCCGCCGGTCGTCGGAGTCCAAGTCTTCGCGCTCCTCGGGTAAGTCGAAGCACAAGAAGTCTAAGAAGCGTCATCGCTCTAAGACTTCGCCTCGCCGGTCTCTCGACTCGGCTGAGGCCCCAGTCGGCACCGTCCCCGCGGCCCCGGACATGCCTGTAGAGCCGCCCCCGCATTACCCGTCCTTTCCGGGTTTGGGGGCGACTCCGGCCGAAATACAGGAATTCCTGTAGGCCATGGCCCGCCTCTTCGGGCCTTCAGGCCCCTCCCGTGCGCCTTCGGGCCCCGCGGGCCCCGATGGGGTTGCCCCGGCGCCGCCGTCGACTCTGGTCCCGGCGCCGCCTGTCCCACCAGCCTTCATCCCGGCCTCGGCTCCGGCCCCGGCCTCGATCCCGGCTCCGGTGGTGCCGCAACCCCCATCGACGCCGGTTGACCTAACCACGCCTCCGCCGACGCCGATGTCCCCGGTGCCGTTCCTGATGCCGGACGGCGTCGGACGGCGTCGGTCCCCGGCTCTCTCCGGCTCCGGACATGGAGCCGGACCGACGTCGCTCGACGCCGGCTCCGGCGCCGATGAGACCTTGGGTCCCAAATGTCCCCCCCCCTCCTCCATATTTTGAACAAGAGGAGGACCAGGAGAGCTGGGAGGGGTCTGAGGACCCTCTCACACAACAGTGTGAGTATGATCTGGGCTGAGGAACTTGGGGATGCCAGTGGTCTAGACACCTCCCCTGACACTGGCATGCTGTCTCCTCCCGTGGCTACGGAGGAGGGAGCTAATTTTGCAACGGTGTTGCGTAGAGCAGCTGGAGCCTTACATCTCCAGTTGCCTACTGTGGCCGTCAGGGCTAACCTCCTGACAGAAGTGCTTCAGCCGGCGGCTTCCTCCTCGGAGACTGTGCTGCCGTTTAATGATGCACTCACTGACGTTCTTTTGGGTGCCTGGCCCAAACCCACCACAGGGGCTCCTGTGGATAGGAACGTGGCCCGACGCCATCGCCCTGCTCCGGGCGACTCATTGTTTCTCTCCCAACATCCCACCCCCGAGAGCTTGGTTGTCCAAGCCTCTGCCTCCCAAACCGCCTTCCCTACCGCCCCTCCGGATAGGGAATCCAAACGCCTGGACCAATTTGGGAAGAAGGCTTTTTCTTCCTGCAGTGCTGGCTTGCGGTCCGTCAACACCGGTTGCCTTTTGGGCCGATATACCCACTCCCTGTGGGATTCGGTGGCGGCTGTTTTGCCGCAGTGTTCTGAGGAGGTCCAGACACTGCTTTACCCGCGCCATTGCGGAAGGGCGAGATGCGGCTAAATACACCATACGTTGTGGCCTTGATACCGCCGACTTGCTGGGCAGATCGCTTGCGACGACTGTGGCGCTACGTCGCCACGCCTGGCTGAGAACAACTGGTTTCTCGGGTGATGTCCAGAATACACTCATGGACATGCCCTTTGATGGAGTCGGTCTTTTTGGTTCAAAGGCAGACCATGCGCTGGAGCGGTTTAAGGACTCACGGGCTACTGCCAAGTCCCTGGGCCTTTCTGTTGTACGCCCTCCGCTCACCTCTGCTTTTCGCCCCTTTCGTGGCCACGGAAGGGGCGCCCAGTCACGTCAGCTGCCCAGCCACCGGCCCGCGCAGCAAGCGTCTTCGCGTGGCCGAGGACGTGGATACCGCTGTGGCGGTTCGGGCAACCAGCGTGCGGGTCAGGCCACCACCTCCAACCCGTCCGCGGCCTCCAAGCCCTCCTAGTCCCTCCTTTCCGGTGCACAGCACGCCAGTAGGGGGCAGGGTCCGCCATCACCTTCACCACTGGCGTCCCATCACCTCGGACAGGTGGGTCTTGGACATTGTCCGAAGGGGCTACTCCCTCCCCTTCGAGACCACCCCCCCAGCCATGCCACCTCAATGCCACCGCATGTCCGGGCATCACTTGGTTCTTCTGCAGAAGGAAGTCATGGCCCTCTTTGCCAAGAGGTCCATCGAGCATGTTCCGACCCCAGAAGTAGGACGTGGTTGCTACTCCCACTACTTCCTCGTGCCCAAAAAGGACAAGGAGGACATGCGTCCTATCTTGGACCTCCGGAACGTCAATCGCTTCCTCCGGAAGGAGAAGTTCAAGGTTCAAGATGCTCACCCTAGCTCAGGTCTTGACTGCCCTCGACCCTGGAGACTGGTTGGTAGCGTTGGACTTGCAGGACGCTTATTTTCACATCCTCGTCCTGCCGGCCCACCGGCGTTACCTGCGGTTCACGGTAGGCCTCGAGCATTTTCAGTTCACCGTGCTCCCCTTTGGCCTTACAAGTGCCCCTCGGGTGTTCACCAAAGTGATGGCGGTGGTCGCAGCTCATCTGCGCCGGGCAGGGGTTCCAGTCTTCCCCTACCTCGACGACTGGCTGCTGAAGGCGGGCTCGTCCCAGGCAGTCGTCTCCCACCTCCAGACTACGGCCGAACTCCTGCACTCGCTGGGGTTCTCCATCAATGTGCCGAAGTCGCATCTGATTCCTTCTCCACAGCTCCTTTTCATCGGAGCAGTTCTGGACACGACGCAGTTTCGGGCCTATCCTCCCGAACGGCGAGTCCGGGATATTCAGGCTATGATTCCGATCTTTCAGCCTTTATCCTGGGTTTCGGTACGGATGACCCTGAGGCTGCTGGGCCTCCTGCATCCTGCTGGTCACTCATGCCAGATGGCATATGCGGGCTCTGCAGTGGGACCTGAAGTTCCAGTGGGCGCAGCACCAGGGCAACCTGTCCGATCACGTCCAGATCTCGGAGGGGACTGCAAAACAGTTGCAGTGGTGGCTCTCGAACCGGCAATGGGTCATGGGCAGATCCCTCTCCCTTCCCCAGCCAGAGCACACAGTTGTGACGGACGCGTCCCTTCTGGGATGGGGCGGTCACATGGGAGAGGCGGAGATCAGAGGCCTCTGGTCTCCGGCGGAGTCCCGGCTCCATATCAACCTTCTGGAGCTCCGGGCGATCCGACTTGCACTCAAGGCATTCCTTCCCTCTGTCAAAGGGAAGGTAGTGCAGGTGTTCACAGACAACACCACCGCCATGTGGTACTGCAACAAACAAGGCGGGGTGGGGTCGTGGACCCTTTGTCAGGAGGCTCTGCGCCTCTGGACATGGCTGGACCATCAGGGCATGTTCCTGATGGTTCAACACCTGGCAGGTTCCCTGAACGCCAGGGCGGACGAACTCAGCCGCAGGTGCATGATGGATCACGAATGGCGTCTTCACTCGGAAGTGGCGCAAGGACTCTTTCTACAGTGGGAGAGCCTTGGTTAGATCTATTCGCCACCGAAGAGAACGCGCAATGTCATCAGTTCTGCGCGTTGGAATTTCCAAGGCGGCACTCGCTCGGCGACGCTTTTCGGCACGAGTGGAGTTGCGGTCTGTTGTACGCCTTTCCGCCTATACCACTTCTACCCAGAGTGTTGAAGAAGATTCGGCACGACCGGGTATCCCGAGCTACTCAGTATGAGCGTAGATCCCCCGATCCGTCTGCCTCTTCGGGAGGATCTTCTGTCGCAGCAGCAGGGGACGGTCCTCCACCCGAACCTGTCCAGCCTCCACCTACTTGCGTGGAGATTGAGCGGCGGCAGTTGATTCCTTTCGACTTGCCTCTCGAAGTTTGTGATTTAATTCTGGCAGCCAGGCGTCCCTCCACTAAGGTGGTATACGCCTGCAGGTGGAACAAGTTTGTGGCATGGTGCACAGCAAAGGCTGTGAATCCCCTTTCTGCCCCTCTTTCTGAGGTTCTTCTGTTCCTTCTTTCCCTGGCCCAACAGGGTTCTGCCCTGGGTATCATCAAGGGCTATCGTTGTGCTATCTCGGCCTTCCTCAGGCTTCCTGATCAGCCCTCCCTTTTCAAGTCCCCTGTTAACAGGTTTCTAAAAGGCATTACACACCTCTTCCCTCCTGTTCCGTTTGTGATGCCTCAGTGGGACTTGAACTTGTTTCTTACCTTTCTTATGTGCGCTCCCTTTGAGCCTCTACATAACTGTCCTCTTCGTCTTCTGACTCTGAAGACAGCCTTTCTGGTGGCCATCACCTCCGCTCGGCGGGTGAGTGAGCTCCAGGCTCTTTCATGCAAACCTCCCTTTCTGTCTGTCCATCCAGACAAGGTTGTTCTTAGGACGCGTCCGTCCTTCTTGCCAAAGGTGGTTACTGCCTTCCACATTGGGCAGACCATCACTTTGCCCACCTTCTTTCCGCCTCCGCATCCTTCCAGAGAGGAAGAGAGGCTCCACCGTCTGGACCCAAAACGTGCGCTTTCTTTTTATATCAACCGCACACAACACTTCCGGGTGTATGACCAGCTCTTTGTTGGCTACGTGGGCGCCAAAAAAGGTCGGGCGGTGCACAAGAGAACCATCTCCCGCTGGGTAACCTTGTGTATCAAAGCCTGCTATTCTTTGGCTAAGAAGGAGCCTCCTGTTGGGCTGCGTGCCCATTCCACCAGGGCAACGACTGCTACCACGGCTTTAGGCCGCGGTGTTCCGCTGCGGGATATCTGTCAGGCAGCTACGTGGGCCTCGCTGCACACGTTTACAAAGCATTACTGCCTTGACAGTCAGGTCCGGAGGGACGGCTTCTTTGGCCGTTCTGTCCTCCGGGACTTCCTTGTCTGATCTTTGTTCGCAGACCCACCACCGGGGTTGGTATTGCTGGGGTATCTATTCTAAGGTAAGGAATCTGTCACTAACGTGTCTCTTTCAGATGCACAAGTTACTAACTTGTGTAACTTTATATCTGTAAGAGACAGTAGTTAGTGACAGATTCCTTACCGCCCACCCATCCTCCCCGTTCTGCGAACTGATTTCTAGGGTTAAGGACATCCCTTTCAGGGCCCTAGTATTTTTCAGACACCTATGTCAGCTTCTTGCATGGCTCTGCGTTCCTGGCGCGGAAAGTCGTGTACAGAACTGACGTCAGCGCGCAGGGGTGGCGTCTAAGTACTGCCCGCGACGTCATCCCGGCGATCACGACGCCGACGACGGACGCGGAGCCGCACGACGCCGCCTACCGACGCGCAAGGGTACTGCTACGCAAAAACTTTCCGGATCCAGCCTGACGCCTGGGGATATTCTAAGGTAAGGAATCTGTCACTAACTACTGTCTCTTACAGATATATCGTTACACAAGTTAGTAACTTGTGCTTTAGTACCCAATGACGACCGCCCCGAGCCCCAAAACTTTCACTACCCTAAATCACTACCTCTGCATGACCCCCCGACCCCCAATCCTTTCCCTACCTAAAAACACTACCCCTTCACGACCCTCCCCCAACCCCCAGATCTTTCCCTACCCTAAAACACTACCCTGCACGACCACCCCGACCCTACCCTAAAACACTACCCCTGCACATCCCTCCCCCCAGGCCTCTCCTTACACTAAAACACTACCCTGCACGACCCCCTAACACTACCCTAAACCCTAAAACACTACCCCTGCACGACCCTCCCCCGACCCCCCAGTCCTTTCCCTACCTTAATACACTACCCTGCACGACCCGACCCCCAGTCCTCTCCTTACACTAAAACACTACCCTGCACGACCCCCCGACACTACCCCAAACCCTAAAACACTACCCCTGCACGACCCTCCCCCGACCCCCAGTCCTCTCCCTACCCTAAAATACTACCCTGCACGACCCCCCGACCCTACCCTAAACCCTAAAACTCTACCCTGCATGACACACACCCCTGACCCCCTTTTACCCTAAAAAAGCAACCCCTACCCCAGGCCCAATACCCCTTACCTCTCTCTCCTCGTGGTTCTCTCTGTCCTCCTGGTTCCTGCTGCACGTCTAGTCTGAGGGGCGGTGCACGTTGTTGTGAGGAAACGGAAGAGCCTCTGTTTTCTCACAACCACGTGGATCGCATACATTTTTTTATAAGGTATGTGCTTTTACCACACATACCTTTACAGCAAAATTCGTTGTAAAGGCATGTGTGGTAAAAGCACATGCGTTGTAAAAAAATGCGTAGTAATGACTACGCGTTGTTACAACGCATGCGTGGTAACGGTATGTGGGGAAACAGCTGCGTTGTAATGGCTGTTTCCCGTAATCAAGGAAGAAATGCCCCTTAGGTGGGCAGAGGGCCGTGACTAGCTGCGGATAAAGAAAATCTGGTACAAACAAAGAAGTACCAGTAAATATAAAGAAAAGTGTGACTAATACAAATAGTTAAAACAGCTTAGGTATTGGAATATATACTTAAAAGTACTCCACAACACATTGATTAACTCATGTGGTCCTTGTGGCACATCTGCCCGAGACCTCTCCTCCTCTGCCGACCTGCACGTAGGGAATGAAGGGGTCGGCCTGTTTTAAAGGACGAGAAATATCCACCTCTAATGCATGTCCGGTGTGGCTAATTAGTGGCCAAGGCAGCTAAAGGTATTCAGGATGGCCGAGCGGGCTGATAGCGAGGTATAATGAAAGTTTAATCAAAATATCCAAAGTACTTCAGGATGGCTGAGCGGAGCTGGTGCAAGACATATGTTAGTGCATTGACTCCCTCGTTTTGCCTTTATGAAAGCGAGGGACCTGTGAGTCTGGATGAAGTAGAGCAGCAGTGATCCCGTATGGAGCCAGGCCTGAGTTCGGTATTTTGGTGCACCATGGGAGGCATCGACTGGCGCTACGTGTGAGCGTCGCATCCGTCGAAGCTCGTCAAAGTGTTGTCATGCCTCCCTACACCAGGTGCTTTCAGCCTTTGCCTTATTTAACAAACAGTACTGCTTGCTCCCAACTCTTTACTAGTAGGTAATCCAAATACCATATAACTTTTGACATGCGCAGCCACACTCCGCTCTAGGGTGCACCCTGTGTCCATTCTATGCACCTACACATGTACACTCAGCAATTTTATGCTCCATATGACTGTTGGCCATACAAATTTTCTTTTTCAAAATGATGTAAGGGTTATTGGAGTAATATGAGTAACAGTATCATGGATGAGATCAGTGATGTCATTTCACCGATCACAAGTGATGTAATATGTGAGGTCATTAGCCTCTTAGAATGAATGTGTAAGATACAATTAGTTCGCTGAACTATAACTGGTGAATTTCAGGGCGCTTTTAGTTTTTAAAAGTTATTTATCTCATTTCAACACCTGACTATCCTGTCACTTTAACCCATATTTTTTTCAGTGATTTTTTTTCCATTACAGTCTATCCACACTACTCCATAAGCCCTTACATAATTCTAAAAAAGAAAGTTGTTAGTAAAGGACCTGTAGTTATATAAACAATAGTGTTACTGTGTAAACATGTGTGGGTGCATGACATGGAAATTAGTCCTCAATGCAGGTGTGGCTGTGCATGTTCAAAGTTCTATGGTGCACCGTTTGCGTATCATTAAAGTTTTGGGTACAATTAGTACTCCATATAAAACAAGGTACAGGCTGCGCGCACGTTATGTGGATTGTATAGTAGTGTTTCAAAGTAGAATATTCCTTAATGTCAAAGCCTATTATAAAAAATTAGTAAACCCAAAGCTAAGGTTGACAACAGATTATTTGGCCAGTGTATTTCTGATGGATACTTCTAACTGCAGATATCCCAAGTTGTGAATACCCTGGGGCACCAGACTTGATCCAGAGTGTTTTCGTGGGAATTCCCTTAAGCGTCTGTAGGTAGCATCATAGGACTCCGCATTGGGTCTGTCCCACCGCAGAACTGACATCCATTCCTTTCTTTCCACACCTTTCGACACAGAAATCAGAGCTCGCTATCTTGATTCCGTCAAAGCCTGACACAAAGCTCTCTCAAAAACTTTTCCAACGTGCAAGGGACATGTCCCCTCTAAAAACGACAGATTTTGAACTGTGTAAGGAGCTGCCACACGCAGATATCGGTGACGGACACTCACGAGGTCTGTCTCTCGTGCCTGGGCTGCAAGCTGGATTCAAAGTTGTGCTACTAATGTGCAAAGATGAACCCAAAGGCCATCTGAGACTGCAAAGCCTAGTTATTTGTCGCGGAACACCATCACAAATTGAAGAAATGGCGATTGAGGGTGCGGACGCCATCTCCGTCCCACGGTCAAGCTTGTGGTTGTTCATCTGTGAGGTCAAAATCTTCAGGTAAGTCCATGAAAAAGAAACAGGAATTCGAAGCATGGCTCCCCTTCGTCCTTCTGCTGCCACTGCATGGAGTTGCTTGATGTCCCGGGTGCCTCCAGGCCACAAACTGACTCCTTCTTCCGAACCGATTTTTGCTTTTGCCCCACACACCCTGATTTTCTTGGTCAGTCAGTGATACTGCAACAAATCAAGAGTTCAAAGAGGCTATGGATCGTTGTTTATCTTCAAAGAAGTCTTTTGAGTCGTGAGGTATAGTGGCTCCCCCCTTACCTGGCAATGCGCATGGGCATCCGACTCTGTGTTAGAATGTTTTTCCTGCCATCTGGTTCGGACATTTACTAATGGAGTCTTCACGTTAGGTGCTTGTAGCGCTTTCCATTCGGGCCCACTTTTTTTTTTTTTTAAACAGATTTTATTTGTCAAAATAACACAAAAGGCGCAGATCTCTGTACCCCAGAGACAACTGCCGCATATACGACTCACATATTGAATTTGACCATTTTTCGTAAAAATACAGGAGAATATGAAATGCAATACAAATAAAATCAAAACTCCCAAAACAACCACCCCCCGTGCACTGTCTTCCTACTCTAGAGCCATTTATCGCTAATTCATACTGCCATTGAGCATCATAAGGGCCCATCATCCACAAAGCAATTACCATCCAGGAAGTGCAGACAAGGCACCAGTAGATACAAAGGCGCAGGAGAGAGGAACAACAGGAGAGATGGAGGTCACACTGGTTGCCGACTCCGACTCTCCCGTGGCGGTTCAAGCTCCAAACCTCGATAATCTGCCCAGCGCCTCCAGATCTTGTAGTGCTTCCGAGGGCACCCCCGGGCCTCGAATATTGGGATCTCCAAGCCCTTACAAAAGTCCATACCGTTCTTCCAAGCCGAGACCGAGGGGGCAACTGCCGCCTTCCAGACCCTAGCTATGTCCCTCTTCGCCAAGGTGAACCCCAGGAGCATAAGATGACGCTTATATATATTGCCCCCGATCCCTTCCATCACATGAAGGAGAACTAGCTTCGGCGACCTGGGGAGAGCCCACCCCAGCACTTCAGAGAGACAGGCCTGCACCCCCCTCCAGAATCTCGCTAGCGCCGTGCAATGCCACACAGTGTGCAACAGGGTCCCATCCTCGTGATTGCATCGGAGACACACCGTGGAAGCCACTAAGCCCGCCCTCCAGAGTCTGACCCTGGTGAAATAAACTCGATGGAGGTATTTAAATTGAATAAGCCGCAGGCTCATTGCAATAACCGCCCCTCGCGGAGAGGCCAGAGCCTCCGTCCAGTCCTCCTCTTCCAACTGACCCACGTCACCCTCCCAGGCCTCCCTTAGGCGCTGCAGCGAAGGGGAACAATGTGTAACCAGGGATTGGTAGATTTTGGAAATCTTATGGTCCCGGAGGTCCCCCATAAACACCTTAGCTTCCACCGGGCTAAACTCCGGCAGCGAAGCCAGACCTTCCAGACTGGGGGAAATAGCATGCCTGAATTGTAGATACTTAAAAAATTGGGTCTTCGGCATTTGAAAGTCTTTCTGAATATCCTGAAAGGATTTTAAAATCGAACCCCGCATGACATCCCCCCAAGGTGGAAATACCAATACTGTTCCAGTCGCGGAACCCAGAGAGTGTCGCCAGGCGTGGAAAGCGGCCATTATGCCATAGAGGGGTCTCCCGATTTAGTCTGTTCCACCAGCCCATCCTCCGTAGCGCCTGCCTCCAGATTTGAAAAACAATCCGCGTGGCTGACGGTAGGGAGCGTCTCAACGGCGCAGAATAAAGAATAGTGTGTAGAGAGTGGTCACCCATGCAGCGCCGCTCAACGGCGTATGCCGGATCCGCCCTGTCCCCATACCACCACTCATTTAACACGAGCAAATGTGATGCCACATAATAAGACCAAATATCAGAGGTGGCCAGCCCCCCACAATACGTGGACTGAAAACAAGTCCGTATCGCCACCCGAAATGCCCCACCATCCCACAGGAACTGACCCAATGCCGCATTCACCTGACGAAACCACCGCGGCGGGATCGGATAAGGATGATTCTGCAGTTGATATAGCAGGCGCGGGAGGGACACCATCTTAAATATGGCTGAACGACCATAAATGGACAGGGGCTTGTGGGACCAGGTCTTAATATCCTCGCGCACGCGATCCCATACAGGTGCGAGGTTGCGCTCCCACGCCGTAGCGGGAGAGTCAGACAGATACACCCCCAAATATTTCAAGCCGCCATGTACCACCTGCACCGACGAAGCCCAGCACGCCCACACCGCTCAAGACCCACAGGGTAGACTTCCAAGGGTTCATATACAGACCCGAGGTCTCCCCAAAGATCTGCATAATACGCAGCAGTCGGGGACCCGTCCTGTCCAGGTTGGTAAGAAAGAACAGCACATCATCGGCGTATAAAGCAATACGATCGGACAGTCCGTGCGCCCATTCAAACCCGGACACCTGAGCGTCCATTCGCACCCAAGCGGCCAAGGGCTCCATGGCTAAAGCGAAAACATAGGGGGACAGTGGACACCCCTGCCTGGTGCCTCGCCCAATAGAGAAGGTAGAGGAGACGAAGCCCGCAACTCGCACCGACGCCGTTAAGTCTGTATATAGCAAAGTTAGATAGGATAAGAAACAAGGTCCGAAATTAAGCCTTCGTAGGAGCGCGAATAGGTACACCCAACTCAAAGAATCAAAAGCCCTGTCCATATCCGCCAATAGGAGCGCTGCTCGTTCCCCCAGGCCCTGCAACGTGCGCCCGCCGAATATTATGTCGGGTCGCGCGTTGGGGCATAAACCCGGCCTGGTCCAGATGCATGAGCGAAGAAATATGGGGTCGGAGACGATTCGCCAAGGCTTTGGCCAATACCTTGGCCTCAACGTTCAATAGAGAAATAGGACGATACGAGGCGTGGTGTTCAGGTGGCCTACCTGGCTTGTGGAAAACTACAACCTCCGCGTGTCTCCAATCACTGGGCAGTCTCCCCCCGGTCCCTGGCCTCCTCCACCACCCCGCGATAGTGGGGCCCCAGCTGCAGAAAGTATTTTTTGTAGAATTCGCACGGAAAGCCATTCGGGCCCGGAGCCTTGCCAGAATTCAGATCCCCCAATGCCGCCCCCAATTCTTCTTCCGTAAGTGGGCCCTCCAATTCCTCCCGCACCTCGTCGGAGAGCGCCTTCGGCGGAAGGTCATCTAGAAAGCGGCCGATAGCTTCCGCCGACAGGCATTCCGTGGGGGCGTACAATGTAGCATAATACTCCGCAAAACTACTAGCAATGGCTGACGCGTCTGTCAAGGGTAACCCATCCGGCCCCGCGACACCCGGAAGAGCCCGGGGGCGGAATGAACCCTGGCATAATCTATGCAGCAACTTACCAGATTTGTCGCCCCACTGATAAATCCTGCTACGGGTAGCCAACCATGCCTGGCGAGCCTCATCCAATAGGATATGAGAGTATTCCTGCTGTGCGAGTAACAGTTGACGGCGAGCCTGCCCCCCCCCCTCCCCGCTGCGCACTTCCAGCCCAATGATATTAGCCTCCGCACGCACCAGGGTCTCCCTAGGCGATTTTCGGGATGCTACACAATAGGAGATATCTACCCCACGGAGTGTGGGTTTCATAGCTTCCCAAACAGTTGCGGCCAACCGAACCCACGTTATTGGCCAAATATTGATCAATGGCATCCTCCATCCGTTCCCTGTAATCCTCCTTCTGGAGGTTCCAGGCCGAGAGGCGCCACCGGAACGGCCCATGGGACCCCCCTGCCCGTATAGTAAGGGCCACTGGCGAGTGATCGGATAGGCCCCGTGGGAGAATGTCCGCCGCCACCACCCTGCTATCAAAGACCCGTGGGATAAATAAATAGTCAAGGCGAGAGAAGGAGCCATGTACTGCCGAGAGGTAGGTGTAGCCCTGCGTGGTACTGTGCAATCTGCGCCATGGGTCAACCCAATCCAAGCCCGTCACTAAAGAGAATAATTTAGTACAGTGCCGGGCCTCCAGCCGATCCCCCGACCTCCATCGATCCCTGGCCATATCCATAACATCGTTCCAATCACCTCCTACTATCGCTAGACACTCAGGCATACCTGACCACAGGGTCATAATTTTCTCCGCTAGACCCCAGGAAAAAGGCGGGGGCATAAACGCTTCCTAATACCAAGGCATCTCCGCCCACCATGCCCTGCACGAACAGATATCTGCCCTGCAGGTCCCCCCAAGTTTTGACATGTGTATGCGACTCTGCGGTGTATTAAAATAGCGACCCCGCGGGATCCCCTCACAAACCCAGAATGAAAGACCTGAGCAAATCCGAACCGCTGGAAGCACAAAGTCTTAGTCCCCATGAGGTGCGTCTCCTGCAACATCAACACATCTGCAAGGGCGCGCTTGGTCTGCCTTAGAATAGCCCCTCGTTTGATCTTGTCCAGAGCCCCCCTGACATTCCAGCTGAGGACCCGGAGGAGCCCGGAGGCTTCCCGTGTGCAGTCAGGCATTTCTATCCTGTATAGGACCCATACCGGTCAATGGCACCAACAGTAATCCTCTGAACATATTTACCAGACTCCAGAACCCTAGTAGACAGTGCAGCTTCCCAACAAAACCTCCCCCCAAACACAACGCAACAATTCCCCCCCCCACCCCACCCTGTACCTCAAGAACAGTGAAGTACCTGTCGCGGCAGGCAGAGCAGGCTGACCCCAACAGGAGGTCCCACCCCTCACCCACCAATGGATCCCCAGTTCACAGCCCATTGTCCGCTGGCCCTCTCTCCATCTGCAGAGCCCCACGGAGAGACTGGCCTTCATATGCGCTTCTCCAGTCTAAGCAAATAGTTCAAAACTAAAACAGAACATGGACACCCTGCACTTAGTCTGCCGAAACATGCTGCCGGGAAGTGGACCCCTCACGTGCCGCGGCACCGCCAGATTGGGAGCGACGCCTGGACTTGGAGCGCCTGCCACCCCTACCCCTTGGCTTGAGGTGATTCCGGACAGTCCCGCTCGAGGAGGAGTCGGACTCCCTCCCCGGTGGCGAGTGAGGACGCAGCCGCACCGTCTCGTCCGTCCATAGGAACACCTCCTCCGGTGAATCAAAGAAGTGAGTGCGGGACCGGTATACCACTCGCAGCCTGGCTGGATAAAGCAAAGCGTAGGGGAGCTTGAGCTCGTGGAGGCGGGCCTTGGCGGCCAGGAAGCTTTGCCGCTTTTGCTGCACTTGTTTCGTGTAGTCCGGGAAGATCAAGATGCGAGAATTGTCGAATAGTAGCGGCTCCTTGGCCCGGGCCTGTTTCAGGATAGCGTCCCTGTCATGACAGTTAAGAAGCTTAGCGATTACAGGCCTCGGGCAGGCCCCCGGTGGGGGCTTCTGCATCAGGGCCCTATGAGCCCGTTCTACAACAAAGCATTTCGATAGTTCCTCAGGAGGGACCCAGCCCACGAGCCAGTCTGTAAGGAACCGCTCCATGTTACCATTTTCGCAGCCCTCCGGAAAGCCAACGAAGTGCAGGTTGTTGCGCCACGCTCTCCCCTCAGCGTCCTCCACCCTCGATGCCAGTCCCCGTTGTGTGGTCTCAAGGGACGATACCTTTTGCTGCAACGTGGCCACCACATCCTCTACTCCCGAAATCCTCGTCTCCGTCTCTGTAATGCGGGCGACTGCGTTCCTCAGGTCCTGACGTAGGAGCATTACATCGGAGCCGACCGCCACGATCTTGGCCTCCAGAGCGTCTCTAGATTGGGTAATAGCTGCCAGTAGGGCCGCATTATCAGGCACAACATTCTGAGATCCCCCGGGTGCCGCCGCTGGGGTCCCCTGGCCCGTAAATTTGTCCATCGTGCTCTGCTTGGCCGAGCCACTACCGGGCTCGTCTCTTGTCATACTGGCCCACTCACTGCCGCCGTCTCCAGCCAAGAGAACACTGTAGGTCGAAATATCGCAGATCAGATGGGCCAATAAATACCCCAGTCAGGCAGGACAGACAGTGTAGGATAGCCCAGCCCTAAGAGACTCGTCCTCACCAACAAATAGGTGCGTCACCAACCAAGAGGAAGCCGGGGTCTCACTCACGGCCACGCCCAGGACCCAGCCGGGCCCTGAGCGGCAGAACAGATCTAGAGGACCACCAGGATTGCAGCCACCCGGCCGATAGACCGCCGATATACGGCCACTGCCTGGAGATGCGGGGGGAACCAGGCACCCGTTCCGCGGCTCGCTTATCAGCAGATGTGGAAGAAGATCACTGGCAAGCCCAGTCAGTGCGTCGTTGGGATGCGTGTCGCGCCCCGCGTGGGAACCCCCAGCACGGCCCGGCCGGCCGCCGATCCAGGACACCCAATGAACCGTGAGGAAGATGAAGCCAGCCCCGCAATGAGTCCAGGCCCCCCGGGATGAAGGCAGGCCGCCCCGCAGCCTCTCACTCCTCTTGCCGGTAATACGGGGATCCCTCGGGGCACCTCGATGCGCGGTCCCCCCCTGCGGCCCGACAAGACCGCAGAGCCTCCGGAGGATGCGCCCCACAGGGGAAGAAGAGGGGGGGGAGATGGGGGGGGAAACCAACACCGGGGCGCCAAAGATGGAGTGGGGGGGGCGCCGACCTCGGCCAGTCCGCACACCCAAGCCGCACTCCCCACAGCGCTTCAGCCCCACAGCGCTTCAACCCCGCGGCCCGACTCGGCCGCCGAGCGACTTGGCCCTCCCCGGCCACAGTCCCAACACCAGGGCCCTCAATGCCGTCCGGCCGATATGGCGCTATAATCAACGGGGTAGGGAAAAGAGCGCAGCAATCGGGTGCGGCCGCCTCTCCTGGTGCGGGCGACCAGGGACCCCCGCGATGCAATGTCACTGCAGGTCCCCCCCCTTTGCGGCCCGAAACGACCGCCGAACCCCCTCAACAGGCCCCAACTCAGAGAGCGGGGGGGGGGGAAGGGGGATGATGGGCTCACTCCCAACCCGCACTGTAGCTTCCACGGGCCCACGCCGGCCCTCGAAACAAAGGAGGCTTCAAGAATCACAGGGGGCCCCCCCCTCACCACCAGAGATCCGCAGGGGGAACCACAAAGATGGCGGCCAGCCGATCGCGCACCCTCGGCAGCTCCTCACCTCTGCGGCCCGATCTGGCCGCCGATCTCCTCTGCACCTCCGCCGGTCCTCACGCGATCAAGGGGAAGCCGACGCTCAGGATAGGAGCCCCGCTCAGCTAACACCCGTCGGGACTCTCGCAGTCACCAAAGCGGGGCGCGCCCCTAACGCAGCCGCCGCGGCAGCACCTCAGCCCGGCCAGGGAACCAGGCCACTCCCCGGCTCAGCACAAGGCTATGCCACGGATAGGCCATGTCCCCTTCAGACGACCGCACTGCCGTCCGTGGATCTCCCGCGACGTCAAGGCTGGCCCAGAGATAGCTCGCTGATGTCCGATTGCGGCGGAACCGTTCAGGGATTCAAATTACCGCTGGAGAAGCAGGATAATGTGCAGGATAAAGTAGGGCTGGACGGAGCGCGCTCAGCCCATGTCCGCAATGATGGCCTATCAAGCCACGCCCCCCCATTCGGGCCCACTTTGCTGTTCAACACGGTAGCACCGTAAAACCTTTCATGCCTTGACAGTTTTGTTTTCTCGGCTTAGCATTGTAGCTGGCGGCAACCTTCTTTGATTCCTATCAGGGCCTGGGCCCTCCTTGCGGCTTTTGTGCCCCTTGCCTTGTAACTTTTATCAATAAGAATGTCACCTGTGATGGAATGGATTCCCTTTTAATACTGTCCTCTGTGGTACTCCAGATTTCCATGGACCGACCACCATCAGGTCTGCAATCTCTGTCCCTCCTCAGACAATGACGATACTATGTGCATGGCCTGCTTCTCCTTTCGGTCCAAAAAAATTCTTCAGTACCAATGTGACCAGAGGTGGGACCATTGGAGGATACAGGGGCAGGAGTGGAAAAGTACCCCGACATCTTCAGAGAGCACGGTGCTGAGGCAGAGGAGGAAGAAGCTGGACCTTCAGGAGCACAGCTCGTCCAGTTATCTCCGAACCTGGAGGCTGCCTTCCCCTCAGATTCCAAGAAAGGAACAGTAGCTGGACACTGGTGCCCCACAGACATATGCGAACACATCAGCAATGACTACCTTGCCCTTTGAAACTCAGCTTGATCCAGCCCAATAGCTCCGAGCCGAGACCAAACACCACAACTGTAACTGCCACGCCCGAGCCCAGTGCCTAAAAGACTCTCAGTCCATGGTCGACAGTGACAAAAGACTTTGCAGCCAACAATGCTCCTGCCTTCAGGCACCGAAGCAACTCGTCCTTGGAGACTGAAGATTCTGCACAAGCCCATGAAGGGGCCTTCAGTGCAGGCAGGGAATCCAGCTGAGGCCTGCATCGATGTCAAAACCACTTCCAGCTCTGAGAGCACACTCACCGGCGGGCTCCAAAGACATAAAGCAACTCATCCTCCCGCACCTGCAGGAAGAGTTGAATGCTCAACAGAACACCCTCAGGTGGGCAAAATCACTACGAAACCTCCACCAATGTCGACAGACTGCCTTGCAAGAGGAAGTTCATTTTTGAGGACGAAATAGCTTTCATCACCTAAGCTTAAAAGCATAAGGACATGGGCACCAGATCCCTCTGTCACCACCTCTTCCACCCCTTCTCCCACCTCCACACACCTCCCCTACCTCCACACACCTCCCCTCTTTCCGCTCATCAGGGGGGGGGGGAGGGTCACCTCATCCTTCATATGGGGACGGTAGCCCAATGCACCCTACAGACCCGTACAACAGACCCCGTATGACCCTGTGCCTACTGACGACCCATTGGAGAATTATTATGTCGATCCCCTGGGCGACAGTTCGTGATCTTTATCTAGCTAGAACACCCCCCATCACCAGATAGCATTACCTTCTACCACAAGGTCACCCAGAGGGCAGCCACTCCCCATAAAGTTGTTACGCATGTCCTCCAGGAAGACAATGACTTCCAGGTAGAGACACTATCCAAAACACAGCGTAGAACCGAGTTCCTCACCATGCTTAAAGGGATGGTCAAAAACTCTACATCCTCCTTTAAGGAGCCTGTTAAACCCATCAGAAGGGTTGACAAGAAGTAGAAACCCTCTCCCAGTGACCCTCCCTACATTCGTGGGCAGCTTCCACCCGATTCCCTAGTTGTTCATACTGCCCACAAACACACCAGTGCTGAGGCCACAGAATAAATACTCTCACGATTAAGCAAAAAGATAGAGACAGATGGAAAGAGGGTAGCAGTGCAGGCAACAGCCCACTGAAGGATCGCAAACTGTCGGTCGGCTCTTCCGGGACAATAGAGCGCACCGGGACGCGATGCAATACCTCTTCATGCATCTCCCAGAGGGATTCAGAGAGAGGAAGGATGAGCTGATGGCAGAGGGAAAACAATTTCAAATGCCACCATTCGCTGTGCCTTTGGTGCTGCTGATACCGCGGCCCGTGGCATCAATAATAGCATCCTTATAAGGCACCATGCCTGACTTCGTGTTTATGGTTTTAAGTCGGCAGTAGAACAGAATTTTTTCAACCTGCCCTTCGATGGCGAACACCTCTTCAGTCTGCAGGTTGACCAAAATCTGGAGAAACTCTTAAAAGACACCGACACAGCCAAGGCTATGGGGGCCCTACAGATCTCTAGTCCAGTAGGCTCATTCCGGAGGCAGGATTACAGGGCAGATAGTAAAACCACCTCCCCGAAAATCCCTTGTTCGTATCGGAGACATCAGCAGGTCTACCACCATCAGTCTCCAAGGGGATACTCCCCAGGACATATAGGAACTACAATAATAGAGGTAGGGGCAAGGGAGGCAAGGTAAAGTGGCATTAGCTCTTAACATTGAGTCTCCCTCCCTCTCCCCCGACCATACCACACCTGCTGGGGGAAGGCTCCAAGATTTCCTCCCCCGCTGGCAGAAAATCACACCAAAAAAGTGGGTGCTAGGCATAGTTCAGCACAGTTACTTCTTAGAACTTCTCACAATGTCACCCAACATTCCTCCCCCAATCCCCTGCAAACAAGTTCTCACCAGCGAACACCTCTGTCTCTTAGAAGAAGAGGTCCAGCGCTTCTCCAAAAGGGCACCATTTTGCCAGTGCCCACCCACCAACGTGGTACCGTGGACTGCTTCAATAGATTTCCTTATCCCCCAAAAGGATGGACCTCGGGCCCCTCACATATATGTTCTGTAAGAACATTTCAACATGGTGACGCTGCAAGATGTGATACCTCTATTCCACCAAAGCAACTGCATGGCAGTGTTAGTCCTCAAAGATGCCTACTTCCAAATCCCAATCCATCCCGCCCTCGGGCTCTACCTGCGTTTTGTGGTAAGTGGCCGGCATAATCAGTTCAAGGTTCTCTCCTTCAGCGTCACCACTGCCTGAAGGGTCTTCACCAAGGGCCTGTCAGTGGTGGCTTGCCCATTAAAGGAGAGATGGGTTTCCCTGTATCGATGATTGTCTGATCGAGTGCCAGCAGTGCCCCAGCACACAAAGGCAAACATCTCACTTGTTCACAGTCTTTGGTTCACTATAAACTTGGTCAAGTCCCTCCAGCTCGTCCAGATCCAACCCTTTTTAGGAGAGATTCTAAACTGATTCACCTGCAAAGCCTACCTAAGTCCTCAAAGGGTCGCAGCCTTTGACCAACTTGAACCTCTTTCAGCCACTACGTCGCCTCACAGTAAGAACTGTAGTGCGCCTCTTGGGCATAATGGCCTTGTGCATCATTGTCGTACATGTGTAGTCAAGCGGCTACACGTGCACCCGCTGCAACAGTGCCTCTCTACACCATGGTCACAAGGGAGGTCAAATGGAAGATCGAGCGTTGGTATCAGCGAGCACCTTTCGCTCTCTGCAGTGGTGGAACAGCAACAACTTGTGGCAGGGCAAGACTTTCCTGGACCCCATTCCGCAAGTCACTTTCACCACAGATGTCTACCATGCCGTGTGGGGAGCTCATCCGGACCACAACACAGTAGAAGGTGTGTGGACTCAACAAAAACAGGGCCACCACATCAACTATCTTGAGCTTAGGGTGGTCCACCTCGCCCTCAAAGCCTTCTGACTGATTATTCGGGGCAAAGACAAGACAATATGACTGCCATGTACTACCTTGAGAAGCAGATGGCACACTCTCTACCCCCCTTCCTGTTGGCTCAGTCAACCTGCATTGGGCCCTTCACCATCCCCTTCACTTAATGGCACATTATATTTCAGGTGTGGACAATGACCTAGAGGACACAATCAAGCCTGCAAATAAGTACACCAACTGCAGGTCCTGAACCAGTACTTCCAGCACTGGGGCAGTCCAGACATACACCTGTTCGCCATCCCAGAGAACCCAAAATGTTCAAGCTTTGCTTACAGGTTCCAACCCCCTTGAACCATTGGCAATGCACTGTGGATCAACTGTTGAGGGATATTTGCCTACGCTTTTCTGCCTCTCCTGCTCCTTCCACTGTTGGTGGGGAAGATGTGGCAAACATCGCTAACCCTCATTCTGGTGGCCCCCACTTGGGCCAGACAACCTTGGTAATCCGCCTTACCAGAAATATTGATCAGACCCCCACCGGAGGCTCCCCAACAGGCCGGACCATCTGACCAGGAGTCAAGACCAGATCAGGTACCCAGAACCCAAGCAACTAAATCTAGCGATCTGGCCCCTGAGGTCCCATAATTTGGAACTGGGTCTCCCCCAAGAATGCATGGATATCTTGCGTGAGTCCCATAGACCCGGCCATTCGTGTATATCTGAAAGAGACACGTTAGTGACAGATTCCTTACCTTAGAATCTCCCCAGGTGTAAGGCTGGATCCGGAAAGTTTTGCGTAGCAGTACCCTTGCGCGTCGGTAGGCGGCGTCGTGCGGCTCCGCGTCCGTCGGCGGCGTCGGGATCGCCGGATGACGTCGCGGCCAGTACTTAGGCGCCGCCCATGCGCGCTGACGTCAGTTCTTCTTTTTCCGCGCCAGTAAGCGCAGATCCGGGAAGAGCAGTGCCCTAGTCATTTTTTGACTAAGCTTTTTGTGATTTTTATCACTGTTTTTTCTTGAGTCGTTCGACTCCGACGGTGTCAGTAGGGATGCCCGGCTTCAAGCCATGCGATGCCTGTGGTCGGATGATGTCGATCACGGACCCGCATCGAGACTGTCTCTACTGCCTCGGACGCGACCACGACTCCAAGTCGTGCCCCGACCCAAGCCCCGGTCACGTGAGAGGTCGAGGGGCCGGTCGCGGAGTCCTCATCGGTCGTCGGGGTCCAAGTCTTCGCACTCCTCCGGTAAGTCGAAGCACAAGAAGTCGAAGAAGCGTCATCGCTCGACGACTTCCCCTCGCCGGTCTCGCGACTCGGCGGAGGGTCCTGTCGGCACCGTCCCCGCGGCTCCGGGAGTGCCTGTGGAGCCGCCGTCGCATTACCCGCCTTTTCCGGGTTCGGCGGCGACTCCGGCCGAAATACAGGAGTTCCTGTCGGCCATGGCCCGCCTCTTCGGGCCTCAAGGTCCCCCCGGTGCACCTTCGGGCCCCGCGGGCCCTTCTGGGGTGCCTACGGCGCCGCCGGCGACTCCGGTCCCGGCGTTGCCGCAACCCCCATCGACGCCGGTTGACCTGACGACACCTCCACCGGCGCCGATTTCACCAGTCGACGCCGGCTCCGACGCCGATGCGGCCTGGGGTCCCGCATGTCCCTCCTCCTTACTTTGAACCTGCTTTGGAGGACGAAGAGGACTGGGAGGGGTCCGAGGACCCTCTCACTGTCCAATATGAGTTCGATCAGGACTGGGCTGAGGAACTTGGGGATGCCAGTGGTCTGGACACCTCTCCGGACATTGGCATGCTGTCTCCTCCTTCCGTGGCTACGGAGGAGGGAGCAAACTTTGCTACGGTGTTGCGTAGGGCAGCTGAGGCCCTGCGCCACAAGTTGCCTACAGTGGCTGTCAGGTCTAACATCCTGACGGAAGTGCTTCAGCCGGCGGCTACCTCCTCGGAGCCACTGCTGCCTTTCAACGAGGCACTTTCTGACGTTCTTTTGGGCACCTGGTCCAAACCCACCACAGGGGCTCCTGTGGATAGGAACGTAGCCCGACGCCATCGCCCTGCTCCTGGCGACCCCCTGTTTCTCTCCCAACACCCCACCCCTGAGAGCTTGGTTGTCCAAGCCTCTGCTTCCCAGAGCGCCTTCCCTACCGCTCCCCCGGATAGGGAATCCAAAAAACTGGATCAATTTGGGAAGAAGGTTTTTATTTCCTCCAGTGCTGGCTTGCGGTCTGTCAACACCGCTTGCCTCTTGGGCCGATATTACCACTGTTTGTGGGATTCGGTGGCGCAGGTTCTGCCCCAGTGTCCTGAGGAGGTCCAGACACTGCTTTCCCGCGCCATTGCGGAAGGAAGGGATGCGGCAAAGTATACCATCAGATGTGGCCTAGATACCGCCGACTCGCTGGGCAGATCGCTTGCGTCGACAGTAGCGCTGCGCCGCTACGCCTGGCTGCGAACCACTGGTTTCTCGGGTGATGTCCAAAACACTCTTATGGACATGGCCTTTGATGGTGTCGGTCTTTTTGGCACCAAGGCAGACCATGCGCTGGAGCGCTTTAAGGACTGTGCACCCCCCCGCAACAGTCTGCTTTTCGCCCCTTTCGTGTTCCACGCTATTTGCAAACCCTTGAGGTCACAGGATATCAACAAGAATGGAGTGTCCAAAAGTCTCAGTCTTCAAAAAGTTCATTGTCTCTATTATTTTAGGTATTTTAAAACTATGTGGCGTGTTCGGCACTCGAATCAAACCAGCCGCATCGGTGAGTTTAATTCACAAGCCACAGGTGAACGTAGTGGTTATATTGGTTTAAGTATGTCACATTTTATTTTTTGGCAAGCATGGAATTTTGTTTCTAGTTAGCACGGGTTTCATGACTAAGTTGTGTGTTCATTTTGCATGCAGGTTTGGGGGTATTGCATTTCACTGGATTTCACTGTTATGTTGTGTTTACACCGGGGAGTGAATATGTGCATATTTGGTTGTTTAAATGGGGTTTATCACTCAAACGATGTTGGTGTGGGTAACGAATGAGTGATTATGTTTAATGTTTTACTCATAGATTTGGTGCGATGATGGTATTAAACACTTATTTTGTTATTCAGATTTTCATTTAGCTGTTGTTTTATTGGTTGTGCTGATGGGTGTCTTGTTTTACCATCTTTTATTGTAGTTACCCCTGATGAAGGGAATTATTCCCCGAAATGCATTGGGTACAAATGAGGAATATTAAATCTCCTTGTGCTGCCAAGTAAAGACTTAATGGGCATCTGTGAAAACATTGTGAAGACAAATTTAATGAAGTATAAAACTTTTGGATTAAATATGGAGAACTTTTTGAAGAAAGATAATATGATAAATAGGTTGAAGATTTTGGAGTCATTCCACGAGGCTGTGCATCTTGTTAGGGGACCTGACGAGGCTCCAGTTTGTGATACACACACATCCCTGTGTGCCATGTCCCCTAACACTGCATGTGATATTTGTAAGTCACCCCTACAGCAGGCCTGACAGCGCTAAGGCAGGGTGCTGAATATTACATATGAGGGCATACCTGCATGAGCAGATATGACCCTGTGCTGGTCAGTCCTATTACTGCCTGTGCAAGTGGACAGGGAAGCCATTTAAAGCATGTCCTGGACACTGGTGAAAACGAGTTCCCCCAGCTACATGATAGCTTCACTGAAAATTGGGATGTTTGGTATCAAACATCTCATATTGATAAACCCACACTGATTCAGTGATGTACCAATACATGCACCCAGAGGGCACCTTAGAGGTGCCCCTTGACAACCTACCAGCCTCTGGTGTGCTCCCCAACTGGTTTCTGCCAGCCTGCCTCCCGAGATACTGTTCTGACCTAGGGTGAGAGCCTCTGCTTCCAGGAGGCCCAGAACAAAAGCCTGTACAGGAAGAGGGTGCAACACCCTCTCCCACAAGATGACCTGCTGGTTAGCCTCCCCAGACCGGCAAGCTTCAAAGAGCTGCAGCCTTTGGAATGTGAGTCTGGCTTCCCTCACAGCAGAGGAAGCCACCCCCCTTAGCACCTGGACAGGGGGGGAAATTAGCCAGTCAGGCATGCCCCCTCCAGGCTTGTACCATCCCTAAGGTGGGCTACACTAAGGTGGACACAATTTTTCAAAAGTAGCCATAGGGATTCTGGGACAGGGTTATGCCCACTTCCCACAGGAAGTGTTCATTTAGGGGCCTAGTGACCCCAAAGGTCAGTAGCACATTGTCTACTACCCTACACTCCCCTAACGCCCCTAAATTCAGTATTTAGGGGAGTCCCTGGCATCAGAGAAGCAGATCCCGATGACCTAACAAAAGAGAGGACACCGAAGAGCCGCGAAAACAGAGGAAAGAAGCAGCTGGCCTGGTACCAGTCATGATGGCCTGTCTGCATCCCTCATCGAAAACTGCGCCAAAGCCAACTCATCCTGCAGCTGTTGACTCAAACGTGGGAGGACTGCCTGCATCTCGCCGCAACTCCAAATGAAGTGACTCTGAGGCCTCCGTAACAGCCAAAACCCGACACCTGAAGCCACCACTGCACCCGTTGCTCCAAGCCTGAATCGAAGTGGACCCATGGTGCTAACAAGGTCCCCCAGCCCTCCAGAGTCCACCGTGGTTTCAACCCTTGTGAACCCTCAGGCGTCACCTGCAGCCTCTGCACGAAGGCCCCCATCCTCTACAGCGACTGCTTCGGTAATGAAAATCCCGACTCCTCTGCACCCGTTGTCCCTGGAACGTGGAAGAAGAGGACCAAAGTTTCCCTATGTCCCCGAGCATCGTGAGGCCCGAGCCACCCCTGTTGGCTGAGCCCGACTGGCCTCCTAGCCAGAGCCTGCAATCTCTTCGCAGAGACCGATGTCCATATAACAACATTGGGCTCCGACGCTGTTTTGCACCTTGCACCCAGCCGCCCTCCTGCCATTGGTGGTGCACTGTTGGTGTTGCCTTGAACCTTGCCCACCACTCACCTTAACCCCTGTTAAGCCGCTGTACTATACCTGTTTGCAGAACTTGTTCTTTCTTCTATAGGATAACATTGCAGAACTCAAAAACTGCACTGTCACTTTTTGAACGGAAAATAATTCATATTTAAAAACGTACTTACCTGAACGATTTTTCTCTGATGCCTAAACGTGTATAAAGATACTTGCTATTTTTATAAATTGGTGTGGATCTCCTCCTTGAGTCATGTGTTATTTATTGATCATTGTATTTGCAGATGTCTTGCACTCCTCTCGTTTAAGCCTAAAGCTGTTCAACCACACTACCCCTAATAAAGCACCTTGGGATTGCTAGAGTAAGCCCTTGTCCACTTATAAGGGAACCCCTAGACTTTTTACACTTTATATCAGATTATTGATATATCGCATAAAGTGTCAACTTCCTACAATCCTTCTATGTATTTTGCATTTTCGTCATGCTAAATTTTGTGTTGTATTTAGTTGGTCGTTTCATTTGATTGTTCATGAAGGTTTCGTCATTTGAAATCTTTGCTCATACACAATGCAGACTTTATGTATCTGCCACTCCCTAATGATACATACTTAATATTCACTTTTTCAAGTGCCAATTTTAAAGAACGATGTTCAAATGTTTGCTTGCATTTTATTAAATGTTCAATACTGGTTCACAGCTAAAAGTGATGAAGTTTCAGGATGAGTTGGAATCTGGCAAGAGGCCGAAGAAATCTGGTCTGAGCATGCAGGAGCAGGTTGAACACTACAGAGACAAACTCCTTCAAAGGGTGAGAAATGTCACAAATATGTCTTTTACTGACAAACATTTAAATTTGATGGTGTTGGAATGCTGTGGATAAGATTAGTATATCGAAGAAGAGGTTTTAGATAGGTAGAATAACAGAACATTTAAATTTCCTTTCTTTTGTAGTGCTTTTCTTTATAGATTTGCATGCTTTGCTTGAAATCACAATCAAATGCTCGCATCCAAACTGTCTTGTAATATTTTTTTAAAAAGAAAAATTAATGATTGATTTTTCAGTGATCGTCTAACCCTGAGCTCATTTTGATTCAGCATTCTGCAGATTACATGACACAATACTACTCAGTGTATCTCTGTGGTCTTAAATGTGCTCTTTGAAAGTCCACAATTTGTGGCCCCTACAGAATCTTGCCCTACATCCCCAGCTGAAGATATTTCCGACCTTGAAAACCTTCCTTCACTGTTTGTGAATCAAAAGGGTGCTATTGTACACATGCCAAACTATTAACTTGTTTTATATCATCAGGCAGGTATTGGCTTCCTCACCAAGTTGTGCAAACTGGCAGCGGGTCTCTTTTCATGGGCCTATGACTATAGATCAGTCTTTGCTGCCCATGCTTCAAAAATATATTACACTCCATTGCGTCAGCACACTATTCTCTTTTGATAGGGTAAACCTTGCATTTAATGTGGCTGTGTACTTGTTGTGACCTGCACTAAAACATTTATTTGAACTCCTTATGCAAATCTGTAGAAAAGTGGATTATTATTTGGGGTGGAAAAGTGTGCACCTAGAGGGATAAGCCCCCTCCCCCCCCCCCACCCCCCGCTAGCTGTCACACAAATTAAATAAATCTGTGCCCCGTCCCTGGTAACGTGACACAAAGCAGTCACTTAAATCAAAGGAAATGTGTAAAATGTAAGCATTGCATACAAGGTAGAAAAAGTCATGCAAAACACAATAACATTTCACAACCAATTTTAAAATAAAGAGAATAACTTTGTGTACAATAAGACCAAAAAAACAAGGGGGACCAGAGATGAGAATTTTTAAAGATTTAAGTGAAAATAGCACCAAAATGACAATAATAGTCTACGAAGCAGTAGACCGGGCAGCAGATAGAGACTTCTAGCCGCAGATTCCTTACCCTTTGAATTTCCCCAGGTATCCTACTGGATCCGGAAGATTTTTCGTGAGCAGTACCCCTGTGCACCGGTAGGTGGCATCATTCAGTTCTGCATCCATCGTCTGCGGCGGAAGTGACGTCACTGTACCTATATAGGCGCCACCCAGGCACGCTGACGTCAGTTTTTTTTTTCGCGTCACCCAACGATGATCCGGATAAGAGCTACCCCTCTGTCTTTTTTTATAGGTATTTTTCAACTTTTTGTTGACTGTTTTTGAGAACTTACCTTCTGGTGTGTCAAGGATGTCGTTGTGCAAGTCCGGTTTTAACCCATGCGGTGCTGGTCACTGACCGATGTCGGTGACTGACGCACACCTTGACTGTCTGTGGTGTCTGGAGGGCGACCACAACTTCAAGTCGTGCCCCGATTGCTGAGCCATGGCCCCAAAGGCTTTGAGGGAGCGGTCCCTGAAGCGAAATTGCTCGTGAGCCCGAAGTCCTCGGGACGCTCCGGTAAGAGATGCAAGAAAAAGAGCAAGAAATGAAAGCGCTCTTTGACTTCTCCTCATCCATCGACTAACGAGACGAGGGAGTCTCAGCATTTTAGGCCTCGTTCCTTGGAATCTGGGCTGACTCCACGCCTCCCAGAATTTCCGAGAGCCGCAGCGACCCCCACCCAACTTAAGGAGCTCTATGAGGATATGTGCCTCATATTTGGGTGGCCCAACCCTTCTGACCACCTTCAGGACCCGCTGTTTTCACACCTGCAGTTCCAGATCCAGAGGGCCCCCAAGGATCCTGACCGACGACCATCGTACCATCTCAACCTTCCCTGGCCCCGATGCAGACGCTCTCGGTGCTGCCATCCCCAACTCTGACACGGAGTCGTATGGACTAGGCCTTGGGGAAGTCTGAAAGGAGTCCCTGGACCCTTTAGAATACCAGCCCTATGAGGAAGAACCGAGTATGGAGTGGTGTGAGGAACTCTGTGAGCCCAGCGGTCCGCATACTTCTCAAGATACTGGTCTGCTTTCTCCCCCTGCCGTGGCTACGGAGGAGGGAGCTTCCTATGCAATGGTGCTGCGGAGGGCGGCTGAGGTCCTTGACCTTCAGGTACCATCAGTGGCAGTCAAGACTAATCTCTTGACGGAGGTGCTGCAGCCAGGAGTCTCAACGTCTGAACCCCTACTCCCATTCAATGACGCCCTTACTGACGTCCTTTTGGGTACTTGGTCCAAACCCAGCACAGGGGCTCCTGTGAATAGGACGATTGCCCACCGCCATCACCCCGCACCTGGGGATCCAAACTTGCTCACGCATTACCCTACCCCTCAGAGCTTGCGGGTCCAAGCCTCGACCTACCAAGGCGCTTTCCCTACCGCTCCCCAGGATAGGGAATCCTAGAGGCTGGACTCTTTGGGGGAAAAGGATGTTTTCTTCCACCAGCCTGGCATTGCAGTCAGTGAACACCGCATTCCTTTTGGCCCGTTATTTCCACACTTTGTGGCATACGGTTGCGCAAGTGCTATCACAAGTCCAGGAGGAGGCCCGGGCTGTACTATCCCAAGCTGTCACGACGGAAGAGATGCAGCAAAGTTCACTATTCAATGTGGACTTAACACAATCGACTAACTAGGCACAGCGTTTTCCACGACAGTAGCCCTTAGTCGTGACGCCTGGCTGAGGACGAATGGCTTTTCGGGGGATGTCCAAGCTTCCCTTTCGGACATGCCCTTCGATGGCACCGTCTCTTCTGAGACGAGGCAGATTTGGCGCTCGAGCGCTTTAAAGCTTCTTGTGCTACCGTCAGGTCCTTAGGCCTCCCAGCGGCCCCATGTCCACCTCAATCTGCCTTTCGCAGCTACGGAAGGGGCTTCCAGCAGCGCATGTTCCCCAGCCTCTACATGGACGAGGGTGCGGTACCCACAGACCTAGTGGGTCAGGTAGCCAGCGCTCTGGTCAGTCCGCCATTCCCCCCACCGCAACCATCTCCAAATCCTCCTAGTCTGTCCCTTTGCCACCATGGGCACCCAGTTAGTGGCCGGATTCGCCATCACCTGCCCCACTGGCAGTCCTTAACATCTAACAGGTGGGTTTTGCAGATTGTCTGAAGGGGCTACTCCCTCCCCTTCGAGGCTACACCTCACCCCATGGCACCATCTCGCGATCAGCATACTGAGGATCATCTATCTCTTCTCCGTGCGGAGGTCACAGCTCTCTTGGCCAAGGGAGCCATAGGGTTCCCTTGCTAGAAGTAGGCTGTGGTTGTTGTTCCTGCTACTTTCTGGTTCCCACAAAGGACAAGAGCCTTCCTCCTATCCTTGATCTCCGAGCTCTCGATCTCTTCCTCAAAAAGGAGAAATTGAAAATGCTTACGTTGGCTCAGGTCTTGTCTGCCATGGACCGTATGGTATTGTTGGACTTGCAGGACTACTATTTTCATTTTCTAGTTCTGCCTGCCCACTGGCGCTATCTGCGGTTTATGGTAGGCCACGAGCACTTTCAATTTACTGTGCTTCCCTTTTGGCCTTACCAGCGCCCCTCGATTGTTTACCAAGGTGATGGCCGTAGTTGCAGCTCATCTGTGGAAATCAGGACTGCCAGTCTTTCCCCTACCTCGACCGCTGGCTGCTGAAGACGGACTCACCCCAGGCTGTCGTCTCCCACCTCCAGACTACGGCGAACCTTCTGCACTCACTTTACTATCAACATGCCAAAGTCACATCTGACTCCCTCTCAGACGCTCCCTTTCATTGGAGCTGTTCTAGACACAGTGCAGGTTCGGGCTTATCCTCCCGAGTGGTGAGTCAGTGGTATTCAGGCAATAATACCGATATTTCAGCCTCTGTCCTGGTTTCGGTGAGACCGACTTTCAAGCTCCTGGGCCTCATAGCCTGCATCCTGCTGGTAACACATGTCAGATGGAATACGCGGGCTCTGCAGTGGGACCTGAAGTTCCAGTGGTCGCAGCATCAGGGGAATCTCTCCGACCTGGTCCAGATCTCGGAGGGAACTGTGAACGATCTGCAGTGGTGGCTAATGAACTGCGATTGGGTCACAGACAGTCCCTTCTTCCTTACCCAACCAAATTTGACAGTACTGACCGATGCGTCACTCCTGGGATGGAGCGGTCATCTAGGAGAGGTGGAGATCATAGGAGTCTGTTTTCCGGTGGAATCAGAACTCCACATCTACCTGCTGGAGCTCCATACAATCTGACTGGCATTGAAAGCCTTTCTAAACTTCATCAGGGGAAGGCTGGTTCAAGTGTCCACAGACAACATCACTGCCATGTGGTACTGCAGCAAACAGGGCGGGGTGGGGTCGTGAGCCCTTTATCAGGAGGCCCTGTGCCTCTGGATGTGGCTGGAGCAGCAGGGCATATCCCTGGTGGTTCAATACCTGGTGGGTTTCCGAATGCCAGAGAGGACAAACTCAGCCAAAGATGCCAAAAAATGGCATCTCCACCCGGAGGTGGCACAAGGTCTCTTTCAGCAGTGGGGAGAGCCTCGGTTAGATCTGTTTGCCTCCGTCAATAAAACGCAATGTCTACAATTTTGCGTGCTCTTGCTTGGAGACGCTTTTTGTCTCAAGTGGAGTTCAGTTCTCCAGTACACCTTTCCGCCCATGCCACTCCTGCCCAGAGTTCTCAAGAAGATCAGGAACGACCAGGCCCAAGTCATCCTTGTGGCTCCAGACTGGACAGGGAGAGTCTGGTATCCCGAGCTTCTGAGCATGACCATCGATCCTCCGATCAGGCTGCCCCTTTGAAGATCTTCTGTGGCAGCAGCAGGAGGGCGGTCCTCCACCCGAACCTGTCCACTCTCCGCTTTCTTGCATGGGGATTGAGCTTCAACAGTTGACATCTTTTGACTTTCCTCCTGAAGTCTGAAATGTCATCTTGGCAGCAGGGCATCCCTCCACCGAGACGGTCTACGCCGACGTTGGAAAACATTTGTGGCATGGTGTGCAGAAAAATCAGTTGATCCCCTTTCTGAAGTTCTGCTTTTCATTCTTTCTCTTGCCCAGCAGGGCTCTGCTCTAGGCACTCTTAAGGGCTATCTATCTGGCATTTCTGCCTTCTTGCCGTTGCCTGATCATCCCTCTTTTTCAAGTCCCCTATTGTGCATAGGTTTCTTAAAGGTATAACTCCGATCTTCACTCCTTTCCCATTCATTTTGCCTCAGTGGGACCTTAATGTAGTTATGACTGCTCCTTTCGAGCATCTGCGCAATTGTCCCCTCAGGCTTCTTACATTGAAAACAGCCTTCCTTGTGGCCATTACATCTGCCCGCAGAGTGAGTGAGCTGCAGGCCTTATCATCTAAGCCGCCTTACCTCTCAGTCTATCCTGACAAAGTGGTGCTTCGCACGAGGGCCTCCTTTCTGTTGAAAGCGGTTACCCCATTTTATATCGGGCAGTCCATCACCCTCCTCTCCTTCTATGCCCCATCACATTCCTGTAAAGTAGAGCGACTCCACCGCCTGGACTCAAAAAGAACATTGTCATTCTATCTTGACGGCACACAACAGTTCCAGATGATGACCAACTCTTTGTGGGGTATGTCAGCGCGAAGAAGGGACGGGCAGTGCAAAAGCGAACCATTTCTTGCGGGGTTGTGCTCTGCATCAACATCTGCTGCACATTTGCCAAAAAGAAACCTCCTGATGACTTGCAAGCTCGTTCTACCAGAGCTAAAGCTGTGACCACTGCGTTAGCTCAAGGAGTTCCGGTCCTGGACATCTGTCAGGCAGCAACGTAGGCTTCCCTTCACACGTTTACCAAACACTACTGCCTGGACACTCAGGTCCGCAGGGATGGGTTCTTTGCCCATTCCGTCCTGCAAGAATTTCTTGTTTCAAATTTGTTCGTAGACCTTCTGGGGATGGTATTGCTTAGGTATCTATTCATAAGGTAGGGAATCTGCAGCTAGAAGTCTCCATCAGATGAACAAGTTACTTACCTTCGGTAACACCTTATCTGGTAGAGACTATATCTAACTGCAGATTCCCTACCGACCCACCCATCCTCCTCGCTCTTCGAACCGATTTCTAGGGACAGCGATGACCCCTTTCAGGGCCCTAGTTTTGTCACATCAGTGTTCTTCATGGATCCACACTTCTGGAGTAGAAAGTCGTGAAAAGAAAGCGACATCAGTGTGTCTGGGTGGCACCACTATAGGTACTGCGGCGTCGCTAACGATGGGGCCCACACCAACAATAGATGTGGAGCAGATCGACGCCACCTACTGGCGCAGGGGTACTGCTCACGAAAAATCTTCCGGATCCAGTCTGACTTCTGGGGAAATTCAAAAGGCAAGGAATCTGCAGCTAGTCTTTACCAGATAAGGCGTTACCGAAGGTAAGTAACTTGTTTTTTAAGGCAAGATTTGAGGTCTACCACGATGAAGCCCTGGTCGCATAGGACAAGTGGAGTGGGCCCAGTAGATTTCAAAAAGTTTGAAAAAGTTTCAAAGTCATAATCCAAAAAGGGACTTGATCATTTTTTTGTTTTTTTTAGAAAAAACAAGTTGTCTCCCCATGAGACAAATCAGAAATTGTAGCTGCTGTAGTGGAACCAGTGGTTGGTCCCGCTAAGACTTTGGAGCTTTAAAAGTTTGTGCTTGAAAAAGAGTTTAAGTCGCAAAACAGAACGGGACTTTGTCGTTTGTTCCGAGATCCAAGAGCTTTACAGGGGGGCGAATATGAAATTCATTCCAGTGCAGTGGAACTGCCAGTCATGTGCTTTTCGTGTGAGGTCTCCCTGGCTCTGGAGCAAAAGTTTCCAAACTTTTTCCTGATACCCAATCAATCACAGGAGTACACTTATAAGCCCCTCAGGGATGGCATGTAGATTCTCAAGGTGCCAGGCAGAGGCCACCAGCAAAGTCAGGTCCAAACTACAGTTGCTACTGGTCCACTGGGAAGTGTAGGGAAAAGTTCTCCTGCCACTTTTTGTGTCCATATAGATACACACTAGATTAGCCAACTGACCCTTGGATTCCACTTCTTTACCCTGGGTACCTGATAGAGCAGGTCCAGTCCTTCAGAGCTCCTTTCATGTCACACACAGTACGTCCAGTCCTCTTCAGTTCTTCTGCAGGTCTAGAAAGTGTTCAGAGGAAGGTTAGGTGAGGGTCCAGCTTTGTAGAGTTCACCAGCCGATAAGTCGGGTAGATTCCTGGGGACTCCGGAACCAATGGGGTAAACCCTACTCACTTTTTCAGGTGTTCCTGTTTACCCTGCTGCAAACATTCCCACAATGCCCCTCATTCTCAGAATCCAAGTTGAGGAAACCCTTCTACCCTTTTGCAGAGCCTGTGTGCCAACCCAGACATGTGGTGACATTAATGAGCTGTTACCTCCTCTGTGGTTACTCAGAACTGGTTGGATTGGTCCCTGTGTCCAAAACTTCGAAATAGTTTTTAAGTACCACTTCAGAAATGACTGTCTCTTTGCTGAAGGAAAAACATTGAAATTTGTTGTAAGTCCCAACACAGAATGGGACTTGGTCGTGTTTTTCAGAGGTGCAGGGATCTCTGAGCGAGCGAAGGTGAAATCTCATCCCATGCTGTGGAGCTTCCGGCTGGATTCTTTTTCTGGCAGCTTCCTTTAGAGCTCTGTAGGAAATGTTTAGAAAAGTTCCCAAACTTTCTACTGGTGTCCAAACCAGCACGTAAGTAGACTTCCAAGGCCCCAGGACCTTAGGAGAGGCCCTAAGAGTCTCTCAGGCAGAGGCCAACTGTAGGATCCAGTCCAGGTCCGTTTGCTACTGTTCACCTGGCACTTCATGGAAATGGCCTCTTTCAACTTGTTGGGTCCCTGAAACCACACAGGAGATCAGTCAACTGACCCTTGGAGTCAACTTTGTCCTGGTACAAGTGGGAGCAGGTCCACCCCTTCAGGTGTCCTCACAGGTCTCTAACAGTAGGTGCTGTCCAGAAAGTGTTCTGATAAGGGTGTCACATTTGTATTGCAGCACTAGTTGAGTGCAGGTGTCTCCTGGCTCCTCCCTGCCCAATGGGGTAAAAGTTCCCAGGGCAACCCTTCCCTCTTTTGTAGTAGTTCCAGTTCGCTCTACTGCAAGCAATCCCACAGTGCACCTTTTTCCCTAAATCCAAGATGAGCAAAATTCTTCTCACCCTGTGCAGAGCGTATATTCCCACCCAGAAGTGTGGTGAGGTTAATGAGCAGTCTTCTTCACTGTGGTCATTCAAAATCTGTTCCTGGGGCAGCTTTTCTCCCACTTGGGGTATGGTGCCAGCCTAACTAGGGGGACAAATGCTTGGGTTTTCCAAGTGTCACCCAACATTTGCTTGTGACAGATTAGGCCCCTTTGAAGTTAAGTTCCTGGGTCCACTCCAACTGGTCTTCCTGCCAGGGGAAGAAAACTCCTCCCCACTCCCAGGTGGTTGTCCCTGCTCTAAAAGCAGTTTTCACACTTTCACCCCTAATTCTGGCCAAAGCCAGGCTGGGCAGTTCCTGGAGAGCTAATGCAATTTAGCCTCTAGCAATGTCAGGCAGAGTAAAGGTAACTTTTTAAAAGGTACATTTCCCATACATTTGATAAAAATACTACTTTTTCATTAGATTGGATTTTTATTAAATATAAAAGAAAGTATTTGTAGTCTGTAGCTAGGGCAGGCAAAACGTTGATAGATTAAAGTGTGTAATCTATACTTTCCCTAAGTGCCAGCTACAGCCTGACCACTGACAATGTTTTGGGAGTGTGTGTTGGGAGCATGCCATTTTGTCAATCAAGGTCCACTATTAAATAATATGCACCATACCTCGTGGGTGCAAGGTACACCTAGGGGTGGCTTACCTAATATTTAAAATGAGGTTTTCATACCGCTCAGAAGGGATTTTTGACAGGTCTGTGCAGTAGGGTTCAAGATGCTGCTGTCTGGCTACCCAGGGTTGGCCTTAAGCCTATATTTCACTGCCACTGTAGTGGAAGGCACAATAGGTGCTGCAGTCCGCAACTGGCATTTAACTTTCCATGTCATGGGTTTACTTTTGCATCACATACTGTAAGAAAGTGGCTCTGTATATACTGAACCAAAGTTAGGTTCAGTGTGCACAGAGTCCACAGTCCCCAGAGGTTTGGCAGAGGCTAAAGTTAAATATAACCTTACTCTGTAAAGTGGTAGCTTGGTCGAGCAGTAAGGCAGTATCAGAGGACAGTGTAAAGCATTTGTTGTACACACTCAGTCAGCAAATGGTCTCACACACTCAAGAACTGAACTCTAGGCCAATTGTTTTGTATATAAAAATATATAGTTGTTTTATTTTAGAACCAACAATAGGTATCAAAATACTTTCTCAGAATAAAATGCTGTAGTTGTATACTTTCAATAAGCAATAGACTTTTAAATGCAATAGTTACAGTTGTTGCCATAGGCAACACAATTCCAACACAATTATAACATTGAGCTCAATGGGAGTTTTTAAGTAAAGGCAGTTCTCTTCCAGGGGATACTCATCAATAGTCATAAGCACTGAATTATCCCCGCCCATCTGCGGGATCCCGGAGCATATAGAAATATACATATATATATGAGTATGTTGGGGGATCACAAGTGCATAGCACTTCCGCGACATACATATATACATGTATATAAATACATAAATATGCAGCCTAACAAATTCCAATAAGGCAAAATGCCAAAATTACAAAGGTTTTCCCTGTACAGACAATCTCCTATATACACTCTGTAATAGAGAACATACACTGTAATAGTGTTATGCAAGAAAAACCTTTATTTTCAGAAAAGAAAACATGTAATAGCAGGCAGTTGGCCCATAGGCTGCATAGCTGAATAAATATCACCGTACAGTAAAACACTGGCACCTTGCCTTTAAGGCTTCCAAGAACTTGGACACTTTGCCTTTAAGGCCTCCAGGAGACCCTCTGCTCCCATCATGCACCACAGGTGACAGTTAGGTCAGTTCTTTTTTCCGGCTCCTTCTATGAGGATCCTGGAGCTTGAGCTCGACAGTTTTTTCTGACTTTTCTGTCAGGAATTGTTTTCTTTAGTTTTTTGCGATTTTCCTGTGCTGGCAGTGTTTTATTAACATTCTCTGACAAAATTTAACAAACTTTTTCTGTCAGAATGCCAGCTCTTTTTCGAAAATGTCCATCCTGTGGAAAGAAGATGGCCATCTCTGATCCACACTCTGTGTGTATCGCCTGTCTTCCTTCCAGTCACAAGCCTGACACTTGTTACCATTGTAGTAAGTTTTCTACGAGGACTCTTCGCGACAGGGAGAGGATTCGCCTTCAGGCTGTGATCGAGAGAGGAAAAACCCGGCTGGGAAGTGGCCTTGCGTGTCAAGAGCCCTCCTCTCTTCAAGAACATCGACGCCAACATCATTCTGCCTCTTCAACATCGAGGAAACGGCAGATTCCGGACTGTTCACCGTCGACGTCGTTGCCGCCGTCGAAGAGGCGAACGACACAATCTCCGACGTCGAGACGGCGTGAGTCTCCGTCGTCGAGAAAGGTATTGACGTCGAAGCATGCTACCTCGGGCTCGAGGTATAGCCATGGCAAAGACCGATCGACGTCAAAACATCCATCGACGTCGAGACATCCGTCGACGTCAAGGCACTCTCCGTCACCTCCCCGTAGGTCGACGTCGAGAAGTTTGCCGACGGCAAGGGTGCCGCGAGACCAGTCGGCGTCGAAGACGGCGAAGCTATTGACGTCGAGGAGGCGAGTGCGTTCGACGTCGAAGTCCCTGAGTAGACGGTCGACGTCGAGGACACCTTTGAGGGAGGTGAGGTCGCCGTCGAGGGCAGCGAAGTCCTTAACTCCTCCTAGACATCATCCCACGTCAAGGGAGAAGTCGACGTCGAGGGAAAACCAAAGGTCGACGTCGAGGCGCTCGACGTCGAGAGCTAAAGAGCCTGCTGTTGCCTCGGATGAGGTTAGAGCTGCATCTCTATCATCAAAATCGGGATCTTCTCCAGGACTGCATATTGTCCAGATCTCCCCGGAAGGCTCTCCGGTGGTTGGTGAAGATGCACGGCGCAGGAAGCCTAGGGCCCTCAGTAGCCCGGGGTCTGATTTTTCCCGTACCTATTCTCCTTCACGCTTGTCCAGGGATTCTCCATCCCCTAAAACGCCTAGAAGATCAAGATCACCGACTGTGTTTTCTTCCAGAAGGAGGACTCCAAGCAGATCACGATCTTCACATGCTCTTCATGCTAGATCAAGGGACAGATCTCGCTCTTATCATTCTTCTCCGAAGAGGAGGCGGCATAGGTCTCCCACCCGGTCTTCTTCCACCAGGTCCTCTATCAGAGACTATTCTCCAACTTTGACAGCTACACCTCCGTCAAGAGTTTCTCCAATCGATGACCTCAGCACCTTTAGTGAAGTTCTCTGTAGAGGAGCGAATAAGCTGAACATTTCTATGTATGTCCCGACTGTTACCTCCTCAGTGATTTTTGAGACTCTTCATCATCGCTCCTCGACTCGGCCTTTGCTTCCTCTTGTCCCAGGCCTTCTCGAACCTGCTATGCAAACTTTTTGACACCGGCAACGGTGGGAGCTGTTCCTTCCCGAATAGCCAAAAAGTACAAGGCTCCGGACCAAGATCCGTTGTTCCTTAGATCGGATCCTCCTCCGGATTCCATCATTGTGGCGGCAGCTAGAAAGACGCACTCAGCTATGTCTTCCTCCTCAGCGCCTCCGGATAAGGATAGTAAACTGATGGATTCTTTAGGTAGAAGGATGTGCAACACTTCAGCTTCTATCATGAAGGTCTCCAGTTCCTCCGCTCTGCTGGGGAGATATGATAGATCCTTGTGGGATTCACTGGGACGTTTTGCAGACAAACTCCCAAAAGAGGACCAGCAAGACTTTAGAGAAATTCTACAAGAGGGAGGTCTAGTGGCTAATCAGGTGATTAGTGCTTCCGCTGACTCATCTGATCTGGCTGCCCACGGATACTCCCATGGTATCTGTTCGAGGCGTTCTGCTTGGTTACGATTGACTGGCCTCAAACCCGATGTCCAGCGGAAGATAACCAACCTGCCTTTCAACGGGTCTTCTCTCTTCGGGCCACATGCGGACGAAGAAATGGCAAAGATGAAAGCAGAGCTGGACACGGTGAAAGCTGTGGGTCTCGAAAACGGAAGGAATTCCGTAGGCGCTCCCGTCCCTATGATAAACGCCCGTTCCAACAGAGGGTTCAAACCCCTCAATGGTCGGCTCAGGGTCAGCAGCAGCAGAGGTCTCACTTCCACCAACGGAGACCAGGAAGAGGAAGAGGGACCAATAGACAGCAGGCCTCTACCTCAAAGCAACCATCAAAACAATGAGGGAGTGCTTCCTCTAGACACGTGTTCCACTCCGGTAGGAGGAAGTATCGCATTACATCTGGAGGAGTGGAGAAACATAACCATCGACAAATGGGTGTTGAACATTGTTCAAGATGGATACTTGCTACGGTTCAAGATCCCACCTCCTTCGGTTCCTCCAGAAGGACGAGTCCGCTTGTGTCATCACATTTTACACGAGGAGGTAAACGGTCTTCTACAGAAAAAAGCCATAGAATACGTCCCTGTTCATCAGAGGCGCCAGGGAATATACTCTCGCTATTTCCTGGTCAGAAAAAAAGGTCCGACAGTAGAATTCAGACCAATTCTGGACTTGCGCATCTTGAACAAATACATCCGCAAAGAGAAATTTCGAATGCTTGCCCTTCACCAGATCTTTCCCCATCTACATCAAGGAGACTGGATGTGCTCCATAGATCTGCAGGACGCTTATTTCCACATTCCAGTGTCCAGAAAACATCGAAAATTCCTCCGTTTTCAGGTTGCTCTACGTCACTTCCAGTTCCGAGTCCTACCTTTCGGACTGAAGTCAGCCCCACGGACTTTTTCAAAGTGCATGGCAGTGGTGGCAGCTTTTCTCCGCAGACACAAAATATTTGTTTACCCGTATCTGGACGACTGGCTTCTGAAGAGTGCAACTCCTTCCCTGCTTCAGTCTCATCTCTCCTACAGTCTCCAGTTAATGAACAAGTTGGGTCTACGAGTCAATTTCAAAAAATCGATTCTCAATCCGACCCAGAACATTCACTACCTAGGGTCGTCGCTGGACACCGCGGAAGCAAGCGTGTGTCCTTCGGCGGAGAGGTTTTCATCAATCAGGATCAAATGCAGAGAACTCCTGCGGATTCGCCACCCAACAGTCCGACAAGTGTCCTCTCTCCTGGGTTCGATGGCTTCCTGCATCTTCATAGTTCCCAATGCCAGATTGCACATGCGTCCCCTGCAGCAAGCTCTGGAGGACCAGTGGGTGCAAGCTTCGGGCAGCTGGGAGGATCGGATCACTCTGCCCCAGTCTGCCAGGGACTCCATTGTGTGGTGGACAAGGCGATCACGTCTAATGAAAGGTGTTCCCTTCCATCAAGAGACTCCGACTCAAACTATAGTGACAGACGCCTCCCTGCAAGGTTGGGGCTCTCATATGAATCACCTTCAAGTGCAAGGGCTATGGTCGGACAAAGAAAAGGGATACCATATCAATTTTCTGGAGTTGAGGGCTGTCCAACTAGCCCTAAAATCCTTCTTTCCTTCTCTTCAGTCCAACTCCCTCTTGATTCAGACAGACAACACCACGACGATGTTTTATCTGAACAAACAGGGAGGCACCAGGTCCAGAATTCTGTCTCAGGAGGCACAAGCCATTTGGAAGTGGCTTCTGGCACGGCATCTCACCATCACGGCTGTCCATGTGCCGGGCGTCCTAAATGTACAGGCGGACTTCCTAAGCAGAGAGTTCGTAGAAGCGCACGACTGGGTGCTAAACACCGAAGTGGCTCAGGATATCTTTCAAAGATGGGGTGTGCCGGACATAGACTTGTTCGCAGATGCAACAAACGCCAAATGCCCCGTCTACGCGTCCAGGTATCACCAACCAGGTTCAAGCGGGAATGCTCTGTTGATAAAATGGTCTCAGAGCTTACTCTACGCTTTTCCTCCACTGCCTCTCATTCCAGCAGTGATCACGAAGTTCTACAAGTCCAACTCCAGGATGATTCTGATCGCTCCGGAGTGGCCACGCCAGTGGTGGTATCCGGATCTTCTACAACTTTCCGAAGTTCCGCAACAGAGATTGCCTTGTCGTCCGGACCTACTATCCAAGAGCCAGGGGAGAGTGTTTCACCCCAACCTTCCTTCCCTCAGGCTGACAGCATGGCTCCTGAAGTCTTGCAGTATGGTCACTTAGACTTGCCAGCGGACTGTATGAACATACTTAAGGAAGCGAAAAGACCTTCTACCAGGGTTTCATACGCTTTCAAGTGGAAACGTTTTTACTTATGGTGTTTGAATAATGGTCATGACCCAGTTAGAGGACAGGAACAGGTCATTTTGCCGTATCTCTTACACCTGGCTAAGTCGGGCCTGCAGTTTACATCTATCAAGGTACACTTAGCAGCAATAACGGCATATAGAAAATCACCTTCACAGGTTTCTTTTTTCAAAATGCCAGTGGTGAAAGATTTTCTTGAAGGGTTAAAAAAGGTATACCCACCAGTACGAGCCCCTTCTCCTCCTTGGGAGCTCAATGTGGTCCTTACCAAACTGATGGGCGCACCTTTTGAACCAATACACAAGTCCTCTTTGCAGCACTTGTCTTGGAAAGTGGCTTTTTTGGTTGCTATCACGTCGGCTCGTAGAGTCAGCGAGATACAAGCATTATGTTGTAAGGAACCCTACACTGTTTTTCACTCAAATAGGGTAGTTCTCAGAACTCATCCAAGTTTTCTGCCAAAAGTGGTTTCAGATTTCCACATTAATCAGGTTATCACTTTGCCTACCTTCTTCTCTAATCCTTCTACACCACCTGAAAGGGCCTTACACTCGTTAGACCTTAAGAGGGTGTTGAAGTTTTATCTGGATAAGACCAAGGTAATAAGAAAGACGGACCGCTTGTTTGTCAACTACGGCCCCATTAATACAGGATTGGCATCCTCTAAAAGGTCTATCTCAAGATGGATAGTCTCCTGCATATCTCTAGCCTATCAATTAGCTAATAAGTCTCTTCAGGGAAGGCCTAAAGCGCATTCAACCAGAGGAAAGGCCTCTACTACGGCCCTCCTCAGGAACGTCCCTATAGCAGAAATCTGCAAAGCAGCTACATGGCGGTCTGTTCATATTTTCTCTCGCCATTACTGTTTAGATTCAGATGCTCAGGAGGATGCCCAAGTGGGACAAGCCTCACTGAGGAATTTATTTGCTTAATGTCATGTTAAGATGATCTGTTTTTTAATACTATTTGCTCGTCCGCGAGGTAGTGGGTATGGGCTTGCTACTCTATTCAGTGCTTATGACTATTGATGAGTATCCCCTGGAAGAGAAGGATTAGTTACTTACCTGTAATCCTAGTTCTCTTCCAGGGGTATACTCATCAAAGTCATAAGCAACCCTCCCGCCTCCCCGGACGAGCATTTTTTAGTAATTGTTAAAAGTTAGTACACCGTGCAAAAAGAACTGACCTAACTGTCACCTGTGGTGCATGATGGGAGCAGAGGGTCTCCTGGAGGCCTTAAAGGCAAAGTGTCCAAGTTCTTGGAAGCCTTAAAGGCAAGGTGCCAGTGTTTTACTGTACGGTGATATTTATTCAGCTATGCAGCCTATGGGCCAACTGCCTGCTATTACATGTTTTCTTTTCTGAAAATAAAGGTTTTTCTTGCATAACACTATTACAGTGTATGTTCTCTATTACAGAGTGTATATAGGAGATTGTCTGTACAGGGAAAACCTTTGTAATTTTGGCATTTTGCCTTATTGGAATTTGTTAGGCTGCATATTTATGTATTTATATACATGTATATATGTATGTCGCGGAAGTGCTATGCACTTGTGATCCCCCAACATACTCATATATATATGTATATTTCTATATGCTCCGGGATCCCGCAGATGGGCGGGGATAATTCAGTGCTTATGACTTTGATGAGTATACCCCTGGAAGAGAACTAGGATTACAGGTAAGTAACTAATCCTTTCAGTTACTTTGCGTATGATTTTCTTACTCAGGGTTGGATCCTGGATTCAGCCCTGGTGCATTTCCTGTAAACAGTTGAAAGAAATCGTTTTTGTTACACAGGCGATTTTTAAGGAATATTTGTATGTTTCAAAAATCGACACTTAGAAGAATTTCTGGCAAAAACCAGGCAATGTTATCCTATGGAGGAAAATCAAGTTATCAGTAAGTACAGTTGTAATTACTTTTCAGGGTCAGTGCTGGGCACCAAGATCCAGCACTGGGATCTCTCCTGATAACAGGTGAGTAATTTCGTTTTTGTTGATCGGGCGATTTTTTGTGAATATTTTAAAGTTTCAAAACTCGACACTTTGAAGAATTTCCAAGTGAAACCAGTCAATGTTACCCTATGGAGAAAATGTAGGTTATCGGCTTTCAGGTAAGTACTCGACTGGCAGAGTTAAGGTTCTGGGCATAGACTCAGGGGTCTCCCAGGGTCAGGTAGGTACAGTTGGTACACCCTCAGCGGCACAGGGGCAGCCGGGTGCAGAGTGAGTTAGGCCCAATGTTAGCCTATGGCGGGCAGGGGGCCCTTGGTTGGTGGCTGCTAGCAGGCAGGCCACGCGGCTGTGGGAGCTGGGCTCCTGGTCACTTACACAGGGCAAGTGGGGAAGTAGAATAGGATAGGTGTTGCACTCCCAGGGGCACTCGGGCGGCTGGGTGCAGGGTGCTTTGAGCCGTCGGGCGTTCAATGGATTTCAATGGAGAAGTTACCAGATGAACAAAGGCTGCAAGCTCGGGGACGGAGATTCTTCAGGTGCGACCACCACTTCGAGAGGTAAGTTGGGAAGCTGTAGGTTAGGTAGGCACCCCAGAGTTGGGCACAGGGGGCCGCAGGGCGCCGGGGTGTCTTTTCGCGTCGGGAAATCTTACCCTCTGCTGGTCGCGGTTGGAGGCGTCCCTGGTTCTGAGGCTGGAGGCGTCGTCAGGAGCGTCGAGGAGGGTCCTTGGGTGCTGGATTCTGGGTCACAGTCGCCGGGGGGACGTCCTCGTGGTCTTTGTCCACTCAGGCACAGGCCGGGCTCGGTGGGTGCAGAGTGTGCAGGAGTCGCGGTTCCTGGCTGGCACCAGGGGTTGGTTACTTGCTTTGAGCAGAACCACTGCTCGTGGGAGTCCCAGTCTTTTAGAGTCACAAGGCAGTCCGGTCCTCCGGGGTTTTCGAGTTTGCTGACCACTGGAGACGCCGGGGTTTAGCAGGAGCCGGTTCGAGGGTCGACAGGCCGGTAGGGCTGGGGCCAAAGCAGTTGGTGTCTTCCTCTTGTTAGCAGCTGCACGGCAGGTCTTCTTTCTTCTTGTTCTTCTTGCTTGTTTCGGATTCGGGATCTGAGGAAGGAAGGTTCAGGGTGCCCCTAAATACTGAATTTAGGGGCGTTACAGGTAGGTAAAGGGCAGGGACCAATGGGTCCCTTCCTGGGGTGGGTACACCCCTACTCTGCCACTCTCCAGTGGGAGGGGGCAGGCGCCTGTCCTTGGTTGGCTGGGTCCCCCCATCCTCAAGATGGCGGGGACTCGAGGTTGTGCTTCACCTCGCCTCCCCACCCTAGGGGTGGAGTTGGCAGAGGTGGGCACACCTCTCTTCCTCACTCTGTTTTTCCCGCCGGGTCTCCCGCCCAAAGGGGGGGTGGAACCAGTGGGGACCAGTTGCTGAGTACAGCAAGTGGTCTGGAGAGGCTCACAAAGGCGGTATGCCTTTGAAGCTTCTCCTTCGTGAACCCTGCCCATCCTGGGGGAGGAGGCTTGGCACCTCGTCCCAGGATGTGCATTGTTTCAGGACCCCGAGAGCAGCAAACTCTCGACCCAGGGGTCCAGAAACATGTCTGGGGGTGGCAGCCTCGGCAGCCACTCAGTCAGGTCACTGGGAGTTGGTCGAGTTTCAGGGGGCATCTCTAAGATGCCCTCTGTTGTGCATATCTGAAAGAGACACGTTAGTGACAGATTCCTTACCTTAGAATATCCCCAGGCGTCAGGCTGGATCCGGAAAGTTTTGCGTAGCAGTACCCTTGCGCGTCGGTAGGCGGCGTCGTGCGGCTCCTCGTCCGTCGTCGGCGTCGAGATCGCCGGGATGACATTGCGGCCAGTACTTAGACGCCGCCCATGCGCGCTGACGTCAGTTCTTTCTTTTTCCGCGCCAGTAAGCGCAGATCCGGAGAGAGCAGTGCCCCAGTCATTTTTTGACTGAACTTTTTGTGACTTTTTGTCACTGTTTTCTCGAGTCGTTCGACTCCAACCGTGTCAGTAGGGATGCCCGGCTTCAAGCCATGCAACACCTGTGGTCGAATGATGTCGATCACGGACCCGCATCAGGATTGTCTCTACTGCCTCGGGCGCGACCACGACTCCAAGTCGTGCCCTGACTGTCGGGCCTTGCATCCGAAGGCTTTGCGAGAGCGGTCTCGAAAGCTCCTCGAGGTCCGGCAGTCGGCTCCGCGCCAATCCAAGCCCCGGTCACGAGAGAGGTCGAGGGGCCGGTCGTGGAGTCCTCATCGTTCTTCGGGGTCAAAGTCTTCGCACTCCTCCGGTAAGTCGAAGCACAAGAAGTCGAAGAAGCGTCATCGCTCGACGACTTCCCCTCGCGCGACTCGGCTCAGGGTGCCGACGGCACCGTCCCCGCGGCTCCGGGAGTGCCTGTGGAGCCGCCGCCGCATTACCCGCACTTCCCGGGTTCGGCGGCCTCTTCGGGCCTCAAAGTCCCCCCGGTGCGCCTTCGGGCCCCGCGGGCCCTAGCGGGGTTCCTCCAGCGGCTCCGCCGGCGGCTCCGGCCCCGGCTCCGCCGGCGACTCCGGTCCCGGCGCCGCCAGCAACACCAGCCTCGGCCCCGGCTCCGGTGCTGCCGCAACCACGGTCGACGCCCGTTCACCTCATAACACCTCCACCGGCGTCGTTTTCCCCGGTGCCGTTACCGACGCTGCCCGGGGCTCCGGGCAGCGTCGTCCCCAGGTTCTCTCCGGATCCGCACTCGGCGCCGGACCGGCGTCGATCGACGCCGGACCAACGTCGATAGACGCCGGCTCCGGTGCCGCTGGGACCTTGGGTCCCACATGTCCCTCCTCCTTACATTGACCCTGATTTGGAGGACGAAGAGAACTGGGAGGGATCTGAGGACCCTCTCACTGCCCAATGTGAGTATGATCAGGACTGGGCTGAGGAACTTGGGGATGCCAGTGGTCTGGACACCTCCCCTGACATTGGCATGCTGTCTCCTCCTTCCGTGGCAACGGAGGAGGGAGCAAACTTTGCTACGGTGTTGCGTAGGGCAGCTGAGGTCCTGCACCTCCAGTTACCTACAGTGGCTGTCAGGACTAACATCCTGACGGAAGTGCTTCAGCCGGCGGCTACCTCCTCGGAGCCACTGCTGCCGTTCAACGATGCACTTTCGGATGTTCTTTTGGGCACCTGGTCCAAGCCCACCACAGGGGCTCCTGTGGATAGGAACGTAGCCCGACGCCATCGCCCTGCTCCGGGCGACCCCCTGTTCCTTTCCCAACACCCCACCCCTGAGAGCTTGGTTGTCCAAGCCTCTGCCTCTCAAAGCGCCTTCCCTACCGCTCCCCCGGATAGGAAATCCAAAAAACTGGATCAATTTGGGAAGAAAGTTTTTTCTTCCACCAGTGCTGGCTTGAGGTCTGTCAACACCACTTGCCTTTTGGGCCGATATACCCACTCCTTGTGGGATTCGGTGGCGCAGGTCCTGCCCCAGTGTCCTGAGGAGGCCCAGGCACTGCTTTCCCGCGCCATTGCAGAAGGAAGAGATGCGGCGAAGTATACGATCCGATGTGGCCTTGATACCGCCGACTCGCTAGGCAGATCGCTTGCGACGACAGTGGCGCTGCGCCGTCACGCCTGGCTGAGGACCACTGGTTTCTCGGGCGATGTCCAAAACACACTTATGGACATGCCCTTTGATGGTGTCGGCCTTTTCGGCAACAAAGCAGACCATGCGCTGGAGCGCTTTAAGGACTCGCGGGCTACAGCCAAGTCCCTGGGCCTTTCTGCTGTGCGCCCTCCGCAACAGTCAGCTTTTCGCCCCTTTCGTGGCCACGGAAGGGGCGCCCAGTCACGTCCGCTGCCCAGCCACCGGCCCGCGCAGCAAGCGTCTACGCGTGGCCGAGGACGTGGCTCCCGCCGAGGTGGGCCGGGTAACCAGCGTGCGGGTCAGGCCACCACCTCCGCCCCGTCCGCGGCCTCCAAGCCCTCCTAGTCCATCCTTTCAGGTCCACAGCACGCCAGTGGGGGGCAGGGTTCGCCATCACCTTCACCACTGGCGTGCCATCACATCGGACAAGTGGGTCTTGGACATTGTCCGAAGGGGCTACTCCCTCCCCTTCGAGACTACCCCCCCAGCCATGCCACCTCAATGCCACCGCATGTCGGGGGATCATTTAGTACTTCTTCAAAAGGAAGTTGCGGCCCTTTTGGCCAAGTGGGCCATCGAGCGCGTTTCGACCCCAGAAGTAGGGCGTGGTTGTTACTCCCACTACTTTCTGGTGCCCAAAAAGGACAAGGAGGACATGCGACCTATCTTGGACCTCCGGAACGTCAATCGCTTCCTCCGGAAGGAGAAGTTCAAGATGCTCACCCTGGCTCAGGTCTTGACTGCCCTCGACCCGGGAGACTGGATGGTAGCGTTGGACTTGCAGGACGCATATTTTCACGTCCCCGTCCTGCCGGCCCACCGGCGTTACCTGCGGTTCACGGTAGGCCTCGAGCATTTTCAGTTCACCGTGCTCCCCTTTGGCCTTACCAGCGCCCCTCGGGTGTTCACGAAAGTGATGGCGGTGGTCGCAGCTCATCTGCGCCGGGCAGGGGTTCCGGTCTTCCCCTACCTCGACGACTGGTTGCTGAAGGCGGGCTCGTCCCAGGCAGTCGTCTCCCACCTCCAGATTACGGCCGAACTCCTGCACTCGCTGGGGTTCTCCATCAACGTGCCGAAGTCGCACCTGATTCCTTCTCCACAGCTCCTTTTCATCGGAGCAGTTCTGGACACAACGCAGTTTCGGGCCTATCCTCCCGAACGGCGAGTCCAGGATATTCAGGCTATGATTCCGATCTTTCAACCTCTATCCTGGGTTTCGGTACGGATGACCCTGAGGCTGCTGGGCCTCATGGCCTCCTGCATCCTGCTGGTCGATCATGCCAGGTGGCATATGCGGGCTCTGCAGTGGGACCTGAAGTTCCAGTGGGCGCAGCATCAGGGGAACCTGTCGGATTGCGTCCAGATCTCGGAGGGGACTGCAAGACAATTGCAGTGGTGGCACGCGAACCGGCAATGGGTCATGGGCAGATCCCTCTCCCTTCCCCAGCCAGAGCACACAGTTGTGACGGACGCGTCCCTTCTGGGATGGGGCGGTCACATGGGAGAGGCGGAGATCAGAGGCCTCTGGTCTCCGGCGGAGTCCCGGCTCCATATCAACCATCTGGAGCTCCGGGCGATCCGACTTGCACTCAAGGCATTCCTTCCCTCTGTCAAAGGGAAGGTAGTGCAGGTGTTCACAGACAACACCACCGCCATGTGGTACTGCAACAAACAAGGCGGGGTGGGGTCGTGGACCCTTTGTCAGGAGGCTCTGCGCCTCTGGACATGGCTGGACCATCAGGGCATGTTCCTGATGGTTCAACACCTGGCAGGTTCCCTGAACGCCAGGGCGGACGAACTCAGCCGCAGGTGCATGATGGATCACGAATGGCGTCTTCACTCGGAGGTGGCGCAAGGACTCTTTCTACAGTGGGGAGAGCCTTGGTTAGATCTATTCGCCACCGAAGAGAACGCGCAATGTCATCAGTTCTGCGTGTTGGAATTTCCAAGGCGGCACTCGCTCGGCGACGCTTTTCGTCGCAAGTGGAGTTGCAGTCTGTTGTACGCCTTTCCGCCTATACCACTTCTACCCAGAGTGTTGAAGAAGATTCGGCGCGACCGGGCCCAAGTCATTCTTGTGGCTCCGGACTGGGCTCGAAGAGTTTGGTATCCCGAGCTACTCAGTATGAGCGTCGATCCCCCGATCCGTCTGCCTCTTCGGGAGGATCTTCTGTCGCAGCAGCAGGGGACGGTCCTCCACCCGTACCTGTCCAGTTTCCACCTCCTTGCGTGGAGATTGAGCGGCGGCAGTTGATTCCTTTCGACTTGCCTCCCGAAGTTTGTGATGTGATTCTGGCAGCCAGGCGTCCCTCCACTAAGGTGGTATACGCCTGCAGGTGGAACAAGTTTGTGGCATGGTGCACAGCAAAGGCTGTGAATCCCCTTTCTGCCCCTCTTTCTGAGGTTCTTCTGTTCCTTCTTTCTCTGGCCCAACAGGGTTCTGCCCTGGGTACCATCAAGGGCTATCTTTGTGCAATCTCGGCCTTCCTCAGGCTTCCTGATCAGCCCTCCCTTTTCAAGTCCCCTGTTGTTAACGGGTTTCTTAAAGGCATTACACACCTCTTCCCTCCTGTTCCGTTTGTAATGCCTCAGTGGGACTTGAACTTGGTTCTTACCTTTTTAATGTGCGCTCCCTTTGAGCCTCTACATAACTGTCCTCTTCGTCTTCTCACTCTGAAGACAGCTTTTCTGGTGGCCATCACTTCCGCTCGGCGGGTGAGTGAGCTCCAGGCTCTTTCGTGCAAACCTCCCTTTCTGTCTGTCCATCCAGACAAGGTTGTTCTTAGGACGCGTCCGTCCTTCTTGCCAAAGGTGGTTACTGCCTTCCACATTGGGCAGACCATCACTTTGCCCACCTTCTTTCCGCCTCCGCATCCTTCCAGAGAGGAAGAGAGGCTCCACCGTCTGGACCCAAAACGTGCGCTTTCCTTTTACCTCAACCGCACACAACAGTTCCGGGTGGATGACCAGCTCTTCGTTGGCTACGTGGGCGCCAAAAAAGGTCGGGCGGTACACAAGAGGACCATCTCCCGCTGGGTAATCTTGTGTATCAAAGCCTGCTATTCTTTGGCTAAGAAGGAGCCCCCTGTTGGGCTACGTGCTCATTCTACCAGAGCAACAGCTGCTCACACGGCTTTAGGCCGTGGTGTTCCGCTACAGGATATATGTCAGGCAGCCACGTGGGCCTCGCTGCACACGTTTACCAAGCATTACTGCCTTGACAGCCAGGTCCGGAGGGACGGCTTCTTTGGCCGCTCTGTCCTCCGGGACTTCCTTGTCTGATCTTTGTTCGCAGACCCACCACCGGGGTTGGTATTGCTGGGGTATCTATTCTAAGGTAAGGAATCTGTCACTAACGTGTCTCTTTCAGATGCACAAGTTACTAACTTGTGTAACGATATATCTGTAAGAGACAGTAGTTCGTGACAGATTCCTTACCGCCCCACCCATCCTCCCCGTTCTGCGAACTGATTTCTAGGGTTAAGGACATCCCTTTCAGGGCCCAAGTATTTTTTCAGACACCAATGTCCGCTTCTTGCATGGCTCTGCGTTCCTGGCGCGGAAAGTCGTGTACAGAACTGACGTCAGCGCGCATGGGCGGCGTCTAAGTACTGGCCGCGACGTCATCCCGGCGATCTCGACGCCGACGACGGACGCGGAGCCGCACGACGCCGCCTACCGACGCGCAAGGGTACTGTTACGCAAAACTTTCCGGATCCAGCCTGACGCCTGGGGATATTCTAAGGTAAGGAATCTGTCACTAACTACTGTCTCTTACAGATATATCGTTACACAAGTTAGTAACTTGTGCTTTACATTAAATCCACACTGGCATCAGTGTGGGTTTAATGTGCTGAGAAGTTTGATACCAAACTTTCCAGTCTTCAGTGTAGCCATTATGGTGCTGTGGAGTTCGTAATGACAAACTCCCAGCACCATATACTCTTAATGGCAGCACTGCACTTACAGTGCCCAGGAATGGACCTGGGTACTGTAGGGGTACAGGGCTCATGCACCTGTACCCTCACCACTGGCATAGGGCACCAGGGGCTGACCTGTGGCCAGAGATGCCAATTGGGTACAGTTTTGGGGAAAGAACACAGGCCCTGGGAACCTGATTGGCAGGGACCCAGGGCACATTAAGTCAAAGTCCATCAGTGGTCTGGCAAAAAGTGGGGGGGGTTACTGCAACAGAAACCCACTTCCTTACACATACTATGGCCTTTGAATAAAGTGAAATGTGTCAATCTGGTTTCAAGCCAATTTCAACATGTTTTAGGGGTCAGAGCACATTCAATGGTCACTGGATAGCAGTATCCCAGTGTTATGGGGTTCATGATTACCATCAGGCGAGTTCAAAAATTAAAAACCGGGTGGTCACCCAAAAAGAAACCACTTTGCAATAAGAACTTATTCGAAAAGCACACAACAGCAGATTTATAATCTTGTCAAAAATTCTAATTAACAGGAATAGTTCTTAAAGCATGATAGAAAACCCACATGGTAACTGAGTAGACCACTAATAAGAGACTGTTCTAATTAAGGCAGAGAAGAGCTCAATACTAGGTTGGGTAGTGTAGAAAGGTCAGTTTTCAGATATTTCCTAACCATCCTGAAATTGACTTTGGAGAGATCGAACGTTCCCTGAAATAGAGAGCTGGTTTGTTAACTCAGTGGGTTTTGCCACCAGATGCAAGGCTTTATAAGCGACATAACACAATTTGAAATTAATTTCTGCTGGAAAAGGTATCCAGTACATGGTGCATAGAGTTAGTGCAATGTTATTACATTTCTTTCTTTTGTTATAACTTTTGCTTTGTGCTCAGTGAGTGAGGCTTGTTGCCCACCTACTAAAGCAGCGTGTGAAATCTAGCCTGGAGGTGCTCGAGATTGCATAGCAGTTTTCTTCTGGTCTAGAGAAGGTAAATGTTTGACTTTTTTTGTGAGTGGCGGAGGTTTCTCTACTTAGTTGATTAAAGAGAAGGTAGGGTCTAAAGTAAAGCCGAAAGAAGTGTAATGAGGTTGAGAGTAAAGGTGAGAAGTCTTCCTTTGCCAGAGCATTGACTGGTTAAATGTGTTCCTTTGTTTACATGAAATGAGAAGAAATTAATTTTTATGAATTGAGCATTAAGTTTTTTGACACAAATATGTGAAGTTATTCTAGACATTGATACTGGCAGATGTCGTCCCAGAGAGTAGATATTATTCTGATGGATACATCTGCCTGTGGATTCCTCACCGTATGAATTATTCCAATGCCCAACATTCCATTGAAACTTTTCTCCTCAGCCCTCTCACGTCGACGAGGACGTCACAATGGAACGGCTCCACACCCGAGACTGCGTGACCTCATCAGAGCCATAAAAAGACCTCGTCGGCGTGCTGACGTCAGTTCCCTTTTTTTACATGCCATCGACGCGTAACGTTTTTTTTCCCATGCTCTCCAATTCTGGGAGTTTTCATTGTTACTATTGCTGTGACTTTGTAGCCATTGAAGATGACTACTCCTTGGAAGTCTGGATTCAAGCCGTGCAGGGAATGCGGGGGTCAGATGTCCATCACTGACCCGCACGAAGATTGTTTGTGGTGCCTGTCCTCGGATCACGACGTCGGGACATGTACTTCGTGTAAGCCGATGAATTCGTTGGCCCTGAAGGAAAGGGAGGCCAAGTTGCTCATGGCCAAAGCAAAAAGACAGAAAAAGGGTCGTAGGAGATCTCTGACCCGATCGAAGTCACTGTAGCCTCATACTTCGAGGTCCTCCAAGAAGCGGCACCGTGGTTCTCGGCGTCGTTCTTCGAAGGACGCGACTCTGAAGTCGGTGTCTCAGAGTCCTAGGAGTCATCGCAAGGATGAGATCTCTCCAACTCCTTCACCAGGGGTTTCTCCGTCCCCGGCACCGAGGGCTGTTACTCCTCCGACTCTGAGGAATGTTACACCTATGAAGAGGTCTGCTACACCAGCTCCGGCGCCGAGAGCACCTACTCCACATTCGTGGCCGAATTTGGTGCCTCCACGTACGGCTCCAGAGCCCTTTGTTCTGGATCCAGTATATTCTGCGTTCCCGACTCCGGGACCAGATCCATTGCATTTTTTAAATGCTATATCTGAAAGAAACACATAGTGATAGATTCCTTACCTTAGAATATCCCCGGAAAGTTTTCGTCAGCAGTACCCCTGCGCGTCGGTAGGGGCGCCGTGCGGCTCCGCATCCATCGTTGGCGTCGTGGTCGCCGAGATGACGTCGCAGGCGCTACTTAGACGCCGCCCACGCGCGCTGACGTCACTTCTTTCATTTTCCGCGCCAGCAAGCGCAGATCCGGAGAGAGCAGTACCCCTAGTCTTTTTTGACTAAGTTTTTTTAGATCTTTTTCTCACCCTTTTCGAGTCGATACGACTCCTGGTGCAGTTAGGGATGCCCGGGTTTAAGTCTTGCGAGGACTGTCATCGGATGATGTCGGTGACGGACCCGCACCACGTGTGTCTCTTCTGCCTGGGGCGCGACCACGACCCCAAGTCGTGCCCCGACTGCCGGTCCATGGCGCCGAAGTCTTTGCGGGAGCGGTCCCGAAAGCTGCTTGAAGCCCGGCAGTCGGCTCCGTGCCGTGAGAGGTCCCGGTCCAGAGGGAGGTCGAGGGACCGTGCGCGGAGTCATCATCGGCGATCGTCTGGATCGAAGTCTTCGCACTCGGGGTCAGGTAAGGCGAAGAAACGTCATCGTTCTCCGACTTCCCCTCGCCGGTCGCGCGACGCGGCTGAGGGTATGGGTGGTGCCACCCCTGCGGCTCCGGCGGAGTCCATGGAGTCGCCGCCCGACTGCCCGCCCTTCCCGGGGTCGTCGGCGACTCCGGCCCAGATACAGGACTTCCTGTCGGCCATGGCTCGCCTCTTTGGGCCGTCAAGTCCCGCCGGTGCGCCTTCGGGCCCCGCGGTCCCACATGGGTGTCCTCGCGTTTCCTCGCCGGCGGCTCCGGCGTCGCTGTCGGCTCCGGCCCCAGCGCCGCAGGACACCCTTGGATCCAGGCCTGGATCCCGGTCGACGCCGGTTGACCTTGTTACGCCTCCACCGACGTCAACTCCACCGGCACCGATCCTGACGCCGCCCGCTCCTCGGGACGACGTCGATCTCAGATTCAGCCCAGAAGTGGACGCGGCGTCGGACCGGCGTCGATCGATGCCGTTCTCGACGCCGTTTGGGGATTTCTATCCCCATGTCCCTACTCCTTATTTTAGGCCTGTTGAACAGCCTGAGGAGCAAGGGGAGGACTGGGAGGGGTCGGACGACCCTCTCGCTGCAGCCTGCGAGTCTGAACAGGACTGGGCTGAGGCATTGGGGGACGCCAGTGGTCTGGATACCTCACCAGACCTTGGCATGCTGTCTCCGCCTACCGTGGCTACGGAGGAGGGAGCCAGTTATGCAGTGGTGGTGCGTAGGGCGGCGGAGGCCCTACACCTCCAGCTCCCTACTGTGGCCACCAGGACTAACCTCCTGACAGAGGTGCTTAAGCCAGCAGCTACTTCTGCGGAGCCGCTGCTGCCCTTCAATGAAGCCCTTTCGGACGTTCTTTTGGGCACTTGGTCCAGGCCCACCACAGGGGCTCCTGTGGATAGGAACGTGGCCCGACGCCATCGCCCGGCTCCGGTTGACCCCATTTTCCTCTCCCAACATCCCACCCCCGAGACCTTGGTTGTGCAAGCCTCTGCTTCCCCAACCGCCTTCCCTTCCGCCCCACCGGATAGGGAATCCAAGAAGCTGGATCAGTTTGGGAAGAAGATTTTCTCTTCCACCAGCTCTGCGCTGCGGTCCGTGAACACTGCATGCCTCTTGGGCCGTTATTCCCACTCTCTGTGGGATACGGTGGCGAACGTGCTGCCCCAGTGTCCGTTGGAGGCCCGGCCTGCTCTCGCCCAGGCTGTTGCAGAGGGGAGAGACGCAGCAAAGTTCATGATCCGTTGTGGTCTAGACACCGCCGACTCACTGGGCAGATCCATTGCAACGACGGTGGCGGTTCGCCGTCACGCCTGGTTGAGAACCACTGGATTTTCGGGGGTGTCCAAAACCCCCTTGTGGACAGCGTGTTGGAGAGGTTTAAGGACTCACGGGCTACGGCCAAGTCCTTGGGACTCTCTGCAGTCCGCCCTCCTCCGCCTTCCGCTCCTTTCGTGGCACAGGAAGGGGCGCCCGCAGCGTTCGCAACAGAGCCACAGGCCGGCGCAGCAGTCATCCTAGCGCGGACGCGGGTTCCGCCGTGGCGGACAAAGGGGCCAGCGGGCGGGTCAGTCCACCACCACCCCGGCCACCACTTCCTCGTCCGAACTTTCAGGCCCATCAAACGCCAGTAGGCGGCAGGCTCCGCCATCACCTCCCCCACTGGCGCACCATCACTTCGGACAGGTGGGTTTTAGGGATAGTCCGGAGGGGCTACTCCCTCCCCTTCGAGTCTACCCCCCCAGCCATGCCACCTCAATACCACCGCATGTCGGGGGATCACTTGGTGCTTCTTCAGCAGGAAGTTGCGGCCCTCTTGGCCAAGGGGGCCATCGAGCGCGTTCCGACGCACGAAGTAGGTCGTGGTTGTTATTCCCACTACTTTGTGGTGCCCAAGAAGGACAAAGGCCTGTGTCCTATCTTAGACCTCCGGAACGTCAATCGCTTCCTCCGCAAAGAGAAGTTCAAGATGCTCACTCTAGCTCAGGTCTTGTCTGCTCTCGACCCACAAGACTGGATGGTAGCGCTGGACTTGCAGGACGCCTATTTCCACATCCCCGTCCTGCCAGCCCACCGGCGTAACCTACGGTTCACGGTAGGCCACGAGCACTTTCAGTTTACCGTGCTCCCCTTTGGCCTTACCAGCGCCCCTCGGGTGTTCACCAAGGTGATGGCGGTGGTCGCAGCTCATCTTCGCAGATCAGGGGTCTCAGTCTTCCCCTATCTCGACGATTGGTTGTTGAAGGCGGGCTCGCCCCAGATAGTCGTCTCCCACCTCCAGACTACGGCCGACCTCCTGCACTTGCTGGGGTTCTCCATCAATGTGCCGAAGTCGCACCTGATTCCCTCCCAGAAGCTCCTCTTTATCGGAGCGGTTCTGGACACGGCGCAGTTTCGGGTCTATCCTCCCGAACGGCGAGTCCGAGATATTCAGGCTCTGATTCCCATCTTTCAGCCCTTGTCCCGGGTTTCGGTCAGAGTGACTCTGAGGCTGCTGGGCCTCATGGCCTCCTGCTGGTCAATCATGCCAGGTGGCATATGCGGGCTCTGCAGTGGGACCTGAAGTTCCAGTGGGCGCAGCATCAGGGAAACCTGTCCGATCACGTCCAGATCTCGGAGGGCACTGCACGACAATTGCAGTGGTGGCTCACGAACTGGAATTGGGTCGACGGCAGATCCCTCTCCCTTCCCCAACCGGAGTTCACAGTGGTGACGGATGCGTCCCTCCTGGGATGGGGCGGCCACATGGGAGAGGCGGAGATCAGAGGCCTCTGGTCTCCGGCGGAGTCCCGGCTCCATATCAACCTTTTGGAGCTGCGGACGATCAGGCTTGCACTAAAGGCATTCCTTCCCTCTGTCAAGGGGAGAGTAGTGCAGGTGTTCACAGACAACACCACCGCCATGTGGTACTGCAACAAACAAGGCGGGGTGGGGTCGTGGACCCTCTGTCAGGAGGCTCTGCGTCTCTGGACATGGCTGGAACATCAGGGCATGTCCCTGGTGGTTCAACACCTGGCAGGTTCTCTGAACGCCAGGACCGACGAACTCAGCCGCAGGTGCATGCTCTATCACGAATGGCGTCTTCACTCGGAGGTTGCGCAAGGTCTCTTTCAGCAGTGGGGAGAGCCTTGGTTAGATCTATTCGCCACCGAAGAGAACGCGCAATGTCATCAGTTCTGCGCGTTGGAATTTCCAAGGCGGCACTCGCTCGGCGACGCTTTTCGTCGCGAGTGGAGTTGCGGTCTGTTGTACGCCTTTCCGCCTATACCACTTCTGCCCAGAGTGCTGAAGAAGATCAGGCGCGACCGGGCCCAAGTCATTCTTGTGGCTCCGGACTGGGCTCGAAGAGTATGGTATCCCGAGCTACTCAGTATGAGCATCGATCCCCCGATCCGACTGACTCTTCGGGAGGATCTTCTGTCGCAGCAGCAGGGGACGGTCCTCCACCCGAACCTGTCCAGCCTCCACCTCTTTGCGTGGAGATTGAGCAGCGGCAGTTGATTCCCTTCGACTTGCCTCCTGAAGTTTGTGACGTTATTCTGGCAGCCAGGCGTCCCTCTACTAAATTGGTATACGCCTGCAGGTGGAACAAATTTGTGGCATGGTGCACAGCAAAGGCTGTGGATCCCCTTTCTGCCCCTCTTTCTGAGGTTCTACTGTTCCTTCTTTCTTTGGCCCAGCAGGGCTCTGCTCTGGGCACTATCAAGGGCTACCTTTCTGCTATTTCGGCCTTTCTCAGGCTCCCTGATCAGCCCTCTCTTTTCAAGTCCCCTGTTGTAAATAGGTTTCTTAAAGGCATTACACACCTTTTTCCTCCTATTCCTTTCATGATGCCTCAGTGGGACTTGAATCTGGTTCTGACGTACTTGATGTGCGCTCCTTTTGAGCCCCTTCACAACTGTCCTCTTCGACTTTTGACGTTAAAGACTGCCTTCCTGGTGGCCATCACTTCCGCCAGGCGAGTGAGTGAGCTCCAGGCTCTTTCCTGTAAGCCTCCTTTCCTTTCAGTCCATCCGGACAAGGTTGTGCTCAGGCCCCGTCCTTCCTTTTTGCCAAAAGTGGTTACGGCCTTTCACATTGGGCAGACTATTACCTTGCCCACCTTTTTCCGCCTCCGCATCCTTCCAGAGAGGAAGAGAGGCTCCACCGTCTGGACCCAAAACGTGCGCTTTCTTTTTATCTCAACCGCACACAGCAGTTCCGGGTGGCTGACCAGCTTTTTGTTGGCTACGTTGGCACCAAGAAAGGTCGGGCGGTCCATAAGAGAACCATCTCCCGCTGGGTTGTCTTATGTATCAAAGCCTGTTACCCTTTGGCTAAAAAAGAACCTCCGGTGGGGCTGCGTGCTCATTCCACCAGAGCTACAGCAGCCACTACTGCATTGGGACGTGGTGTCCCCCTGCAAGACAGCTGTCAGGCAGCCACGTGGGCCTCGCTGCACACGTTTACCAAACATTATTGCCTGGACAGCCAAGTCCGGAGAGACGGCTTCTTTGGCCGTTCGGTTCTCCGTGGCTTTCTGGTGTGATCTTACTTCGCAGACCCACCACCGGGGTTGGTATTGCTGGGGTATCTATTCTAAGGTAAGGAATCTATCACTATGTGTTTCTTTCAGATGCACAAGTTACTTACCTTCGGTAACGATATATCTGTAAGAAACATTAGTAGTGATAGATTCCTTACCGCCCCACCCATCCTCCCCGTTCTGCGAACTGATTTCTAGGGTTAAGGTCATCCCTTTCAGGGCCCTAGTTTCAATGCACCAGTGCTCAGTATCTTGCATGGCTCTGCGTTCCTGGCGCGGAAAGTCGTGTACAGAACTGACGTCAGCGCGCGTGGGCGGCGTCTAAGTAGCGCCCGCGACGTCATCTCGGCGACCACGACGCCAACGACAGACGCGGAGCCGCACGACGTCCCTACCGACGCGCAGGGGTACTGCTGACGAAAACTTTCCGGATCCAGTCTGACGCCTGGGGATATTCTAAGGTAAGGAATCTATCACTACTAATGTTTCTTACAGATATATCGTTACCGCAAGGCAGTGAATCCTACTGGTGCGCCTGCTGTCCCCATGGGTTCGTTAGCTTACTCTCTAGGAGGGTTTCCCCCTCATTTTCCCCATGCCCCATTCATGCCCTGTATGCCTGTGGCACCAGGAAGTTGGCCTCCACCAGCGCCGAGGTTGCTGACGCCGTTGCAGTTTCCAGAGGGTCTTGTTCTATTGGATGGTTCTTCTCTGTCTCCATCTGGATCCGAACTGGCGCCTGTTCAACCTCAGCCTACTTCGAACCCTGTTCCTGTGGATCCTCCTACGCCGGTTCCGAAGTCACCGGTGCCACGTCCGGCACTGCTGATACCGAAGATGGTCTTGAAGAGAGGCTCAAAGGCTGTTGAAGGAAGAGGTATATCAAGAGAAGCATGAAGGGGCTGAAGAAGGAGATATAGTGGACCTTGACTCTGATTTTGGGGGGTTACAAGAGGCTAGTGGTTTGGATATTTCCCCTGAGTGGGAATTGACGTCACCTAAGGGCTTGCCACCTCCTGAAGTGGCTTCATATTGTGCTGTAATTTGAAAAGCTGCGGATCTTTTAGAGTTGCTGCTTCCCACAGCTGAATTGAAATCTAACATTCTCACTGAGGTTCTCCATTCATCGACTTCTGCGTCAGAAGCATTGCTGCCCTTCAATGAGGCTGTAGCTGATTTTATTTTGGATGTTTGGCAGAAGCCAATGTCCTCCCCTGCAGGTTCCAAGACAGTGGCAAGTTACAAAGTAGCTCCTGGGGATCCAGCTTTTCTGTCTTCCCATCTTTCACCAGAAAGCCTAATGGTTCAATCTTCTTGTTCTTCTGAGTTAGCAGCAGGCTCTTTTCCATCAAAGCCTGCTGCATGGGAATCGAAGCGAATGGAGCAGTCGGACAAAAAGGTTTTTTCGTCTGGGAGTATGGCCTTGAAATCTACGAATGCCACATGTCTCTTGGGACATTACATTCACCCCCTCATCGATACGGCTATAAGAAGGTTGTTCCAAAATTGTCTACAGAGGTCCATGGGCATTTTTCTGAACTGCTTACTGATGCTCAGGCTGCTGCACATCAAGTAATCCAATCTAGGCTGGACACGGTAGTCTCTGTAGCCAGAGCAATGGGGTTGTCTGTAGCAACGAAAAGGCAAGCCTGGTTACTGGGTTCGGGCTTTTCGCCTGATGTTCAAGCTACGTTGCTGCAGCGATTTAAGGATAGCAAGGCAACAGCAAGGTCCTTAGGGCTTTAGACCCTGCCCAGGGACTATAGACAGTTCCGCAGGCTTCGTGAAGAACTTGTCCTTTCATGGCAGACAACAGCCACAGCAGCAGGCAAATCCTCTGTACAGGTCCTACAGAGGAAATGGGCAGAGGTCGCCTGCGGGGCTCTGCTCGACAACAAGTCTCCGCCGCCGCCACCTCTTCTGTCACTCCAACCATTGCAGCAGGGAAGCAGCTGTAGCTCCGCCATCTTAATGCATGTTTGTCCCGAGGGAGGACGGGTGGCCTATTTTCTACCTCATTGGAGGTCTGTCACTACAGACCTCTGGGTATTAAACTTTGTAGAAAATGGGTATTCCCTACCCTTCCAGGAGTTTTCCCCTCCTTTCCCTCCCCGTCAGGGCCTTTGCTCCGAACAGCATCTTCTGCTTCTCCAGCAAGAGGTACTGTCATTGCTGCAAAAGAGTGCAATCAAGATAGTTTAAAATCAGGACAGAGGTCAGGGGTGCTACTACGGTACTTCCTGATTCCCAAAAAGAACGGTCGTTTACGGCCGATTCTCGAACTCAGATTTTGAATTTTTACCTCAAACAGGAGAAGTTCAAGGTTCTTCTTGCGCTGGAGAAGGAAGACTGGATGGTGTTGATCAATTTGCAGGATGCGTATTTTCGCATTCCCATTCTGAATTCGCATCAGAAGTATCTCAGTTTCACGGTGGTATCTCAACATTACCAGTTTGCAGTCCTTCCGTTCCGCCTTACTTCCGCACCTCGGGTCTTCACAAAGGTGATGGCGGTGGTGGCAGCACATCTCTGAAGGTCCAGGATTCCTGTGTTTCCCTATCTGGACGACTGGCTGCTCAAAGCGAAGTGGCCAGAGATAGTGCTGCATCATTTGCATTTAACAACACAGCTGTTGTCCAGTTTGGGTTTTTTGATAAATGTACCCAAGTCTCACCTGATGCCCTCTCAATGCAACCTATTCATAGGGGCTGTACTGGACGCTACTGTGAGTTGTGCCTTCCCGCCTTCACAGAGGATTCAAGACATCCAGGCTATGATTCCACTTTTTCAGAATGGAGCGTCTGTTCCAGTCCTGAAGGTCTTGCGCCTGCTCGGTCTGTTTGCTTCCTGCATTCTGTTGGTCATCCATGCACAATGGCATATGAGGGCCCTCCAGTGGTGCCTCCGCAGGCAGTGGTTTCAACACAATGGAGATCTCGAGGAAAAGGTCAGAATCTCCAGAGACACTGCAGCAGATCTGCAATGGTGGAGTGTTCCAGGCAACCTGTCTTAAGGGAAGCTGTTTCACCCTCCTCCTCCCGTGGCCACAGTGATAGCGGATGCCTCCACTCTAGGGTGGGGAGGTCATCTGGGGGATCTGGAGGTCAAAGGTCTTTGGTCTCCAGAGGAAAGATTGTTGCACATCAATCTATTGGAATTGTGGGTGATAAGCTTGGCTCTGAAGGCCTTCCTCCCTTCCCAGTCGGTGTGTTCTGGCCTTAACTGACAACACTACTGCAATGTGGTACATCAACAAACCGAGAGGAGTAGGGTCATATCTTATCTGCAGAAAGGCTCTGCGACTCTGATCCTGGACTGAGGACCATCAGATTTGCATAATCGTAAATCATTTGGCCGGAGATCTGAATGTGCTTGCGGACAGTCTCAGTTGGTAGTATTTGGCCGATCACAGGTGGAGTCTCAATCCGGAGGTGGTCCTTCACATTTTCAGGATGTGGGAGTTTCCTCAGTTGGACCTTTTTGCCACTCACAAGAGCATGCACTGCCGTCATTCTGCAGTCTCCAGTATCCGATGCAGGGAGCGTTGGGGGACACGTTTCAGTTAGATTGGAGCTCACAGCTTCTTTACGCATTTTTCCCCCATACCATTGATTCCTCGAGTTCTGAGGAAGATTCGCCAAGTCCAGACCCAAGTCATATTGATCGCCCTGGATTGACCGCGAAGGCTGTGGTACACAGGCCTTCTTTACCTCTTTGCACCCTCCGCTCAGTCTCCCTCTCAGGGCAGACCTCTCGCAGGGGCAGATTCTACACCCCCACCTCCAGAGCCTGCACCTTCATGGCTGGAGATTGAACAGGGCAACCTGAGTGCTTTCTATCTCTCACCAGATGTGGTGGACGTTATTTTATCGGCCAGAAGACACTCCACTAAATCTCTCTATGCTGGTAGGTGGGCTAAATTTGTGAAATGGTGTGGAGAGAAATCAATCGATCCCTTAAACGCCCATTTTTCTTATGTTCTGAGTTTTTCTCTTGCCCTGGCGCAACAGGGTTGCTCAGTGGCAACTGTTAAAGGTTACATATCTGCCTTGTCGGCTTTTCTTTATTTGCCGGATCAACCCTTGTTGTTTAAATCTCCTATAGTTATGAGATTCATTAAGGGTCTCACTAATAGGTTTCCTACCACTCCTTTTATTATGCCTCAGTGGGATTTGAATTTGGTTCGCGTTTTTGATGGGTTCACCCTTTAAACCCTTGCATAGTTGTCCCTTAAGGTTTCTAGCAATTAAAACTATATTTTTAGCGGCAATCACATCCGCTAGGAAGGTGAGTGGAATGCAGGCTCTTAGTTCCAATCCTCCTTTTACATCTTTCCATGCAGATAAGATGGTTCTTAGGACAAGAGCTGCTTTCCTGCCTAAGGTGGTCACTCCATTGCAATTGGGACAGTCCATCACCTTACCCACTTTCTATCCTCCCCCTTCTAAGACTGGACCCCAAGAGGGCGGTTAGCTTCTACTTGGACAGAACCAAGGACTTCAGGCTGGATGATCAACTCTTCATCGGATATGTGGGCAAGATTAAGGGCAAGGCTGTCCACAAAAGAACGCCGTCCAGGTGGACCATCCCCTGCATCAAGATCTGCTACGCCTTGGCCAAGGAGGAGTCTCCTGTAGGTATTCATGCTCATTCTACCAGAGCTAAGTTGTCTTCTTTGGCTTTGGCTAGAGGTGTCCCTATGGTAGACATCTGCAAAGCGGCAACTTAGGCCTCCCTCCACACTTTTGCAAAGCACTATTGTTTGAATGCGGAAGTGATGAGGGACGGTCATTTTGCTCTTTCTGTGTTGCAGAATTTTTCGTATAGGGAGGTACCCTCCTCCAAGAGCGGGACTGCTTGGGGATTCAATTCAAAAGGTGAGGAATTCTCAGGCAGATGTATCCATCTGAAGAACAAGTTTCTTACCTTCGGTAACACTTTTTCTGGTGGATACAGTATCTGTGGATTCCTCACTGACCCACCCGCCTCCCCGTTGCCTGTCTGCTTATACCGAAAATTAATTAATTAATGCTTTGTGATTTCTTGTTTCAATCATGAGGTTGCTTCAATTTAGGAAATATCGATGATGGTGTGTTTCCATATTTGGTTATGTTTTGTATACTTGTGAGAAGGTTGTTGGTTCACCCGTTTCGCCTAGAAGGCACTGAAAAAATGGGTGGAGCTGACGTCAGCAAGCCGATGATGTCTTATGGCTCTGACGACGTCACTCGGAGTCGCGTGTGGAGCCGTTCCATTGTGACGTCGACATGAGAAAGCTGAGGAGAAAGGTTTCAGTGGAATGCCGCGCATTGGGATAATTCAAAAGGTGAGGAATCCACAGGCAGATACTGTATCCGCCAGAAAAAGCATTACTTAAGGTAAGTAACTTGTTCTGTATATCTGTTCACCAGCATATTGATTTATGAAGACGCTTGTATCCTCAAAAATCATACTCAGAGACTTCTTCTATACATTAGAGCCTTCAGGGAACATCACTTGGCCTAATAGTTCACCACTTGATGTTGGTTGGTGAGAAAGGAGGAGAATTAACTTGGGACATTACCATCTTGTGATGTTCAATGGTACGGATAAATCGGTCTCTTCCTAAGATTGGTCACTGCTCCTTTAGACCCGCTTACCTCATCAGAAAGCGTGAAGTTTCATCTCTGTGCTTTATGACCTTGGAGATGCAATTCCCTGTTACAAAAGTTTGAAGAATTTAAAATTGCTGGATTTTATTTCTAGCAGAGCTTTTCTGACAGTTGTACGTGTCAATTTTAGTTCTGGGTTTTGAAAACTGATCTGTCAAACAGATATTGCAAGCAATATACATAAAGATGACTTTGGATCAGCAATTGACTTTATTCATCCAGTCTATTTCAGCCATTGGTTTGACACTTCGTCAGTCATGCCTTGGCTCAGCCCATTAAAGAATTAATCTCTCACCTACAGCTATTAGCTGTTTTGGTGTATTCTTCCACCTCTGCTTTAGTGCTTACAGTAAACTGCATGAGAGATTAGTTAACAGCTGTAGCTCTCCCAGTCTACTCCTCCTGGCTCCTTCCTGTATGTTTCACTGTAATCTGATAATGCTGCATGCCTTGGCATATTAAACCCAAACCTACTGGCTTTGCCAGAGTGTGTTTTGTCTTCTTTCCATTATCGATTCAGAGAACCGCGTCGCCTATGTGGCAGCTGTAGGTGCTTACATTAGCATTCAGGTTAAGCAGTTTTCTCCTTCATAGCATTGTTTTGTTTCATTCGGTTGCGCCCTTTCTCCACTCCTCATCCATGTTCTATTCTGAATGTTTTGTTGCTGTTGTAGCCCATAAACAATTTGAACTCACATTCTTCAATGAGTTTATGCTGTTGTCATGAAAAATTGCCTTTTTATTTGTGCTAATCTCAGCCTGCGATGTCAGTACTTAAAGAATTGATTTCCTCAGAGCCATACATCTTTTTTCAAAGGAATAAGATGCCCAACCGGATTAACTTCTTTCTTCATGAAGACCTTGCAGATTTTATATCAACAAGATGAACTGTTTGTAGCATGTGTGGCTGTAGATGCTCATGCTCTGCATAGTCCTACTATCTAGTGTTGGGCTTAAACGTTTGCAACTTGTATTTCTTTGAAAAAGTCTTTTGAGTCGCAAGGTAAATTGACTGCTCCCTTAGGTGTCAATGCGCGTGGGCATTGGCTCGATTGTTAGATTGTTTTTCTCCATCACGTTCGGTCATGTTTTGACAGCTCCCAGACTCGACGCGTTCACCGTTTCCAGGGCCTGATCTCTCCAATTCTGTCACCAAGAGAACCTTCCATGGTTATTTCTACCTTCCCCATGACGTGCTTTAGAGACCATTACTAAATGCAAGGTCCCATTCTTCAGGGCACCCATCCTGCCCCTCAGGGCTCCTTCGGTACTGATTCCGGAGAATGAAGAGGTGTAGAGGGTGATGAAAAACGCCCCTCAGGCAATGTCCTCAGTGCCATACAAAATGCCCAGGGTTTGTAATCTCTCTCTCCCAAGAGCATGATGACACTCTGTGCGCCTTGTGCTTCACCTTCATGTGCAAGAAGGCCCTTCTGCATCAGGATGCCGGGCTCAACCCAAGATGCAGCAGTCCTTTGTGGAGATGCCAGACAAATTTGGCAGAGCTGAAACACTCGGCACTAAAGAAGAGGAATCCGTTTCCCCATGCTTCCCACCCACCAGCTGCAGCCTGGAGATTATCTGCTCTGACTCCTTAGAGCCCAAACAAAAGGAGGAAGAGGACAAAGGCGCTCCATCCACCTCCCTCAGCACCGGCCCGTGCACTAAGACAACGCAGAGTACCGCTGACACACAAACTCACAACTCGCACAAACTGCTGCATGCCGAGGTGGAGCACCGCCACCCCCCCTCCCCCAAAAACCCTGTGGATTGGCTATACAACCCTACACATAAGCCACCTTCAGTGCAAGGTTCGCTGCTGCACTGGTGCTCCATTTTTCATCGACATAAGGCTTCGGAGCCAAGATGGGATCTAGTCTAAAAGACGCTCAATCTGAAGCTCCCCTTCTCTTCCCCCATCTCACCTCAACATGCCCCCATCAGTCTTCCAGCCCGAAGAGGCACCTGGGTTCTGAAGCACCGTAACACACTTTGAAGCTGGAGGCCTCATCAGTTTCTCAGCTACACTATGAGCCGAAAACTCCATCGGCACAGAGACCAGCCTCGACAATGACACCACAGAGTGACAGGCCTATCCTTGAATCTTCAGCACAAGCTCGACGAGGGCCAAAAGACTATAGTCCTCTACCCCCATGCGAGGAAGATTTCCACCGGTATCGGAGGAGCGTCGCCCAAGATACGCAGCTTGCCTTCGGGGATGCCCCTAAGCCTGATCCTTCTTTGGGGCCCCCAGTTTCAGCACCTAAGTAGGAGCTTATCGACAAAGCCACCAGTCCTCCACTTCGATCGAAACCACCACCCACAATTCCTGCTACTAGCTCCCATTGTAGGTCACCACTGTGCTTTTTGGACACAGACAGTTGTAGTCCCTACTCCCCCAGAGAGAACTTGGACGCCCCTCTCTGCCTACACCGCACTGACGACCCTTGAGAAAACTGATGTGGCACTCCCAGGAGACCCCAGCCTTGAGCCTGTCCCAGGCAGGGCTCCTCCCAACCCCCATAAAAAACACTACTACTGCGTACTCCTGAAGAAGACTTCTTGGTATAGAGAGACTCCAGGATGGAGCGTTCGTTCCAATTCCTATTGTACATCAGAGGACGAGCCACCCCAGATTTCCTAGCGGTCGCTCGCATGCAAGCAGCAGCACAGGCCATGGGTGATGTCCTGTTCCCAGGGGCACATTGCCAATTCTGTGGGCCTCCTATCCCACTACGACAGAGCACAATGGGTTGCGATTGAGGACCTGCTCCAGCACCTCCCTCTTGAGGATAGGAAGCTGGTGGAATAGTTGGTGGCAGAGGGAATGCTCAAATCTGTCATTCTGCTTTGAGTGGTTAATACCTCCATCTTACATGACTGCTCATGGCTGGCTTTAGACTGGAATTTGAGCAACATCTCATTAACTTGCCCTTCGATGGGGAGCACATTTGCGAGCCACAAGTTGATGAGATGCTGAAAATAATTAGGAAGGACACAAACTGATAAAGCCATGAGTTCCCTTCAAACACCATCAGTGAGGTGTTCCTTTCAGAGGCAGCACGGTAGAGACCCCTCCAAGACCACCTCCCCTAACCAGTCCTACCATTGACAGCAGCAGGCCTACCACCAGCAGGGGTGGCATAGGTTACACATGGAGTTCATTCTGGGGTAACAACTCCAAAGGTAGAAGCAGATGCGCTCTCCAAGGGAGCCTCTACATCCAAGCAGTTATTGGCTCGACTCATTTCCCAGACCACACAACCCCTGTCTGCGGAAGACTTCAGGGGTTTCTTCTCTGCTGGGAAGAGATCACTTCTGATCGAGCACAGCTACTGCCTCAAGCTCACTTCGAGCCCACCAAACATCCCACCCTGCAATTATCCTCAGCCCAGAACACTAGCTCCTTCTTCCAGAGGAGGTTCAGGTGTATATCCTGAAGGGCACCATAGAGCCAGTACCACTGCACCATTATGGTAAGAGGGTAAATGCATGCTTTCTAATCCCCAAAAAGGATGGGTTCCTAAGGCCCATACTAGAGCTCAGGCCCCTCAAGTGCATCCTTTCATAACACTTTCACATGACTACTCTGCTAGATTCCCATTGCTGCAGCAAGGCAACTTCAAGACCACACTTGATCTGAGGGAAGCTTGCTTCCACATACCCATCCATCCCGCTCACCACTGCTACCGCCCGCTATCTCTGCTTTGTGGTAAGTGGCCAGCATGATCAGTTCAAAGTATTGTCATTGATGTCTCCACCGCCCCAAGGGTGTTCACCAAATGCCTAGCTGTGGTAACCGTCCATCTCCAGGGGGTTGGGGTGCGCACTTTCATGTGTTCCCCTATCGACGATTGGCTGATCAAGAGTGCAGGCAATAGCTGTGCCTGGCTACACCCAGGCCACCATTTTCCTCCTTCACAGGTTGGGATACACCATAAATGCCACCAAATCCCATCTCCAGCCTTTTCAGATTCAATCCTTCTCATGGGCCATTCTCAACCCAGTCACCAGCAAAACCTATTCCAGCCAAACCAAGTATCGCGTTCCAGCAGCTACTGCCTCTTTTTCAGCTACATCATCAGCTCAGTCAGAACAGTGATTTGTCTGCTAAGCATGACAGCCTGCTGCATAGCCATAATCCACAATACCAGACTGCACATGCGTCTTCTCCACTAGTGCTTATCAGCATAATGGTCACAGGCAGAGGAGCAATGGAAGGATCTAATGTTAACACTGGTTAGCACCTATAGCTCTCTGCAGTGGTGGGATAGCAACAACCTGTTGCAGGGACGGCCTTCATGAACCCGTTTCCACAGGCGATCATCACCATGGGCGCTTCACTTTCAGGAAGGGGGAGCGCATCTTCAAGACCTAACGGTTCAGGCCATGTCACCGCAACAGCGGGGTCTCCACATCAATCACCTCAAACTTCTGGCCATTCAGCTAACTCTCCAGGCCTTCCTATGGGATATTCAATGCAAAATGGTCCTGGTAAAGGTGGACAACATGAGCAGCATGTACTATCTACAGATGCAATGTGACACACATTCCCCACAGTTGTCAGCACTGATGCAAAGTATTTGACTTTAAGTGATTTACCATCGGATTCACCTCCTGGTAGATGGACTTCCGGGAGTATACAACAACTTGCAGACCTGCTCAGCAGGATGCAGCAACAAGTCCCCAAGTGGTACTTCCTTCTTTGGGGAGTCCCCGAGGTCGACCTCTTTGCCACCACACAAAATGCAAAAACATCTGCTCAAGGTTTCAGCAACCTCTGTCCGTTGGCAGTACTCTATAGATAAAATAGTCGGAGATACTTGCCTTTGCTTTTCCTTCTTTCCCACTTCTTCCGTAGCTTTGACAAACCTGTCTTAATCTCATCATGATGGCCCCCTCCTGGGCCATACAACCCTTGTTCTCAACCCTTCTCAAGATGTCCATTGTCCCCCCTGAGAAGCTCTCAACAGGATGGACCTTCTCATGCTGAACCAAGGTAAAATTAGATACCTGAACCCCAAGCAGCTCAGTCTTGCCATTTGACTCCTGAACCATTAGAGTTTGGTTATCTCAACCTGCCTCAAGAATGCATGGGCATTCTCAAAGAAGCACACAGACCCGCTAAACACTGCTGTTACTCTGCCATATGGAAATGGTTTGTCCACTACTGCATTCATAAGCACCCGGACCCTCTCAAACTTGCAGTCCAGGATATTGTCGGTTACCTTCTTCACCTGCAGAAGTAGAGTCTTGCTTCATTTGGTATTTATACTCCTTCATGCAACACTCTTCATTATTTAGAATTGCTCATCAATTCTTTTATGGAAATCGCACCTAGAGTTCTCCCTGTCCTGGTCTCTCTTACTTACCAGAGTTATGAGCCCTCCTTTTCAACCACTACGCACACCCTGTACAGTTTCTCTCTTGGAAATGTTAGCGTCATGATAATTGTTGTAAAGCACTTTGATACCTTCTGGTCTGGCCAGCGCTATATAAAACTCTTAAATAAATAAGGGTTGCCTTCCTCATCACTAATATGTCCCTAAGGTGTGTTAGCGAGCTACAGGCCCTCACTTTAGTGAAGCATTTCCTTTTCGGTCCATATTGACAGAATTGTCCCCAGTACCAGCCCCAGATTCCACCCAAAGGTGGTATCCCTTTATCATATGAACCAAACTATAGAGCTCCTGGTCTTTTTCCCTCAACCAGACTTCGTAGCAGAAAGGGCTCTTCACACTCTTGATGTAAAATGCACCCTCATGTACTACATTGACGGGACAAACTTTCTACACGACACAGCAACTTTTTGTTGCATTTGCTAAATCTCAATGGTCATCCTTTGTCAAAGGCGGGTATTAAGTGGATTGTCAAGTGCATCCAGACCTCCTGAGTCCAAGCCAAGAGAACGTTGCCTGCCTCACCTAGTCCACATTTCACCCGTAAGAAAGGGGCCACTACAGCTTTCCATGATATCTGTAAGAAAACAGGGCTTTTTGCAAATGTCCCCCCACCTATGTCCCCATTTGGACTACTAGATGCTGGTTTTTTACTGTCAGTGCCCCGAAGTCTGCTACCCAGGCTCCAGTGCCAATGCTCTTTCCCTAAAATTGTTGTGTAAATTGGCAATCCCAATTGACAAGGACTTTACCCCCATTATAGTATATGGTACCAGTGGTACCCAGGGCATGGGTGGTAAGGGGGTTACCAGGGTTTGCAGCACGGTTTGTGCCACCCTGAGGGACCCAAATAAACTACGGACAGCAGGCCTGCCATTGCAGACTGCAGGAGCTGTGCAAACTGCTCAAACTCAACTTTACCCTCACCATGTGTGGCAAAGTCTGTGCACTATCTTTGATATGTGCCAGTCACCCTTAGGGAAGACCTCCTAAAGCCCAGGAGGAAGGGTGCATTATATCAGAGTGGACATGTAAGTGCAAGCTTATATGACCCTATACTGCCCCTTCCAATTAAAGGACACAATAAGTAATAGACGGTCCGTAGGATAACATGGGCTGGAACCTCTGGCAACCCCGAGGTTGGCAGCTCCATTATGGTACCACCTAAATATGTCATGTTTGGTATCAAAGTGCCTTCTCACCCCTGACACGGATCTCGTGTCGAGGGTGATGTGGCATGCACCCAGGTGGCTACCTAAGAGGTTGCCCAACTAGTTACCCTAGCTTTTCTGTGCTCTGCCTGGCAAACCAGCGCTTCCTGCCGCCAAGACAGGATTCTGACCTCCTGCCAGGCAGTGTGGTCACTTACAGGAGTCGGGAACAAAGGCCTGGGCAGGAAGGAGGTCACACCTCCTCCCTTCCAGGCAGGCTAGTGAAGTGGCGGTGACCTCCTCCCTCCCCGGTAGGTTAGTGAAGAGGCACATGAAGGCCGTGCGCTTTAAAGGCTGCACCGCCTCTGAAATGCATCAGGACTGACTCCCAGAGGAGGAAGCAGCCCTCCCCTTGCCCCAGGCGCATTTGCACCCAGGCAGGCGGGAAATTAGATAGTCAAGGAGGAGTCGCCCCCAGAAGGCTAGCCACACCTCAGGATGAGCAGGCCAGCCTGTACACTGGAAGAAGGGTCTGCCATTTTGAAGTGGCAGAATAGAGGGTTCTGCATTGAAAAGGTGACCCACACCCCTGGATGTGGTCATCTCAGGAGCGGACTAGCTGTAGGGACTAGCAGCCTATTGGCTGCTTGCTGTCACACCTGTAAATCCCCCTAAATCTAGGATTTAAGGGAAATCCCTGAAACCCGAACCTGAGTTCTGAACAACCTACATCACAGAGGACAGAAGAGACCCGTGTTTCCGACAACAGGACTTGCACAAAGCAAAAGAGGGATACCCTCCACCTGTGGCAAGGCTCCTAGAAATGTCTGATCGAGACTCGTCCTAGGCTATCTCTCGTTTTCCCCAGACAGAGGAACCCCTGTGGAAGCCTGAAGGATATTCAGACTCCCCTGGACTAGCAGCACTAGTCCCCTTCAAACTGCAGGTAAAACAAAGCTCTGGATCCGAAGAGTTTGTGGCCATTGGGCCCTCGGAGGGATCGCCCAAATCCAGATGGTCTACTGCGTTGTGGGAACTGTAGTCCAGCCTTCCACAAAGTTACAGGCAGCTGCCGCGTTCCCCGTGACCACCAGATGTCAAAGTAACTTTCCGCTCTACTTACTGCTGCCAAGGCTTGTTGGTCGCCAGTCTGGCAACCGATCCCTTTACTCGATGCTGCACCTAGAGGGAACTCCATCCGACCTTCTAATGATGTCAGCAACCACCCCGTTGGGATTTTTCTTCCCCCCCCCTACAGCACCATTTCAGTGGTAAAAGCAGCTCTCCCACAGCTCCTGTTCAGCACCAGGGACAGCCAGGATAAATCTGCACTCTGGCTCCATGGGCCAGGTAAAATTGAACTGACTGTCGTGGCCTGGGACCAACATCACCTTTACCTTGCAAGGGTTTGACGCAACTCGACCTGCAAGTAGCCTATTGTCACTAGTGTTTTTTCCTATTGACTGCAATGATAGTTTCACTGTATTATTTTGCACTGATTTTATATTGCTTCAAAAATCTAGAACTCTGGTTATATGTATGATATTCTGTTCTTTTTAATGTCTAAATTAAGATAAAAATACACTCTATTTTTATAAATTGGTGTTGGATTTCTCTCGAGTCGTGTCATCATGTTGGTACTCTGAAATGCTTAACACATGTTTCTCTAGTAAAGCCTGACTTCTCTTTTCCACACTACCAGGACTGAAGTAAGGATTTGTTAGTGTGAATTCAAGGGCCATCTTTGGGGTTTGTGACAGTATTGCATGGTGAAGCCTAACCAGCATCCACATAATACTCAACCTTCCTACAATATCCCTATAGCTGACATTTGGAAGTCCGCAGCATTGTCCACTCCACACACGTTTACTGAATATTACTGTGTGGATATCCTAGTTCACCAACAAGCTACAGTTGGTCAGACTATCTTAAAGACTTTGTTACCAACATCTACACCACTCTTTAAGAGAGTACTGCTTTACAGTCTATGCAAAGTCTGTGTATTTACAGCCGCACGTGCTACAAATGGAAAATGTTACCCTGTAAGCATCTGTTTGTAGAATGTGGTGCTGTAGATTGACATGCGCACACCCGCCTTATCCGGGAGCCGTGTTTACCACAGATATTCTTCTTTTTCATTTAAATATTCATCTTGTTATGCACAACTTCACACATGGTCATCAGGGTGTCCTACCTACTGACCTTTCAGTACGCTCACCCACTGTGTAAAACGTAATCTAACAATGTAACCAGTGCCCATGCACATTGCCAACTAATGGAGGAGTCCCTGTTCACCCTGACCCTAAAGACTTGTTTGAAGAAAAAGAAGTCGCAAACATCCGAGCCCAACACTAGAAGGAAGAAGCATGCAGAGCTTGTGTATCTACAGCACAACATGCTACGAACAGATGCTTACAGTCTAAGTATAATTTTCCTTCTTTTATTTTTTAACACCACTATATGGAGTCTCTCTATGTAGCTGCTTGGTGAAGAGGGTGAGGTAGTGGGCATGAGCTGTTGAATCTACCGCAACTAATGATACCTCCATGATCTGTGCTGACTCCCTTTACCTCTGCCAAGTGACTGAGGCGAGATATGGTGCTTTCCTGGTTCTCATCCAGGGGATACTCATCATAGTCATAATCTATGAATAATCCCCGCCCACGTGCGGGATCCCGGAGTATATAGAAATATATATATATATATATATAAATATATATATACACATATGTGAAACATATAAATGCAGCCTAAAAAGTTTCCAACATGGCAGAACTGCCGAAATTACATAGGTTTGCATTGTAAAACAAATACTCTCCTAACCCATAAGGAAAAGAGTACATTCACAGCATAATTGTGATATACCAATGCTTTATTGCCACAAGGAAAAACTTGTAATTGCAGGCATTCGCCTGTAGGCTGCATTGCAGAGTAATAATGAAACAAGACAAAAAGAAAAACTGGCACCTTGCCTTTAAGGCTTCCAAGGGTTAGGGTACCGTGCCTTTAAGGCCTGCCAGAGACCCTCTGCTCCCATCATGCACCACAGGTGACAGTTAGGTCAGTTCTTTTTCCGGCTCCTTCTGTGAGGATCCTGGAGTTTTTGCTCTTCAGTTTTTGACTGAAAGATAATTTTTTGATATTAAACCTTGGAAATTTTGACAGTTTCTGATACCTAGAGGTATATTCGGCTGGCTTTTGGCATTTTTTTGTTCCAAAAATCTTTCCAGTCAGAATGCCTGCTTTATTTCGGAAATGTCCTTCCTGTGGCAAGAAGATGGCACTGTCAGATCCACACTCGGTGTGTATTGTGTGCCTTCCATCGTCACACAATCCTGACCAGTGTTATCATTGCCAGAAGTTTTCGAAGAGGACCCAGCGCGACAGAGAACGCATCAAGCTTCATGCCCTACTGGAGAGGGATAGAGATAGAGCTCCCTCTTCAAGTAAACACCGAAAACGGCATCGCTCCACCTCTCCTGAGTCCAGGAAGAAGCAGGTGCCTGAATGTTCGCCGTCGACGTCGAGATCGCCGTCGAAGAGGCCGAGACATTCTTCAACGTCAAGGGACAAGCCAAGTAAGTCGGCGCTCAGCACTTCAGGCTCGAAGGCTGTGGGTACTGAGAGACTGTCCAAAACTCCGTCGACGTCGAGGCTTCCGTCGACGTCGAGGCACACTCCGCCAACCTCGAGGGGATCGGCGTTGAGGGACTCGCCGGCGAAGACCATGCCGCGAGGGGACATACCGACGTCGAGGCATTCTCCGCCACCCTCAAGGGGGTCGACGTTGAGAGAGTCACCGTCGAAGGCCATGACGCGAGGGGACGTACCGACGTCGAGAGCATCGTCGAGGTCCCATCATTCGACGTCGAGGAGGTCGATGACATCGAGGAGGTCGACGTCGAGATCCCCCATCGGCGCCGTCCAGGCTACATCAGGGCCCCCCATCGACGTGGGCGGTCGACGTCGAGACCTGTTACTGATCATTCGCCGTCGAGGAGATCGGCGGCAGCGTCAAGGGCGACGTCGAAGTCTCCCCGTCGACAGTCGACGTCAAAGTCCCCCCATCGCCGTGGGCGGTCGACGTCGAGATCAAGATCAGAGCGCAGATCGACGACGAGGGTGACGCAGACCTTGTCGACATCCCGTTCGATGTCAAGGCAGTCATCTCCAGGGCTGAATATTGTACAGATTTCACCAGAGAAATCTCCTACAGTTGCTGAAAAGAATCTTTGCGGCCTGTCCCCTCGCTGGCTGCAGGGGGTCGGAACAGGTGCCCGCAGAGGTCCGGGCTCGGACGACTACGCAACGAGACTTTCTAAGTCGCCTTCCAGAAGACCAAGGTCGCCTTCTACACGCCGATCTCGGTCAGGAGGTCGTCACAGCTCGCACGATCATCCACATAAGAGGAGGCGCAGAGCATCTTCTACCTGTTCTTCGTCTTCCATTCGGCACTACTCGCCAACTTTCTCATCTACACCACCTTCAAGGGTGTCTCCTATTGATGACATTGGGACTTTCTCTGACGTACTGGGCAGAGGAGCTAATAAACTAAACATCAGTTTATGTACTCCTGTGATCCCTACATCGGTCATTTTCGAGACATTGCACCATCGTACAGCTCCCAGACCGCTGCTACCTCTGGTGCCAGGTTTTTAGAACCAGCCATGACCACGTTCCTTACTCCAGCCACAGTGGGATCAGTTCCGTCGAGGATTGCAAAAAAATACAAAGCTCCAGACCAGGATCCCTTGTTCCTTAGGTCTGATCCTCCGGCGGATTCAATCATTGTGGCAGCCGCCAGGAAAGCGCACTCCGCAGCCTCATCCGCTTCTGTTCCTCCAGAAAAGGACAGTAAACAAATGGACTCTTATGGCAGGAAGATGTGCAATACTTCGGCATCATCGATGAAGATTGCAAGTGCTTCAGCCCTTCTTGGGCGCTATGATAGGTCTCTTTGGGACTCCCTGTCTAGGTTTACCGACAAGCTTCCCAAAGAAGATAGACAAGACTTTCATGAAATCTTGCAAGAGGGCGGCTTAGTAGCCAATCAAATCATCAGCGCGGCGGCTGACGCCTCAGATCTCGCCGCACACGGCTACTCACAGGGCATCTGTTCACGGCGCTCAGCGTGGTTGCGCCTCACAGGTCTAAAACCGGACGCCCAGAAGAAGATCCTAAACCTTCCTTTCAACGGCTCCTCCTTATTCGGTTCTCATGCTGATGAGGAGATGACAAAGATGAAGGCCGAGCTAGACACAGTCAAAGCAGTTGGACTGGAGAAGCGGAAGGAGTTTCGAAAACGCTTCCGTCAGAACGACAAGCGGCCCTTCCAACAGAGGGTTCAAACCCCTCAATGGTCCTCCCAAAACCAACAAAAGTTCCAATACCAGAACAAGCGTCCTGGCAGGGGCAGAGGGAACAATAAGCAACAGCAGTCCTCCTCCAAGCAGCCTCCTAAACAGTGAGACATTGCTTCCTCCGCACCCGTTTGCCACTCCGGTAGGAGGGAGTATCGTTTTTCACCTGGAAGAGTGGGAAACAATAACAAAAGACAGATGGGTGCTAAATATTGTACAGCATGGCTACTTGCTGAGGTTCAAGACCCCTCCTCCGCAAGTTGCCCCTCATTTGACGTGCCTTCCTCAACACAATGTATTGTTACAGGGCGAAGTGTGTACGCTCCTCTCCAAAAAGGCTATAGAAGAGGTCCCACCTCACCAGCAAAATCAAGGGGTATACTCACGGTACTTTCTGGTCCAAAAACGAGGAGTAGCCAAAGAGTACAGGCCCATCCTCGACCTGCGCCTGCTGAACAGGTTTATAAGAAAAGAAAGATTTCGGATGCTAGCCCTGCACCAGATTTTCCCACATCTTCATCTGGGAGACTGGATGTGTGCCATCGACCTGCAGGACGCCTACTTTCACATTCCTGTTTCAGTGAAACATCGCAAGTTCCTCAGGTTCCAGGTGTCTCGTCAGCACTATCAGTACCGAGTACTTCCATTCGGTCTCAAATCCGCTCCCCGGACGTTCTCCAAGTGCATGGCGGTGGTAGCCGCTTTCCTCCGCAAGAGGAAAATCTTCGTCTACCCCTACCTAGACGACTGGCTCCTGAAGAGTTCAACACCTTCTCTACTCCAGAGCCATCTCACTTACTGTCTCAACCTGCTTCACTCACTGGGGTTGCAAGTCAACTACAAGAAGTCAGTTCTCAACCCCACGCAGAAAATACATTATCTGGGCGCATCCCTAGACACCGCAACGGCAAGCGTGTGTCCTTCGGAGGAGAGGTTGTCCTCAATGTTGATCAAGTGCCGCGCACTTCTCAGCACTATACATCCTACAGCAAGGCAGGTGTCATCACTGCTGGGATCGATGGCCTCATGCATCTTCATTGTGCCAAATGCCAGGCTTTACATGCGGCCTCTACAGCAGTCCCTCGAAGATCAATGGACTCAGCACTCAGGCCGTTGGGAAGATCGTGTCTCTCTTCCTCAGGCGGCCAGGGACTCCATCAAATGGTGGATGAAACGTTCTCACCTTCTGCAAGGGGTCCCCTTTCACCAAGTACCTCCGACACAGACTGTAGTTACAGATGCCTCACTGCAGGGTTGGGGAGCGCACATGGGCCAGCTTCAGGTACAAGGTCTCTGGTCCGAGACAGAGAAAAGTTATCACATCAACTTTTTGGAGCTAAGGGCAGTCCATCTAGCTCTCAAGTCGCTGTACCCGTCCCTACAGTCCAGCTCCATTCAGATTCAGACAGACAACACAACAACAATGTACTATCTGAACAAGCAGGGAGGCACCAGGTCACGGGTCCTGTCTCTGGAGTCACAGACCATATGGAAGTGGCTTCTGGCGAGGAGTCTCACGATCGTAGCCGTTCACCTTCCAGGAACCTTGAACGTGCAGGCAGATGTTCTCAGCAGAGACTTCGTAGAAGCACACGACTGGGTGTTAAACGAAGAAGTCGCTCAGGACATTTTTCGGCAATGGGGAGTGCCAGACATCGACCTGTTCGCAGACGCGGCAAATACAAAATGCCCCGTCTTCGCGTCCAGATTCCCACAACAAGGATCACGGGGGAATGCACTTTTGATAGGATGGTCGCAGACATTGCTGTACGCTTTTCCACCTCTCCCTCTGATCCCTGCGGTCATACAGAAGTTTTACAGGACCAATGCCAGAATGATCCTGATAGCACCAGAGTGGCCGCGCCAGTGGTGGTATCCGGATCTCCTGCAGCTGTCCGAAGTCCCACACCGGAGGCTTCCCTGTCAACCGGACCTGTTGACCAAGAACGAGGGGAGAGTATTTTATCCCAACCTCTCGTCTCTGCGTTTGACTGCATGGCTCCTGAAGTCATACAGTATGGACATTTAGACCTTCCTGCCGATTGTATGTCTATTCTCAAGGAAGCAAAGAGACCCTCCACTAGGAAATCTTATGCTTTCAAGTGGAAGAGATTCTACCTGTGGTGCAAGGACAACCAGTTTGATCCGACTAAAGGTCAGGAGCAAGTGATTCTTCCCTACTTGTTATACTTGGCAAAGTCAGGCCTACAATATCCCTCCATCAGGGTTCACCTAGCTGCTATAACAGCTTACAGGAAGTCCCCGACCCAGGGTTCATTCTTTCAGATGCCAGTGGTAAAGGATTTTCTAGAGGGTCTCAGGAAGGTTTACCCCCCAGTGAGATCTCCCTCTCCTCCCTGGGAACTTAACATTGTGCTTACGAAACTTATGGGTGCTCCTTTCGAGCCTATTCATAAGGCATCGTTGCAGCATTTGACCTGGAAGGCTGCTTTTTGGTAGCCATCACTTCTGCACGCAGGGTGAGTGAGATTCAGGCCCTGTGCTGTAAGGCACCTTATACTGTTTTTCATGCCAATAGGGTGGTGCTACGTACACATCCGAGCTTCCTCCCGAAGGTGGTCTCGGATTTTCACATCAATCAGGTTATTACGCTGCCCACCTTCTTTCCTAAACCTTCAACTCCCCCGAGAGATCATTACACTCTTTAGATCTCCGGAGAGTGCTGAAGTTTTACCTTGATAAAACTCACACACTTAGGAAGTCTGACCGGCTTTTTATTAACTACGGTTCTACTAACACCGGTCTAGCTGCATCTAAAAGATCCATCTCTCGATGGATTGTCTCTTGTATAGCTTTATCCTACCAGTTAGCTAACAAGACCTTACCAGGCAGACCTAAAGCGCACTCTACCAGAGGGAAAGCCTCTACCACAGCTCTCCTTCGCAATGTGCCAATGTCTGAAATCTGTAAGGCAGCCACATGGCGGTCGGTTCATACCTTCACACGTCATTACTGTCTAGATTCTGATGCACAGGCCGATGCCCAGGTGGGGCAGGCCTCTTTGAGGAATTTGTTTGCATGATTGCAATTTGAATGTAATGTTCTGTATACTCCGTTGCTCGTCCGCAAGGTACTGGGTATGGGCTTGCTACTCTATTCATAGATTATGACTATTGATGAGTATCCCCTGGATGAGAAGGATTAGTTACTTACCTGTAATCCTAGTTCTCATCCAGGGGTATACTCATCATAGTCATAAGCGACCCTCCCTCCTCCCCGGACGAGCATCACTGGAGTTCTTCTATGTTATTGCATCCTCTACTCAGGTGTCTCTACATTATACACCGTCAAAAGAACTGACCTAACTGTCACCTGTGGTGCATGATGGGAGCAGAGGGTCTCTGGCAGGCCTTAAAGGCACGGTACCCTAACCCTTGGAAGCCTTAAAGGCAAGGTGCCAGTTTTTCTTTTTGTCTTGTTTCATTATTACTCTGCAATGCAGCCTACAGGCGAATGCCTGCAATTACAAGTTTTTCCTTGTGGCAATAAAGCATTGGTATATCACAATTATGCTGTGAATGTACTCTTTTCCTTATGGGTTAGGAGAGTATTTGTTTTACAATGCAAACCTATGTAATTTCGGCAGTTCTGCCATGTTGGAAACTTTTTAGGCTGCATTTATATGTTTCACATATGTGTATATATATATTTATATATATATATATATATTTCTATATACTCCGGGATCCCGCACGTGGGCGGGGATTATTCATAGATTATGACTATGATGAGTATACCCCTGGATGAGAACTAGGATTACAGGTAAGTAACTAATCCTTTCTGAAGTTCCTGTTTGTGTGGTGGATTCTGAACTGAGGGGACATCTGGGATCGTGTGCTCACCTGCATGAACCATCTCGGTTTGCTCCACTATGGCAGCTCTGCTATGGCCAAGTTCGAAGGAAGGCAGCAGTTACCTGGAGCAATGGCTGATGGGGAGATACACCTGGGAGAAGCCCAATACTTAGTTGGCTTTAGATCTGATTGAGTGCTGTGGAGGACGGATAGCTTGAGTTTTTTTGTTATGCTTTTACCTTCCACTCCATACAATCCTGTTTTGCTCTCCTTGACAACAGTTTACACTCGAGCACTCTAAGGGCTGATCGCTTCCTCCTCCCTGTGGCAGATTTTATGAAATGCAAAGAGAGCATTGAAAACGAGTACTGTGAATGACATAAATTTACCTTTGTCCCAGGTGGTATCAAAAGCAGAATCTAACAAGTGGGAAGATATAAGAGTGTATTAGCACAAAATTGACCAGTCCTGGACTTCTACACTGCCAGTTGGTACTGAAGTGTTTTCAGAGAGCACTCTAAATAAACCACCATTTAAAAAAAACTCTGGATCCAGTCCATCCCAGGTGGAATTTGCTGTGTTGCCCTTTGTTCCAATAGGATAATGCCTGGTTTCGCCCTTCATATAGTCTGTTGATAATCCAGCCACTGCCTTACCTGCTGTCTCATTTGTAATAAACCTCTTGGGTTCCTTGGCTTCTCCAGCAACTACTGTTGGTGCAAATTCTAGTATTACTACTGTGACTTTAAACACTGGGCCTAATTGTCTGGATAATGTATTTAGGGCACAAATTCAGCCTAATACTTCAATTCTGCAGTCTGGGTAGAACCTGGAAAAGCTTCTACATCTGACTGCAACAGACCAGATCTAAAGCATCAAAGTTAGTGTTAACACAAGTTTCCCTCTGCCAGGCCATCTCGGGAAACTCAACTTTTGGTTTTTCTAGATTTGTTTCCTCATCGGGGAAATACTTAGACTTTGTGTGCTGAACCATGTGCTTCTGTACTCCCTGACACCTGTTTAAGCACAGACACCAACAGCAGAGCAGGTACTCCAGCTGTACTACAGACTGGATGGAGGAGGACAGGGGTGCTGAGTTTTCAATTTCTTCTGCTAAGAGTATCGCTTCTAGACTGCTTCGTAGGGGGGGAGGGTCAACAATGGCTTAGTTAAACAACTCCCAAAGGAGTTAGCCAAAGAGCAGTTTGTCTTATCTGACCATTTAGTTTGTCAGATGTTCTCATAAAGGCTTCTTGGCATTTAATGGCTATTTGAAGGAAGTGATGCATTGCACTTAGCTCTCCAAGAATGGCCCTCCGGATGATTCTGCATAATCTTTGTCCGAAAACTCAGAATTTTGATTGGTGGAAGATTTATCAAAATCTACAGAAGTAAGTGATCCAGAGACATCCACTTCCCATTCTGAAAATACTGCATGGCAGAAATCAGAAAAATCACAAGTTAAAAGCGGTTTCAAAGTTATAAGGCAGAGTCTCATATCTCACAGTCCACCAAGTCAAATTCTGCTTCTACCAAGGCTGAAAGCAATTAAAATAAAAGGTTATTGGAGTGATTGTACAAGAGGGTGCAAGACATGTTTCTAAGCTTGAGCTCCTGAAATCTAAAGTGAACACATTAAGTGTAAAGATTGACAACTAACAGATATCTTCATAGAGCAGGGGACCAGATTGTCTACTTCAAAGTTTTTAAGCACAGAGTAAAACGTGGCCCTATATTGGAATTCACGAGAATGCAAAGATCTTGAAGTCCGGTAGTACAGATTTAACCTTGTAACTGTTGGCACTCAATAAGGAATGAAGGGAGCAAAGAATGACCATAGTGCCAATCTTTTTTTTTTTTTCTTTTTCTTTTTTCTCTTATAGTCCTCATTTGCCTCAATGGAGAGAGTGCACTCTCTATCTCTTGCACTGTTGCATGGGAGTAGTCCAAACTCCATGTGCTGAGAGATCACGAGAGAAAGATATGGAGATCCCAACTGTACCGCCCATGAAATAGATCTTCATCTTTCATAGTCGTCCTCTGATCGTTTCTCATCCACACTCAACCGAGAGGGAACATAGAGAAATACCAGTAGAGGCGTCAAGGCTTAATCATTGGACCCCCATATCTTTGTTTTCCTTTTCTTGTTAACACTCATCTTTCACACCAATCAAGTATCGGGAGCCAAAAATCATGATTGCTGACACCCAACATGCCTAGGGAAGCTATATATTTAACAGAAAGAACCCAGTTTTCAAAACTTGGAGGAATTGCAGACACCCATAACTTACAGATCTCCCTGCGCGCCAATAGTATACTGTAAAAGATCAGCCTTGCCTGGTCCCTTTTAGTCTTCACCCGTGAATCAATCTGCCCAAAAATAACAAGCAAAACGCTTACCTCGATGTTGATTATCATACATTCAGACAGGGCCTTACTCACGTCTCTCCAAAAGACCTGAAGTTCTGGGCACGTCACAAACATGTGAACGTCCTCCTCTTTCATACTACCACATTTTGGACATGCGACATCGCCTCCTCTCTCAAACTTTGACAGTCTCTTGGGGGACCAATAAGCTCTGTGAATGGAAAAGAGGTGATTCCTTCTAAGGTATGCAGGCTTGACTATTTTAAATAACATGATCATAGATACTTGCCATTGATGTTCTAAAGATGCCTCCGGCAAGTATCTTCCCCATAATTCTGTTGGCAGAGTAAAATCTCCTTCTTCCGAATCGACCAGCAGCCAGTAAATTGCCGCCAGCTCCTTCTTAAGTACGGTCTCTGACATCAAACGTGTTTCCAGATCGTTTTGTTCCCCAATTATTGTACTCGTGGCTTGGTACCAACTTCTCATTTGCAGGTATTTAAATCTGGACAGTTGATAATCTGTTTGTTGATTACACACTTCCCATGAAATCAGCACCCCTTCTATAATTATATGCTCCCAACGGACTAAGCCTGCATTTAATAGTGGTCTTGCTAGAGCGTCCTTCGTCCACTCTGGGGAACCTGGAGAGTCCCAGATGGGAGCCAGCAAACTATGGTAAGGAATTTTTGCAATTTTCCTGATCTTATACCAAATTTCAGCCAAACCTTTTAGAATTTTCAGCCTTACTTTTTTGAAGTACTTTGGGTCCGCGTATTTTTACAGAAAACCTTGTTCGCCTCCTGGCTCTAAATTTGCCATCCTGGCCCACATGCCTCCCATCTTGGTTGTACTTGGGCTGCCAAACAAACTTCTTCCATTCTTTAAAAGAAAAGCCCAGGAGTAGTAGAGCAGGTCCGGCAAAGCCAGGCCTCCCTTCTCTACCTTCCTTCTTAGTTTTTTCCATGCTATTCTAGGGCCTTTGTTCTACCAAATAAAGGTACTGATTTGGCTTTGCATGTTCTTTAACCCTTCCTTCCTGAGGGGCAAGGGAATTGTATCAAAAAGAAAGGTGAACTTCGGGAGGATTATCATTTTAATTAAGTTCACCCGTCCCAAAAGAGATAACTGAAGGTGGGACCATATCTTTAAAAGTCTGCAAGCCTCCTTTTTTACCTTCTCAAAATTTACCTTGGTGATTTTATTGATGTCCTGTGTTATTATGACTCCCAGGTATCTCATTTCTTCTTTCTTGGCCACCCCTTCCACCTCTAGGTTCCAGGTCATAATCTCCGTTTTGTCCCTATTGATCTCATAACCCGAGACCTTCCCAAAATCAGTCGTCAGAGTCATGATCCTCTCTAAGGTATCTACCAAATTTGTGGTGTAAACGAGAATGTCACCAGCATATAAACCCAGTTTTTTGTTCCAATCCTTGTACTTAAAAGGAGAAATGGCCAGATCCTCCCTGATCTTCCTGGCTAATGGCTCTATGTAGAGATTAAAAAGGAGGGGTGACAGCGGGCAACCCTGCCTTGTGCCTCTGGTAATGCGTACTGGATCGGTTAAAGAGCTGTTAACTAAGAATCTGGCTACTGGAGATTCATAAATGTCCGCCAAAGCATTGCAAAAATTTGATCCCAAAATTTGAAAACTTTGCCACAGCTTTTAAATAAGTCCAATTAACCCGGTCAAAGGCCTTTGCGGCATCTAAGGCCACCAAGGCCAGAGGGAGCTTATATGTCGTGGCTAGGTCAATGGAGGCCACCAGGGTATATGTTAAGTCTTTTAAAGTTCTGCCCCGTATAAAACCCTTCTGGTCGTCATGTACCATTCCAGCCATTAACCCATTCAACCTATCGGCCAAAATCTTAGCATAGATTTTATAGTCGCTATTCAATAATGATATTGGCCGATAGGAGTCACATTTTTTAGGGTTTTTCCCTGGCTTCGGAATTAAAGATATAGTGGCCTCGTTCCAGGAAGCCGGCGCTGTGGACCTTCCAATAAATAGGACATTAAATAACCTTGTCAGAATAGGGGTTAATGTATCGCCCAGAGCCTTATAGACTTCTTGAGGTAGCCCGTCAGGACCCGGAGCCTTCCCCTTCTTGAGCTGCCTAATTACCTTCTCTATTTCATCAATTTCCATTCCCTTGTTTAGGAGCCTTACGTTATCTGGAGAAAGGGGGGTTACATAGTCCTGTCCTAACCACTCCTTTATTTCTTCTTTTGTTGGCTCTAGGTCTTCACGGTACACTCTGCTGAAGTGGCTATGAAAAGTTTGTTCTATTCCTGTCGTATCTTCGATCAAAGCCCCAGTTTGCTCGCATATCACCTGGTCTATTCGATTTCTCGCTTGGTCTTTCTTCGCCTTCCAGGCCAGCAACTTGTTACACCCTTCGCTATACTCAAAATGAGCTAAACGACTGGCCTCCCACCTACTCCTCACCCTGTCCTCGAGAACTATTGCTAACTTGGACTTAACTTGTGTTATTTCCTGCTGCAACCTTGCCCTCACCTCTTCCTCTATATCTGGATCGATTATTAGCTTTTCTAAAGTGCGAAGCCGTTCCTCCAGAGCTGATACTACTTCATGGTATCTCCTCCTTTTCCCTGCCCCCAGAGCACCTAATCTTCCCCTTAAAAAGGCCTTATAAGCATCCCAGGTTATACCCGGAGAAGCCGAGCCCCAGTTATATTTAAAAAAACTCCTCAGTCTCTTTACTCAACATTTCAATCACTCCCTCGTCTTGGAGGACCGTACGGTCTAAAGTCCACCTAGATTGAGCAACCAGCTCACCGAACTTCATTTGGAGAATCACTGCTGAGTGATCGGACAGGTGAACTCCCACGTGATCGATACGATGGGCCTTATCCTTTATCTTGCCATCAATGAGAAAATAATCTATTCTCGACTGGTGTTTGTACTTCTTATTGTAGAAGGTAAAGCCTTTCTGTGTACCTGCTCTTTGACGCCAAAGGTCGCACAATCCCAGTTGCTCCATCATCTGTTTAATCAATGCTGACATTTTTGGGTTAACCAGTGCCCTACTCTGAGATGATCTGTCAAGGGAGTGATTTAAGACTGCATTAAAATCTCCAGCTAAAATGATTGGGTCGGAGTAATTTAATAACTCTACCATTAATTCTCCCAGTGGGTTAACATCGTCCTGATTTGGTCCATAGTAGCCTGCCAAAATAAAAGGGCGAGATAATATCCTAACCTTAGCTACTAACCATCTCCCGGCTTTGTCAGAAACATAGGATTCGAACCTTGCTTGTACCCCTTTTTTAACTAGTATAGCTACCCCTTTGGTTATTGCTGTTTGAGCTGTGCATGCTGCTTGATCAATCCAGCTCTTAGACCTAAAAAGCTCCATACCCTCCTTCTCAGTTAGGTGCATTTCCTGTAATATAATTTGAGCAGGGCAGTCCTTTAGATATTGTAAAACTCTTTCTCGCCTCCCTCGTACCCTGAGACCGTTTATGTTCCAAGAGAGAATTTTTATAAGACTCTCCTTTTCACCCATCCCTAAAACCAACAGAGTGTGATAAAAAACCCTTACTCATCCAAGAGGCTTCAGAGGAACTATTTTTTTTTATTTTTTCCCCACTGCTCCCCACCCTGTGCTCCCCCCCCCCTCTCTCCCCCCCCCTCTCTCCCCCCCCCCTGGAAAACCCATCCCTAAATCTACACGGCTAAAAGCCATATGGGTCCCCCCTCAGAGCGTACTCTCAACTACGTATCTGAGCTAGGTGATATTCTATTTATTCAATTATTTTCTTTTCTTTTTATATTTTTTTTTCCCTCTTTTTTTTTTTTTCAAAATTAGTTATAAAAAATGTTTATTATTTTATTTTTTTATATTTTTTTCTTACTCCCATCTCTATGTACCAATTGTTTTCTCCACTATTTCTTTTATTGCGTAATCAGGATCTATTCAATGTCATTTGAGATCATGGATCATAGATCTCCAACTTGCAGGTCTTTGATAAAGTCATCGACCTTTTCAGCTGAGTGGAAGATAGACATTTTATTCTTGTACATGACCTTCAGGTGAGCCGGAAATTTTAGCTGAACTGTAGCGCCCAAGCTTTTAAGTGTGTCCATCCTTTTACCCAGTTCCCATTGCCTATTTGAGGTAGTGTTCGAGACATCAGATCTGAACTCGTATTTAATTCCCTCAACTTCTATTCTTTTTAAGCTCAAGGCTTTTGAAAGTATCTTCTCTTTCAAAGAAAAGGTTAAGAAGTTAAGCAAAATCTTTCTGGGTTTTGTCCTGTTAGTATTTAACCTGAAGGGGTCTCTGTGCACCCGTTGCAAGTCTTTAGCTATGTCATCCTCTGACTCTTCCATCTGTAATTCCTTTTTAATCAACTTCACCACAAAGGACTTTATATCCTCACCTTCTTTACCTTCCGGTACTGTCAGAATCTTTATGTTGTTTCTTCTTTGGAGATTCTCCATCCTTTCCATTCTATCCTGCTGCAACGTTTCCTCTGAATTTAACCTTATTAATTCAGAACAATTTGCCTGTACCTTTTCTCTTAGTTCTCTCACCTCTCCCTCTAGCGTTGTTGTCCTACAGCCGAGGTCATCTATCTTTTTCTCGAGGGATTCGCAAGCTTGTCTAATCTCCCTCTGATTCTCTTCAGAAATCTCGAATCTATTCTTAATCTCGGCAGTTCACACCATCAGGAGAGTTCCTCTAGCCGGGTCCTCATTCTCCACCTGGTTTAACCTCTGCTCAGGACCCCCATCAGGGACATAACTTGTTTGATCCATTTGAATCGTTAAGGTCTGCCTCTTTTCAACTACGGGCTGTTTTTCAGTGCCTCTCTCTTCTAGAGACAGTGACGCCAAAGCTTGATAACTGTTTGATTGTATGTCTTTACTCCAGTCCCCACCTCCTACCAAATCCCAGTCTTTAGACACTGCAACCTGATCTGTACTCCCCTTTTCCTGTGAGTTCTCCTGCTCGTCCGTTTTTTTATCAGCCAAGCTTGCTGTTTTAGGTAAAATTCTGAAAAAGGTTTTGAGAGACGGAGTGATTTTCACTTTTAGTTCTGGTGTGCACTTCCTTATTTTAATTTTCTTTGTATTAGCTTTAACCTTCACTGATAAGGGCTCCTTGGCTATGGCAATAGTTTTAAAATATTCAGGTTGTGTACTAACAGAGTTAAAAACTTTATCAGGAAAGGTTTTTTCTAACTTCTCTTTCCCCCTTAGGCTCCTCAGCGCGTAGCGAGATAACACCTCCCTCTGGGCTGCCCCACTCACCCCTTTTTTCCTACCTTCAGACGCCCACACTCGGGTGCAATCTAGAGTTTCCAAAACTTCTCTCGCCGCTTTCTCGAGCAGGGGGAGCGGGCCTGGCTCTCCTGTCAACTCACTCCTTTCCCCCTCCAGCTGCTTATCTCCCTCGTCAGCTTCCCCAATCGTGTACTCCGTGCCGCCGTTTCTGCGGCCACCTTTCCCCCGGAAGGGAATCTTTACTGCCGCCCCTCTACCTTTCCGATACTCCAGGGCCGCTCTCGACCAAGAGTTGCTGATTGCCGAAGCGGACGCCACGTCAGACGCCGTCTTGCCGCCACTTGATTTACAGCCCGGGAGCCTGGCAGATACAATCCCGTGCCTAATTCGCCGATAGATATCTTTTGTAAGTACTGACTAGTTTTATCCTGCTCACGCCTTATGCATCTTACGCGTCTTGAGAGTTTTTAATCATGCCATACCAGCGCTCGCCCGAGAAACTTCTCGCTCCAAGGTTGCTCCCGCGACCCGCTAACTGCCGGCCGCCATGTTTTCCCCCGCCATTACCCAAAAACATCCATAGTGCCAATCTTGATGTAATAAAGTGGGCCTGCACATTTTTCCCAGTGTATGCTGATGGCATCAGAAATTGGGGAAGCAGCAAACCTTTCGGTTTGGAGAGCTCACCAGGCTCCTTCCACACCCACTCTGAGCAGTAATGGTTTTCGTTCATTGTTATCTGATCAGAGAGATGGTTTTAGTGCTGGCCCAAGAGAAACATTATAGCTTCACTACATAGGGTTTCATGTTTTAGGGTTTCCATGATCTGTCACTTGACACAATAATACACCAAGCGGATATGATTATTCAACTCCCTCAATTTAAAGAGCTTGCCATTCCAACCTCTTTGGTTACAGTGTCAGATCTTAAGATCAGCAGCCTGGGCTCATTCCCTATCTTCATCGACAATGAAGAAGCCAGAGAATTAATTGCAAAGAGTCAATGTAAAAACTGAGGGTGTTGGAGGGCACAGAAGGGGTGAGGCTAAGCAGAACCTGATAAATGGGTTGGAGGTAGTTTTATATTTCTTTGTATTATGTAAAGTTGGGTTTACAGTTGACTGCATTGAATTATATTAGTTTGTTTTCATATTGCTTGCCTACTTGCTCTTTACTTAGTAGGTGGATGGGATAGTTTGGGAGGCTTGGGTCAAATTTAGACATCAAGATTCCGGCAGCACCTCTATCATAGGCCTCTGGAAAGCACACCAGCACATTATTATGGCACAAAGGTGGGTGGATGGGCTATCTGAAGCCGATTCAGAGGCCTCCTTAAAAAGGATTGGGGGTGGGGGTTGCTGCGATAAACAGAAACAAATCGGGCAAAAAGACAGAAAGGTGGTGTTGATAAAACAGTGCCAGCAATGTGAGTTCTTGAAGTAAATTCAGTGAATTACAGTGGGTTTTCTGGAGAAAATAAAAAGGGTGCTTTTCTCAATGAAATGAAATGAAATGAAAATGGGTTCTTATAAAGCGCATGGCTACCCGGAAGCGTCCCAGCGCTGAGCGGAACCAGAGTGAGCAACCCGCCTATGGGAAAAGCCAGGTCTTCAGACATTTGCGGAAGGTGAGGTGGTTGGGTTCCCTCCGAAGGTACAGTGGGAGGGTGTTCCAGAGCTTGGGGGCATTATAGGAGAAAAGCCTGCCTCCGCTTCTGGCTCTCTTAATTCTGGGCACTGCTGCCAAATGGAGCATATCCGAGCGGAGGTTTCTAGAGGCTTTGTAAGGACAGATCAGGGTTTTGAAAATGGGTGGTCCAGTCCCTTCTAGGGACCTATGGGCCACACAGAGGGCCTTGAACTTTATTCTCTCCTGAACCGGGAGCCAGTGTAAAGAGCGCAAAGCAGGCTTTGCAGACCAGCGGTGGCTAGTGCCGATAAGCAGTCGTGCTGCAGAGTTCTGAATAGTCTGCAGTCTAGCGACTACTGAGTTGGGGGCCCCCAGATATAGGGAATTGCCAAAATCTATTCTGGACAAGATCAAAGCCTGTATCAGTAACTTTTTTGCTCGGAATGGAAGAAGGGGGAGTACTTTACGGATCATTTTAAGCAGACCGTAGCATGTGGCGACTGTCTTCCTTGCTTGGGTTTTAAAGGAGAGATCTTGGTCTAGCCAAATGCCTAGACTCTTTATTTCTGATTTTGGAACTGGGGCCCTACCCATACAGTCAGGCCAGAGGGCATTGAAATTCACATTTAAGTGATTGCCAAGCAACATCAGCTCGGTTTTGTCGCCATTAAGTTTGAGATGAGAAAGACTCATCCATTTAGCCACTTCCTTCAGACAGGAGTGTACTTGGAGTAAACCGCTGGTCCTATCCTTTTGCAATAGACTCATCTTACCAGTACTAATTGTAATTTAGTGTCTAGCAGTATTTGGATTCATGAAGTTGGTTTTTCTAATGTATCTTCAGCAGTGATGGGGCAAAATGTTGTAAGAAACAAAACTGCATTCTTGTTAAGGACGTGCTATAATGACCATGTGCTGTGGTGGGTTTTACGTCTGCCAAAAACACTCAAGTAATTAATTATGCCTCAGAAAGAGATGATGCTTGATCTGTACAGCTTTCCTTCTCCAGTAACCATTGGATGGAATGTTAATGTAGCCCACATGATCTGGATATCTTATAATAGGTGACAGCAGGAAAATATGTTCTCGTGAAGTGAAAAGGCTACTGAATGTTAGCTGAACTTTTGGTCTATTAAACGATACAATTAAATGTGTGTGTTATTTACCGCTTGTGGTTAGATTTATTTACTGTTACAACTCTGGTAGGATTATATCGATGTCAGCTATGCCTTAAAAGGTGAACCCATAAAATCCTAAGAGAGGTTACTTTATTCACATCACTGTAGACTTAAACAACCTAAACCAGTTTTTCCTTGTGGATTTACCCAGGCTTGGTGACTGGGACAAATTCTTCAGATAACGAGATGAAGTGACTCCAAGAGGCTTACTTTCATTTCCACTTCAAGAAAGAGTATCATCAACACCAATGATTTTCAGTAGCCCTCATCACTGTCAGTACACGTATATCCCTTCCTGCATCAATTAATCTCCAGTGGTGTTTATGGATGTGCGTTCTGTGGTGGCCTCTGATCTTGGGCTGTATAAAGCTTATCTATATCCTTTCTCAATGACTAGCTGATCAGAGCATAGTGACCAAGGTAAGGAACTAATAGTTGATGAGATTCACTTATTATAATGTAGAAATATGGGTTGCCAGTCATAGCCTCCTACAACAGCACCCTTTTCTGCATCTGAGCAGTCCACTGTAGAACAATTCAAAGATTCTGTTCTCTGGGGAACCGTTACAATGGTCAAAATGGATTGACCATGGGATCCGTACTATGTACCAAGTTCTCTTAGGAGAGGCTGTGCTTCCCTTAGAAGATCTAGGCGCAGAATGGCACCATGACTTCTTCCAATGTATGCACTACCTGCAGTTAAGTCTGCCTCATCAAAAAATTGAACAATCGTTCTGCCACCCTTGGCAGATTCACCATGTATTAGTACCTGGTGAAATGGGGCATTTACAGGAAGCTGGTTTCAGGACTGTATGAACAATTGATAGAGATCCTATATTCTGAGCCGAACCTCTATCCCCTCCTTGGAGTGTGGCAACCGCGTTTAGAGAAGACTTATACGGAGGCTGCCTGTTCCAAGCAGATACATGATCATTACAAGAGTGTCTGGGAGGCGAGAATAAAATTCAGCTGCTGCATGACTCGCATTGGTCCCTGTAGAATGTATCTGAAAGAGAAAATTAGTTATAGATTCCTTACCTTAGAATTACCCCCAGGCGTCAGACTGTATCCGGAGAATTTTTTCGTCAGCAGTACCCCTGCGCGTCAAAAGGTGGCGTCGGTCGACTCAGCGTTCGTGGTTGGCGTCGTGGTCGCCGGAATGACGTTGCGGTATCTACTTGGACGCCGCCCTTGCGCTCTGACATCAGTTCTTTCTTTTTCCGCGCCAGCCAGCGCAGATCCGGAGAGAGCGGTACCCTTAGTCACTTTTTGACTAACTTTTTGCGACTTTTGTCGACACAGTTTTTGAGTCTATCGACTCCAGGTACACGCAGGTATGTCCAGTCGTCCTTGGCCCGGCTTCAAGGCTTGCGACACCTGTCGCAAGCTGTTGTCGGTTACGGACCCGCACCACGTGTGCCTGTGGTGCCTGGAGCGCGACTATGATCCCAAGTCATGCTCCGACTGCCGGACCATGAATCCAAAGACTTTGCGGGAGCGGTCCCGAAAGCTTCTCGAGGCCCAGCAGTCCGCTTGTCGCCGTTCGAGGTCCCGGTCGCGTGTGAGGCCGAGGGACCGGTTGCGGAGTCACCACCACTTGTCCTCGAAGTCTTCGCACTCCTCAGGTAAGTCGAAGCACAAGAAGAAGTCGAAGAAGCATCGTCGATCTTCGACTTCTCCCCGTCCATCGGCCGACGCGACGAGGGATACGGACGGTGCCCGTCCTGCGGCTCCGCGTGCGGAGCCTGAAGGGTCGACTCAGAGTTTCCCTCCTTTTCCGGGAGCCAGAGCGACCCCTGCCCAGCTTCGGAGTTTATACGAAGCAATGCATGCATCTTTGGTCAGCCCGACTCCGCCAGCGCGCTTTCGGGCCCTGCGGACTTGGCTGGGGGCCCTGGGCCTTCGATGCCGGCGGCTCCGGCCCCGCAGGGTCCCCTTGGATCCAGGCCTGGATCCGGATCGGAACCGGTCGACCTTGTTACACCTCCCCTGGCGCCGACTCCACCGGCACCCCATCCGCAACCGACGCCGGTTGTGTCCCCAGCCGGCGTCAACCCCGGCCTCCACCCTGACTTGGACACGGAACCGGACCGACGTAGACTGGCGCCGAGCGGTACTTTTGTACCTCTGTTCTACCCTGGCGTTTCCTATAGGCCGGATTGGCAGCCATAGGTGTGTGAGGAGGACTGGTAGGGGTCTGTGCACCCTTTAGCTGACCAGTTGGATGAGCCGGACTGGAGAGAGGAGTTGGGGGAAGCCAGTGGTCTGGATACCTCTCCAGACCTTGGCATGCTCTCTCCTCCTACCGTGGCTACGGAGGAGGGTGCTTCTTACGCAGTGGTGTTGTGTAGGACGGCCGGGGCCCTCAACCTCGAGCTACCTACGGTGGCAGTCAGGACGAATCTCCTGACGGAGGTGCTTCAACCGGCAGCGTCCTCTTCGGAGCCCCTGCTGCCTTTTAATGAAGCCCTTACCGACATCCTTTTGGGCACCTGGTCCAGGCCCAACACAGAGGCTCCTGTGGATAGGATGATTGCCCGACGCCACCGCCCGGCTCCGGGCGACCCCTCTTTCCTTTCCCAACACCCCACCCTGGGTGGTGGTCCAAGCCTCTTCGCCCAAAGTCGCATTCCCTAACGCTCCACCTGATAGGGAATCCAAAAAGCTGGACCATCTTGAGAAGAAGATGTTTTCTTCCTCCAGTTGGGACTGCGGTCGGTAAACACTGCATGTCTGTTGGGCCGTTACACCCACTCTGTGTGGGATACGGTAGCGCAGGTGCTGCCACAGTGCCCGGAAGAGGCCCGGGCCGTGCTCTCCCTTGCAGTCGCCGAAGGGAGAGACGCAGCTAAGTTTGCCATTAGATGTGGACTGGATGCCGCCGACTCGCTAGGCAGGACGATTTCAACGTCGGTAGCCCTTCGACGCTACGCCTGGCTGAGGTCGACTGGTTTTTCCGGGGATGTCCAGGCTACCTTGCTGGACATGCCTTTTGATGGCCGTCGCCTGTTCGGGGACAAAGCAGACAACACGCTAGAGCGCTTCAAGGACTCCCGGGCTAAGGCCAGGTCCTTGGGTCTCTCCACCACCCGCCCTGCGCAGTCTGCTTTTCGCCCCTTTCGTGGCTACGGAAGGGGTGCCCAGCCACGTTCCGCCCAGAGCCACAGGCCGGCGCAAGCTTTCCAGCCCCTGCGCGGCCGGGGACGTGGGACCCACCGTCGTGGGTCTGGGGGCCAGCGAGCGGGCCAGTCCACCAGCGCCCCCTCTGCAGCAGCCTCCAAACCCTCCTAGTCCGACCTTTCAGGGCCACCAATCGCCAGTGGGCGGCAGTGTTCACCATCCCCTCCCCTACTGGTGCACCATCACGTCAGACAGGTGGGTTTTGCAGATAGTCTGAAGGGGCTACTCCCTCCCCTTCGAGACTACCCCTCCATCCATGCCACCTCAGCACCATCGCATGTTGGAGGATCATCTGGCCCTTCTTCAACAGGAAGTTACGGCTCTCTTGGCCAAGGGAGCCATCAAGCGAGTTCCTGCCCCAGAAGTAGGTTGTGGTTGTTGTTCCCACTACTTTCTGGTGCCCAAGAAGGACAAAGGCCTGCGTCCTATCTTGGATCTCAGGAACCTCAACCGCTTCCTCCGGAAGGAGAAGTTCAAAATGTTGACACTAGCTCAGGTCCTGTCTGCCCTCGACCCTGGAGACTGGATGGTAGCGTTGGACTTGCAGGGCGCTTACTTTCACATCCCCGTCCTGTCGGCCCACCGGCGTTACCTGCGGTTCACGGTAGGCCACGAGCACTTTCAGTTTACCGTGCTCCCCTTTGGCCTAACCAGCGCCCCTCGGGTGTTCACGAAAGTGATGTCGGTGGTCGCAGCTCATCTGCGCAGATCAGGGGTTCCAGTCTTCCCCTATCTCGACGACTGGCTGCTGAAGTTGCGCTCGCCCCAGGCAGTCGTCTCCCACCTCCAGACTACGGCAGACCTCCTGCACTCGCTGGGGTTCACTATAAACACGCCAAAGTCACACCTGATTCCTTCTCAGAAGCTCCTTTTCATTGGAGCGGTTCTAGACATGACGCAGTTTCAGGCTTATCCTCCCGAGCAGCGAGTCTGGGATATTCGGGCTATGATTCCAATCTTTCAGCCTCTATCCCGGGTTTTGGTCAGAATGACCCTGATGCTGCTGGGCCTCATGGCCTCCTGCATCCTGCTAGTGGATCATGCCAGGTGGCGTATGCGGGCTCTGCAGTGGGACCTGAAGTTCCAGTGGGCTCAGCATCAGGGGAATCTGTCCGATTGCGTTCAGATCTCGGAGGGCACTGCACGACAATGGCAGTCGTGGCTAACGAACCGGGATTGGGTCAACGGCAGATCCCTCTCCCTTCCCCAACCAGAGTTCACAGTGGTGACGGATGCATCACTTCTGGGGTGTGCGGCCACATGGGAGAGGCGATCAGAGGCCTCTGGTCTCCGACGGAGTCTGGGCTCCACATCAACCTTGTGGAGCTCCGAGCGATCCGTCTTGCAATGAAAGCATTTCTTCCCTCTGTCCGGGGAAGAGTAGTGCAGGTGTTCACGGACAACACCACCGCCATGTGGTACTGCAACAAACAGGGCGGGATGGGGTCATGGACCCTATGTCAAGAGGCTCTCCGTCTTTGGACATGGCTGGAATATCAGGGAATATCCCTGGTGGTTCAACACCTGGCAGGTTCTCTGAACGCCAGGGTGGACGAACTCAGCCGCAGGTGCATGATGGATCACGAATGGCGTCTTCACTCGGAGATGGTGCAAGGTCACTTTCAGCAGTGGGGAGAGCCTTGGTTAGATCTATTCGCCACCGAAGAGAACGCGCAATGTCAGCAATTCTGCTCGTTGGAATTTCCAAGGCGGCACTCTCTAGGCGAAGCTTTTCGTCGCGAGTGGAGTTGCGGTCTTCTATACGCCTTTCCGCCTATACCACTTCTGACCAGAGTGCTGAAGAAGATCAAGCGCGAACGGGCCCAAGTCATTCTTGTGGCTCCGGATTGGGCACGAAGAGTCTGGTATCCCGAGCTGTTACACATGGCCATCGATCCTCCGATCAGACTGCCTCTTTAGGAGGATCTTCTGTCGCAGCAACAGGGGACGGTCCTCCACCCAAACCTGTCCAGTCTCCACCTCCTTACGTGGAGATTGAGCGGCGACAGTTGACAGCTTTTGACCTTCCTCCCGAAGTCTGTGATGTTATCTTGGCAGCTAGGCGTCCCTCCACTAAGACGGTATACGCCTGCAGATGGAACAAATTTGTGGCATGGTGCACAGCAAAGGCTGTGGATCCCCTTTCCGCCCCTCTTTCTGAGGTTCTCTTGTTCCTCCTTTCTTTGGCCCGGCAGGGCTCTGCTCTGGGCACTCTTAAGGGCTATCTCTCTGCCATTTCAGCCTTTCTTAGGCTTCCTGATCAGCCCTCTCTTTTCAAGTCCCCTGTTGTAAATCGCTTCCTTGAGGGCATTACTCATCTTTTTCCTCCTGTTCCCTTCGTAATGCCACAGTGGGATTTGAACTTAGTTCTAACTTATCTTATTTGCTCTCCCTTTGAGCCACTTCATAACTGTCCTCTCAGACTTCTGACTTTAAAGACTGCCTTTCTGGTTGCCATCACCTCTGCTCGCAGGGTGAGTGAGCTCTAGGCCCTTTCTTCAAAACCTCCTTTTCTGGCTGTTCATCCGGACAAGGTATTCCTTCCATATTGGTCAAACCATCACTTTGCCCACCTTCTTTCTGCCTCCACATCCTTCTAAGGAGGAAGAAAGGCTCCACCGTCTGGACCCAAAACGTGCGCTTTCATTTTATTTGGAACGCACAAAGCAATTCCAGGTGTATGACCAGCTCTTTGTTGGCTACGTTGGCGCCAAAAAAGGTCGGGCCGTGTATAAACGTACCATCTCTAGGTGGGTCGTTTTGTGCATAAAAGCTTGCTTTTCTTTGGCAAAGAAGGAGCCTCCAGTGGGACTACACGCCCATTCCACCAGGGCAACAGCAGCTACCACTGCTCTGGGACGTGGAGTCCCCCTCAGTTACATCTGTCAGGCAGTTACATGGGCTTCTCTGCACATGTTCACAGAACACTACTGCCTGGACAGCCAAGTCAGGAGAGACGGCTTCTTTGGCCGTTCTGTTCTCCAGGATTTTCTGGTGTAAACTTAGTTCGCAGACCCACCTCCGGGGTTGGTATTGCTGGGCTATATATTCCAAGGTAAGGAATCTATAACTAATTGTCTTCGGTAACAATATATCTGTAAGAGACATAGATTAGTTATAGATTCCTTACCGCCCCACCCATCCTCCCTGTTCTGCGAACTGACTTCTAGGGGCAGGGAATCCATTTCAGGGCCCTAGTTTTGTGCACCAGTTGTCAGTGTCTTGCATGGCTCTGCGCTTCTGGCGTGGAATGTAGTGTAAAAGAACTGACAGCGCGCGAGGGCGGCGTCTATGTAGATACTGCGATGTCATTCCGGCGACCACGACGCCAACGACAAACACGGAGTCGACCGACGCCACCTTTCGACGCGCAGGGGTACTGCTGACGAAAAGATTCTACGGATCCAGTCTGACGCCTGGGGGTAATTCTAGGGTAAGGAATCTATAACTAATCTGTCTCTTACAGATATATGGTTACCGAAGGTAAGTAACTTGTTCTTTTCGAGCCGAGCTGGTGCAGAATGACCAATACTGAAGGTGTCCCCAACAGGATGACATAGTACATATTCTCTGGTCATGCCCGCGGTTGAAACCTTTCTGGATTCAGATTTGGTGGCATCTGCAGCTGACCAGTTGTTTCTCTATCTCGCCCACAATAGAGCTTGGACTTCTGCATGGCACGCAGAGCATTGTGGGCATTATCGTGCACAAAAAGAGGTGGTTGGATGCAGCTCTTGGGGAAGCCAAACTGTGTGTTCTGTTCCACCATCTGCCGAAGAGTGGCATGACAGAATTGGCAATATTTGGCTCCCATAAGCACCTGATTATTATATCTGAAAGAGACACGTTAGTGATAGATTCCTTACCTTAGAATATCCCCAGGCGTCAGGCTGGATCCGGAAAGTTTTGCGTAGCAGTACCCTTGCGCGTCGGTAGGCGGCGTCGTGCGGCTCCGCGTCCGTCGTCGGCGTCGTGATCGCCGGGATGACGTCGCGGGCAGTACTTAGGCGCCGCCCCTGCGCGCTGACGTCAGTTCTTCTTTTTCCGCGCCAGTAAGCGCAGATCCGGGAAGAGCAGTGCCCTGGTCAATTTTTGACCATACTTTTTGGTGATTTTTCACTGTTTTTTTCCAGCCTTCAGGTGTCGTAGGGATGCCCGGCTTCAAGCGATGCGGCGCCTGTGCGCGGATGATGTCCGTCACCGACCCGCATTGGGAGTGTCTCTTCTGCCTCGGCCGAGGCCACGACACCGAGTCTTGTCCCGAATGCCAGGCCCTCAACCCGAAGGCTTTGCGAGAGCGGTCTCGAAAGCTCCTCGAGGCCCGGCATTCGGCTCCGCGGAAGCCCCGGTCGCGTGAGAGGTCCAGGGGTCGCTCGCGGAGTGCACACCGGTCGTCGGCGTCGAAGTCTTCTTCGTCCGGTAAGTCTCGACACAAGAAGTCCAAGAAGCATCGTCGCTCTCGGACTTCGCCTCGCCGGTCTCGCGACTCGGCTGAGGCCCCTCCCGGCACCGTCCCCGCCCCCGCGGCCCCGGACTTGCCTGTGGAGTCGCCCCGTCATACCCGCCCTTCCCGGGTTCGGGGGCGGATCCGGCCAAGGTACAGGAGTTCCTGTCGGCCATGGCCCGCCTCTTCGGGCCTTCAGGCCCCTCCGGTGCGCCTTCGGGCCCCGCGGGCCCTGATGGGGTTGATCCGGCGCCGCCGGCGGCTCCGGCCCCGGCGTCGCCCGAGCCTCCAGCCTCGATCCCGGCTCCGGCTCCGGCCCCGGCCTCGATCCCGGCTCCACAACCCCCATCGACGCCGGTCGACCTCACGACACCTCCGCCGGCGCCGATGTCTCCGGTGCCGTTCTCGACGCCGCCCTGGGCTCCGGGCGGCGTCGTCCCCCAGTTCCTTCCGGCTCCGGACTTGGACCCGGAGCGACGTCGCTCGACGCCGGCTCCGGCGCCGGCTCCGGCGCCGATGGGACCTTGGGTCCCAAATGTCCCTCCTCCTCCTTATTTTGAACCAGAGGAGGACCAGGAGGACTGGGAGGGGTCTGATGACCCTCTGACACGCAACTGTCAGTATGATGAGGACTGGACAGAGAGTCTAGGGGAGGCCAGTGGTCTGGATACTTCTCCTGACACTGGCATGCTGTCTCCTCCCGTGGCTACGGAGGAGGGGGCCAATTTTGGTACGGTGTTGCGTAGGGCTGCTGGGGCCTTACGTCTCCAGCTCCCTACTTTGACGGTCAAGCCTAACATCTTGACAGAGGTGCTTCAGCCGGCAGCCTCCTCTGCGGAGACTGTGCTGCCGTTTAACGACGCCCTCACGGACGTTCTTTTGGGCGCCTGGTCCAAGCCCAACACAGGGGCTCCTGTGGATCGGAACGTGTCACGACGCCATCGCCCCGCTCCGGGCGACCCCCTGTTTCTTTCTGTCCACCCCACTCCTGAGAGCTTGGTTGTCCAAGCCTCCGCTTCCCAAACCGCCTTCCCTACCGCTCCTCCGGATAGGGAATCCAAACGCCTGGATCAGTTTGGGAAGAAAGGTTTTTCTTCCTCCAGTGCTGGCTTGCGGTCCGTTAACACCGCTTGTCTTTTGGGCCGATATACCCACTCTCTGTGGGATTCGGTGGCGGATGTTTTGCCCCAGTGCCCTGAGGAGGTCCAGGCACTGCTTTCCCGCGCCATTGCGGAAGGAAGGGATGCGGCCAAATACACTATCCGTTGTGGCCTTGACACCGCCGACTCGCTGGGCAGGTCGATTGCAACGACGGTGGCGCTCCGACGCCACGCCTGGCTGAGAACCACTGGTTTTTCAGGGGATGTCCAGAATACTCTCATGGACATGCCCTTTGATGGAGTCGGTCTTTTTGGGTCCAAAGCAGACCATGCGTTGGAGCGCTTTAAGGACTCACGGGCTACTGCCAAGTCCCTGGGCCTTTCTGCTACACGCCCTCCGCTGCCTTCTGCTTTTCGCCCCTATCGTGGCCACGGTAGGGGCGCCCCTTCACGTCAGCAGCCCAGCCACCGGCCCGCGCAGCAGGCGTCTTCGCGTGGCCGAGGACGTGGATTCCGCCGTGGCGGATCGGGCAACCAGCGTGCGGGTCAGGCCACCACCTCCAACCCGTCCGCGGCCTCCAAGCCCTCCTAGTCCCTCCTTTCAGGTGCACGGCACGCCAGTAGGGGGCAGGGTCCGCCATCACCTTCCCCACTGGCGCACCATCACCTCGGACAGGTGGGTCTTGGACATTGTCCGAAGGGGCTACTCCCTCCCCTTCGAGACCACCCCCAGCCATGCCACCTCAATTCCACCGCATGTCAGGGGATCACTTGGTGCTTCTACAGAAGGAAGTCACGGCCCTCTTGACCAAGAGGGCCATCGAGCATGTTCCGACCCCAGAAGTAGGGCGTGGTTGCTACTCCCACTACTTTCTGGTGCCCAAAAAGGACAAGGAGGACATGCGTCCTATCTTGGACCTCCGGAACGTCAATCGCTTCCTCCGGAAGGAGAAGTTCAAGATGCTCACCCTAGCTCAGGTCTTGACTGCCCTCGACCCTGGAGACTGGTTGGTAGCGTTGGACTTGCAGGACGCGTATTTCCACATCCCCGTCCTGCCGGCCCACCGGCGTTACCTTCGGTTCACGGTAGGCCCCGAGCATTTTCAGTTCACCGTGCTCCCCTTTGGCCTTACCAGTGCCCCTCGGGTGTTCACGAAAGTGATGGCGGTGGTCGCAGCTCATCTGCGCCGGGCAGGGGTTTCAGTCTTCCCCTACCTCGACGACTGGCTGCTGAAGGCGGGCTCGTCCCAGGCAGTCGTCTCCCACCTCCAGACTACGGCCGAACTCCTGCACTCGCTGGGGTTCTCCATCAATGTGCCGAAGTCGCATCTGATTCCTTCTCCACAGCTCCTTTTCATCGGAGCAGTTCTGGACACGACGCGGTTTCGGGCCTATCCTCCCGAACGGCGAGTCCGGGATATTCAGGCTATGATTCCGATCTTTCGGCCTTTATCCTGGGTTTCGGTAAGGATGACCCTGAGGCTGCTGGGCCTCATGGCCTCCTGCATCCTGCTGGTCAATCATGCCAGATGGCATATGCGGGCTCTGCAGTGGGACCTGAAGTTCCAGTGGGCGCAGCACCAGGGCAACCTGTCCGATCACGTCCAGATCTCGGAGGGGACTGCAAAACAGTTGCAGTGGTGGCTCTCGAACCGGCAATGGGTCATGGGCAGATCCCTCTCCCTTCCCCAGCCAGAGCATACAGTTGTGACGGACGCGTCCCTTCTGGGATGGGGCGGTCACATGGGAGAGGCGGAGATCAGAGGCCTCTGGTCTCCGGCGGAGTCCCGGCTCCATATCAACCTTCTGGAGCTCCGGGCGATCCGGCTTGCACTCAAGGCATTCCTTCCCTCTGTCAAAGGGAAGGTAGTGCAGGTGTTCACAGACAACACCACCGCCATGTGGTACTGCAACAAACAGGGCGGGGTGGGGTCTTGGACCCTTTGTCAGGAGGCTCTGCGCCTCTGGACATGGCTGGAACATCAGGGCATGTTCCTGATGGTTCAACACCTGGCAGGTTCTCTGAACGCCAGGGCGGACGAACTCAGCCGCAGGTGCATGATGGATCACGAATGGCGTCTTCACTCGGAAGTGGCGCAAGGACTCTTTCTACAGTGGGGAGAGCCTTGGTTAGATCTATTCGCCACCGAAGAGAACGCGCAATGTCATCAGTTCTGCGCGTTGGAATTTCCAAGGCGGCACTCGCTCGGCGACGCTTTTCGTCGCGAGTGGAGTTGCGGTCTGTTATACGCCTTTCCGCCTATACCACTTCTACCCAGAGTGTTGAAGAAGATTCGGCACGACCGGGCCCAAGTCATTCTTGTGGCTCCGGACTGGGCTCGAAGAGTTTGGTATCCCGAGCTACTCAATATGAGCATAGATCCCCCGATCCGTCTGCCTCTTCGGGAGGATCTTCTGTCGCAGCAGCAGGGGACGGTCCTCCACCCGAACCTGTCCAGTCTACACCTGCTTGCGTGGAGATTGAGCGGCGGCAGTTGATTCCTTTCGACTTGCCTCCCGAAGTTTGTGATGTGATTCTGGCAGCCAGGCGTCCCTCCACTAAGGTGGTATACGCCTGCAGGTGGAACAAATTTGTGGCATGGTGCACAGCAAAGGCTGTGAATCCCTTTCTGCCCCTCTTTCTGAGGTCCTTCTGTTCCTTCTTTCTCTGGCCCAACAGGGTTCTGCCCTGGGTACCATCAAGGGTTATCTTTGTGCTATCTCGGCCTTCCTCAGGCTCCCTGATCAGCCCTCCCTTTTCAAGTCCCCTGTTGTTAACAGGTTCTTAAAAGGCATTACTCACCTCTTCCCTCCTGTTCCGTTTGTAATGCCTCAGTGGGACTTGAACTTGGTTCTTACCTTTTTAATGTGCGCTCCCTTTGAGCCTCTGCATAACTGTCCTCTTCGTCTTCTGACTCTAAAGGCAGCCTTTCTGGTGGCCATCACCTCCGCTCGGCGGGTGAGTGAGCTCCAGGCTCTTTCTTGCAAACCTCCCTTTCTGTCTGTTCATCCAGACAAGGTTGTTCTTCGGACGCGTCCGTCCTTCTTGCCAAAGGTGGTTACTGCTTTCCACATTGGGCAGACCATCACTTTGCCCACCTTCTTTCCGCCTCCGCATCCTTCCAGAGAGGAAGAGAGGCTCCACCGTCTGGACCCAAAACGTGCGCTCTCCTTCTATATCGACCGCACGAAACACTTCCGGGTGGATGACCAGCTCTTTGTTGGCTACGTGGGCGCCAAAAGGTCGGGCGGTGCACAAGAGGACCATCTCCCGCTGGGTTACCTTGTGCATCAAGACCTGCTATTCTTTGGCTAAGAAGGAGCCTCCTGTTGGGCTGCGTGCCCATTCCACCAGGGCAACGGCTGCTACCACGGCCTTGGGCCGCGGTGTTCCGCTGCCGGTTATCTGTCAGGCAGCTACGTGGGCCTCGCTGCACACGTTTACTAAGCATTACTGCCTTGACAGTCAGGTCCGGAGGGACGGCTTCTTTGGCCGTTCTGTCCTCCAGGACTTCCTTGTCTGATCTTTGTTCGCAGACCCACCACCGGGGTTGGTATTGCTGGGGTATCTATTCTAAGGTAAGGAATCTATCACTAACGTGTCTCTTTCAGATGCACAAGTTACTAACTTGTGTAACGATATATCTGTAAGAGACAGTAGTTAGTGATAGATTCCTACCGCCCACCCATCCTCCCCGTTCTGCGAACTGATTTCTAGGGTTAAGGACATCCCTTTCAGGGCCCTAGTATTTTTCAGACACCTGTGTCAGCTTCTTGCATGGCTCTGCGTTCCTGGCGCGGAAAGTCGTGTACAGAACTGACGTCAGCGCGCAGGGGCGGCGCCTAAGCACTGCCCGCGACGTCATCCCGGCGATCACGACGCCGACGACGGACGCGGAGCCGCACGACGCCGCCTACCGACGCGCAAGGGTACTGCTACGCAAAACTTTTCCGGATCCAGCCTGACGCCTGGGGATATTCTAAGGTAAGGAATCTATCACTAACTACTGTCTCTTACAGATATATCGTTACACAAGTTAGTAACTTGTGCATACGCTGAATGATTAGCTGGCGAAATGCAAGGAGATTTGTGCTGCTTATTTTGTATGACACAAAGTGCTCACATTAGGACCCTGCACTGCGGAGATCTTTTGATAAAAGCAGTGACCAGGAGGGCAACGTCAGATCTCCGACACAGCACTTTGGGATACAACGTTATATGATTTATCTTTCAAGAGAGAACTTATAAGCTTTTGGCAGGGAGCATTTCTTCTTTGGTTTCTAATCTTTTGTGTGTGGGTTCTTAAGTTATTCAAATATATAATGTAGAAACATTTCTCCTAGTCCTTTACCAGAATCTACAGTTAATTGTACTTTTTGGCCTACATCCCTATCCCCAGCCAGAGAATGTGGGGATTACTGAAAAACGTTGACCCTTCAGATATTGGCATCATGGTTTCACAGACTGCCTGGCTTCATGTAGACATGTGGTTATTATTGGCGCCCTGAAAACGTGATCTGTGCAGTTCTGTCTGCATTTTGATGGGTACCAGCTTCAGAGCCACAGTCATAGAAAACTTATCCTGAACAAAATTTGGATTTCTCCCTTACCCTCGCCTCCACCCATGTGATGAAAACCCACAAGCTTTGAACCTCTCAGCAAATGAAGAGCCATTTAAAACACCTCAAGATGAAAGCTATGTTCCTGGGACTGAAGCCTTTCTTTCCCTTGTGAAGAAAACAATTGTAAGTCCTCACAGACAACATGGCTATCTGTTGTTTTGGGGGGAGCAAACACGTGGAATAAATTCTTACTCTGTTAGTTGACTGATACAGATTAATATCTTGTTGCTTTTTTTGAACTGTAGAAAAGCAATACCACGTAAATCTGAGCAGATTGTTCTTTGCTCTTCAGGAATAACATATGTCAGTCAATCTTGAGTCCATCTTCGGAAAGTGAAGGATGCTCTTGGTTTATATGTTTCCAGCATGGTGCAGACATCACTGTTCTTGGTGCCCGTCTTGTTTAAATGGGGAGAATTGTCCCATTATTCTCTGCATCTGGTTGTTTGGGCACATTTTCCTTTGTCTTTTTTAAAAACCTCTCCAAACAGTAAAATTGTCCAGCTGGCTGGAGAAGGCACTCATACTCTCATTCTGGAAATAACCTCTTTAGTTTTGGATCTGATCCTACTTTCTGACAGTTTTTTTTCGGGGCCTTTACTTAGGTTAAAGATATCCTGATTCTGCAGGAGGAAATGACTCTCCATTCTTCTGAGCTTGAGAGGCCAGTTGCTAAAACATTTGTATATAACTTGTCAGAAGTGAGCATACCTCAGTGTGCAGCCTGATCTGGAGAAACTACTCAATGGCAGTATAGATTCCAGCTACTTCATCTTTCTGTATAGACTCTTAAACATTAACTTTCAAAGCTCCTCCATTCCTGCCCCATGCAAACGTGGGATCTAAACTTTATTATTGCTTTGCTTTTTAAATACACAACCATTCACACTAGTGACATCTTGTGAAATTGAAATGAGCTTCAAGGTCTCTGCTTAAAGGATCCAAATTTAGGTTTGTATACAGACATTGTGATACAGTCAAAAGCCCTGTCTTTTATTCTTAAGGTTTTCACCAAATTGTTTCTTAAACTAGAGGGAGGGGGGTACCTTTTCTGGTTTTTCAACAAGACCTTATTATTCTTCAGCTGTAGAAACTCTTCACAATTTGGATGTTTCTAATTCCCTCATGGTCCCTTGCAAACAGTTGCCTTCCGGTGGCCTTGATTATCTTTTATTATATGTGGTGCGCTTCCTCTGCAGGTTTAAACACAACAAAGTCTAATATACAGAGTGTTTAGTCATGCATATATAAATGTGTAAGACACTAGGAAGGTTTCTAGCACTTCTGAGACTTCAAACTCAATTCACTGAAGCAAGATCCTATTACAGAAATGTATCAGGCAGCTACTTCTACTACTCAGCATGCGTTTTTAGATTCATTACTGACTGGAATTAAGCTTCCCACAAAGATGCACTATCTGACTTGCTAGTTCTCCCAATCTAATTTGTTTGAAGTATGATGTGACATATCAGGTCATACACTCCCAGCATTTTGGTCCGTGTAATCACATTCCTAACCAGTTGCGATGGAAAGAAAGACAATGACACAGTAAGGAAAAAAATGTTCCTAGTGATTCTAATACTCTTATGCTTCCTTTATTTCCTTCACAACATCTACCAACCATATGGTGTTAAACGTATGCTGTGCTTAAACCATAATGTCAGAAAAAATATGAGAACTAGGATGGAATGAGCAGTGATGCATGGTGTGAGGGCCAAATTGTTTTCAGCCAAATTATCAGATTATCTGATGACTTTGTGGTTTTACCATCTAGAATTCTTTACCATACAATATCCTATAGAAGAATATCTTTTCTGATACAGACTTTTAGCTGCAGATTCCTCACCTTTTAAATATTTCTCAGGCGTCAAACTGGATCTGGAAACTTTTCAGCCGTACCTCTGCGTGCCGGATGGTGGTGCCTTGTGGCTCCGCACTGGCACCATTCCGGAAATGACATGAGGGGCCTATATAGGCACCACTCCCTCGTGCTGACATCAGTTTTTCTTTCTGCACCTCCAGGCACAGATCCAGAGCTCCCTCTCGTCTCTCAGAGACATTTGCCTAGATTTGTCTTTAAAATTCTTCAGTGTGCAAGGGATGTCATCCCCTGAAGCAACCAGTTCAAGCCCTGTAGGAACTGTCACAAACAAATGTCTGTGACAGATCCCCATCCAGTATTCCAGTGGTGCCTTCAGTCGAACCACAACTCTGAGACTGCACCTCGAATTCGAAGACTATCAGGGTACCGAGGCGAAACTCTACATCACCAAGCATAAAAAGAGTCCACGGCGGGACCGTTCTAAGTCCCACTCTGAGTCCAAACTTCACTCTCGGTCCCATTCTTGGAGCCACTCCAGAAGTATGTCTTTGTTGCGCTTCAAGTTCTCTGGTAAGCGTAAGAAGCACAACAAGTCAAAGCGGGAATCCGCTCCTTCGCACCAGTCATATTTGCCTGAACAGGCACTGGGTGGCGCCATCCTTCTCAATTTCACTTCAAAAGTTGGCTAACTTCGGAGCAGATCCGGCACAACCCGAGTTTCCAGAGCCTCCAGCCACACCACGTCAGATCAAAGAGTTCCACGCACCCATGCTCCGGCTCTTTGGATCTCTGCTGACTCCCTCTGGCGTGCCTTTGGTCCCCAAGGACTCGAGAGGCCGTCCACTTGGGATACCACCAGCGGGTTTACCCTCAGCGCCAACTGTACCCTCTACCCTTACTTCGCCTCATGCTCTTATTCTGATTCCACTGACAATGCCACAACCCACGCCATCCCCGGGCTCGTCGACATCGCCGCTAAAGATGCTGCCAGAGTGTCCTTTCAGGTGCCGACTTGACCCAGCCTCCGGATGACCCGGCTTCTCCTTCCCTTCTCCTACCTCTTGCAAAAAACCTTAGTTGTGCAGGCTTCCACCAGCTATTCTTATCTCAACACATTTCCCACCACTCCCCCAGATAGGAAATCTAAGCATTGGAAACGTTCACAAACGTGTCTTTTCTTCTACCAGCTTAGCCCTCCAATCTGTTAACGCCAGCTATTTGCTGGGCTGATACTCACACGCTCTTTGGGATTCATGGCATAAGCCCTCTCTGGTGTGCCGGAAGATGTTAGTCCTGACCTTTCTCAGACGATCCAAGATTATTGTGATGTTGCCAAGTTCACGGTTCGTTGTAGCTTAAACACCAACAGTTTAATCAGGCAAGCCTTAATCGCCAGCATTGTTATTCCCCGCCGTGTATGGCTAAGATTGGCTAGGTTCTCTGGGAACGTCCAGTCATCCTTCATGAACATGTCCACGCCTGTGAGGGAGAAAGCTGATTCCGCTCTCGTGCTTTAAAGAGAGCAGGGCTACTGCTCGCTCTCTGGGCCTTCCACCTTACCACGCCAACCGCAACAGTTCCACCGTTCCTTTCAGAACTTTGGCTGAGGCATCCCTTGCTGCCAACCCATCCAGCCCCAACAGTAGATTCAGCAGTTTGTGGCAAAGGTCAGCACACCACCCAGCCCACCGCCCCCACTGCAGTCCCGTCTGCCAAACCTTTTTAGCATGCCTTTGCAGAGACACAGCCACCTGGTGCAAGTCAGAATCCACCTATTCTTACCAGGCTGACAGGCAATCACATCAGACTGGTGGCAAGGGTGCCCCTTGACCTTTCTTTCTTCTCCACCATGCCTTCCACCTTCCCTTCAGCATCTGACGACGGTCCATCTCTCCAGTTTGCTGCAGGAAGTGCAAGCCCTTTTGGGTAAAGGGTCTGTTGAAAGGGTGCTGGTGCCAGAAGTAGGTCATGGTTGTTATTCCCACTACTTTCTAGTGCCCAGGAAGGACGGTTGTCCTCAGCCTATTCTAGACCCAAGCCCTTTCAACGCCTTCCTACGGAAGGAGAAATTCAGAATGGTCACCTTGACCCAGGTCTTATGTGCCCTAGACACTGGAGACTGGATGGTACCATTGAACCTGCAGTGTGTCTGTTTCCATATTCCCTTCCTGCTGGCCCACCGTTGTTACCGGATGTTTGTGATGGTAGTTGAGCATTTTCAGTTTGCTGTGCTCCTCTTTGGTCCCTCCAGCACCCCTCGGGTGTTCATGAAAGTGATGGGGATGGTGGCAGCACACCTTCGGAGGTCAGGGGTGACTTTCTTCCTCCTACCCCAGCAACTGGCTATTGAAGGATGACTCGCCTCAGGCAATTGTCAACCACCTCCAGACTACGGCGAACTTCCTGTCATCTTTGGGGTTCACTATCCACTTACTTAAGTCACACCGACTCCTTCTGAGGCACTCCCCTCCCTCTGAGCCATTCTGGACATGGTTCGGTTTCGTGCCCTTTCCCCAGGAAAGAGTCCAAGACATTTAGGCTATAAACCCGATGTTTCAGCCTTGGTCCTGGATTTCAGTGAGGTCGACTCTGAGGCAGCTAGGACTGATTAAATCCTGCATCCTGCTGATCGAGCACGCCAGGTGGCATATGTTATCTCTGCAGTGGGATCTGAAGTCCCAGTGGGCCCAATATCAAGAGGACCTCTCTGACCATGTTCAGACTTCGGAGGAGACTGCAAAAGATCTGTAGCGATGGGTACTGTACTGGGATTAGTCAGTGGCAGACCCCTCTTACTTCCCCACCCAGAGCTGACCGTGGTGACCAATGCATTGCCTCTGTGTTGGGGCAGCCACCTAAGAGCGGTTGAGGTCAGAGGTCTCTGGCAGAATCTCGTCTCCGCATAAACGTTCTGTAACTTAGGAACATCCGCTTGGTGTTTAAATCCTTCCTGCAGTCCATCGAAGAGAGGATGCTGCAGGTGCTCACAGACCACACCACCACTGTGTAGTACTGCTACAAGCATGGCTGGATGGGGTCTCCAACCCTGTGCCAGGAGGCCTTGCATCTATGGAAATGGCTGCCTCATCAATGAATTTGTCTGCTGGTGAACCACCTGGCAGGATCATTGGATTACAGAGTGGACGAGCTCAGCTCTTGTCATCTAGCTGGTCATGAATGGCAACAACACCCTGATGTGGTGCATGGTTTATTCTGCAAATGGAGCTCATTCTGTTCACTGCAGGGAACACTCAATGTAAGCACTTCTGCTCTTTTCCCAGGAGTCTGTTGCTCAGAGAAGCATTCTGCCTCGAGTGTAACTCTGCACTTCTGTATGTCTTAACACCAATACCACTCCTGCCCAGAGATCTCAAGACGTTTAGGACAGACCTGACCCAAGTCATCCTAGTGGCTTCATTTTGGGCGCGAGAATATGCTATCCAGAACTCCTGGGCTTGAGAATCTGTCCTCCAATCAGGCTTCTTCTCCAAGAGGACCTGCTGTTGCAGCAATGGGACAGGATTCTGCAAGTGGTCCTTCGCAATCTGCACCTTCATGCGTGGAGATTGAGTGACAGCACCTGAAAACCTCAGATTTCCCTCCGGAGGTGGTTGTCATTTTGGCAGCCAGGCGTTCCTCAGCGTCGTTGGGACAAAGTTGTGGCTTGGTGCGGCACATGCCAGATTGACCCCTTCCAGGCCACGTTTTTTGGTGTTCGGTTATTTGATCTGTCTCTTGCACGGCAAGGCTTTGCTCTGTGTACAGTTAAGAGTTGTTTTTTTGCCTTCTTAAGGTTGCTAGATCAGTCCTCGTTGATCTGATAGAAACTTCTGGCTGCAGATTCCTCACCTTAGTATTATCCCCGGGCGTCAGACTGGATCCAGAAATGATTCCTGCCAGTCAGTGCAGATCTGGAGAGAGCTACTCAGTCACTTTGTGACACAGCTTTTTCCGACGTTTAGTCGAAGTGTTATGAGAGTTCTTCTCCTGGTGTGGCAGGGATGGGACGTTCACTAGGAAAACTGGCTTCAAGCCCTGCACCGCCTGTCATCGACAGATGTCGGTGACAGACCCGCATCTTATTTGCCTCTGGTGCCTGAAACATGACCACGACATGAAGACCTGCGCCAGTTGCCGTGCCAGGCACCCCAGGGCCTTGAGGGAGCGGTCCTTCAAGTTCCTTGCTGCCCATCGAGCAACGCCACAACTGTCTCAATCCCATTGAAAGGAAGGTCCCAGGATGGGTCGCGGAGTCTGAGATCCTTCTCACATTCCATGTCACCTGGCCATTCGGGTAAGTCTCACAAAAAAAATGTAAGAAGTGGAATCTGTCTTCGACTTCACGTCGGCCGATGAGACAAGGGAACTTCTACTTCCGAGGTCTGGCTCGGCTGTTGAGGCGGCACCTGGGTTGTCGCCGCGCTTTCCCGAGTTTCCGGGAGCCAGAGCGACCCCCACTCAACTCCAGGAGTTTTGCGATCATGCTCCTCATGTTTTTAGCAGCCCGTCCCTGCCAGCGAGCCTTCAGGCCCTGCTAGTTCTACTGGTTCTACACCGGTGCCAGTCGGACCTGTTGGATCCACAGATGAATGTGGACCAGCGCCAGTCGTACCACCTCGGCCTGCCCCAATGCCGACACTTCTGGCGCCGTCCCCTTTCTGAGCCCCTGACTACAACACTGAGCCGGAGAGGCGACGCCCGACGCCAACGGAAGGTATGCCTTCCAGGCCGTAGCCTAATCCCTATTCCTATGGGCTAGGATTCGGGGAGGATTGGAAAGGGTCGCTGGACCCTGAGGAATAGCAGCCCTTAGATCCACAAATGGACTGGAGTGAGGACTTAGCGGAGGCCAATGGACTGGTCACTTCTTCATATACTGGCATGCTTTCTCCCCCTACCGTTGCTATGGAGGAGGGAGCGTCCTTTGCAGTGGAGGGCATCTGAGGTCCTGGACCTTAGCTTGCCCATTTTGGCAGTCAAGACAAACATCTTGACGGAGGTGCTTCAGCCAAGAGTGACCCCCTCAGAACCTCTTCTCCCATTTAATGAAGCCCTTACTGACATCCTGCTTGGGATCCGGTATAAGCCCAGCACTGGGGCTCATGTGAACAGTAGGATTGCCGGCACTGCCCCACCCCCTGTACCCTAATTTCCTCACACAACACTACACCCCGGAGAGCTTGGTGGTCCAAGCCTCTACCTCACATATAACTCCTGGCGCATTCCGTACCACCCCTCCTGATGGGGAATCCAAGAGGCTGGACACCTTAGGGAAGATGTTTTCCTCCACCAGCCTGACACTGTTCTCCATGAACACAGTGTTCCTTTTGGACTGTTACTCCCATGCTCTATTGCAGTGTTTCCCAAACTGGGGTCCGCGGACCGCCAGGGGTCCGTGACACATTCCCAGGGGGTCCGCAGGCAGCCGTTTTAAAAGTACTGCAAAGTTCCTTGTATAATTAGCAGTTTTCGAGCAACAATAAAAGTGTCAAGATAACGCCAGTGATTAATGTACTTGCTGGAGAGAGATGAGAGTTCTGTCCAGTGGCAGCTTTGACTTATCTAATGTAGCACAGAGGGTTAATATGCCTACTGCAAAGAAGGTGTACCATGCATTTTAAAAAACAGTATTTTATGTGCATAGGTCAGTGGGTTACTGCTTTTGTCACAGAGATTCTTTTGTTACTGTGCAGTTCATAAGTGACAATCGTAATCTAGCACAGTGACCTATAAACGGTCATCAAAGAGCTGCTTGCAAACTGCATGGTACAAGTTGGTAACTTATTTTTTTTCCCATGATTGAGAGTCAATTCAAAATGCACTGTTTCTAAAAGCAATTCGGCTCATGGGTAGTGAGGGCAAAGAAAAAGTGAAGTCATGTCATTAACTTATTACAACAAAACAACTGTTGAGTTGTAAATGTATGTGCATGACAACTGTTATAGATGTCCTTCGATGCAGTGCTTAATTAAAACAAGTTTTTTTTTTTTTTTTTTAAACAAAAAATTGTTTTTTCCCAGTCTTTCATTATCCTGATGCTGCTAAAAAGGTTTATTTGGGTGGAAATACATTTGTAATGTTAGTCAGTGCTAACCACTGTGTTATGTTCTGAATCCTGAGTTTGTGCTTTGCCAGACCAAGCTCTCTTTAAAACTGCCTGCCAGTATGAATGACATGAATTCTACACCCTGTAGTCCCCTTTGCCTTATGTAACCTTTTCTATACACTGATTTACACGTATGATTCATTGTCTCTGTATGTGTGTGATGTAAAGTGCTCTGACATCCTACAATGGTATGAGAGATGCTTTAAAACAAATGAAATACATGTGACAGAGGGGCTATGGAGAGATGAGAGGCACTGTTGGAGGGTGATAATAAGGGAATCATGGAAGAACCCCAAAAAGATTGTCGCATCCTGGTGCATATTAAGGTCTTCATTTACTATTCTTTAAAAGCTAATACAATTCAATATATAATGATAAATGTGTTGTAGAATGCACCATTGTTTCCTAAATATTTTGGGGGGAGAGCCTCCCTAAGCCCCCTTTGTAGTGGTCAGGCTCACTCACTGCACTTGGGTGCACCGTATGGGGACTGGTCTGAAAACATTTGCCAGGGCTGCTTTGGGTTTCCAGTCTAGCCCTGGCAGGAGCAGGAGCCTCGTACTGCGAAATAAAACCATTTAAAAGTTAGTCACGGAGATGCAGCACCAACCTTCCCATTAAAATTTTTCCTTTTTTGCAAATTCTTTCAATATAAAATACTAAAATCCTTAGTAATTTGAGTATTTGTTTTGTGTGCACACGTGTTTATTTTTTTCAAATTACTGTTCTAATGTTTGAAATTTAAATCATACAAATTGCTTGGGGGTCCCCGGCTTCCAGTGGTGACTCAGTGGCGGTTCTCAGGAGTCAAAAGTTGGTTTTGGTTGTGCAGGTGCTGCCCATGGCCCTCGATGAGGTCCGGGCCATACTCTACCAGGCTGTTGCTGACGGTAGAGACGCAGCAAAGTTCGCGATCAGATGTGGACTGGATACCACAGACTTGCTGGGCAGAGCGGTTTCATCGACAGTGGCCTTATGGCACTACGCCAGGCTGAGAACAGCTTGCTTTTCTGGGGATGTCCAAGCATCGCTTATGAACATGCCTTCTGATGGCTTCTGTCTCTTCAGAGACCAGGCGGATTCAGCGCTGGTGAGCTTTAGCGACAGCAGGACTATGGCCAGGTCCTGAACCAACAATGGGGGCTCTGGTCTCATGATGCTCCTTGACGTAGGGACACCTTCATCCTCCTCTCCTCAGGCCGGTGTGGCTGGGTGCAGAGGTGTCTAGTTTCTGTCACTGCAGACACTTACGGAAGGGGGGGCCTGCACAAAGAGGATGATGTCAACGTTGGGAAGTCCACAGTTGGCAAACCCAAGGTGGACTTCGGCTCTGGAGGGTCTGGGGACCACGCTGGCACCGGTGGCCCAGTTCAACTTGGACTGGGAGCATGGATGCAATGGTGCTTTCCGGTGCCAGGTTTTTGGCGGTCCGGAGTCTTCGCAGCTCTTCTGGGTGCCTACAGGATGCAGGGAAGCAGCTCAGCCACTCCACTGGAGTTCTTGGGTGAAGGCTGAAAGTCCTCCCAGGCATTTGGAGGCACAGGTAGCTGCAAGACTAGTTGTCTTTGGCGCAATTGTTGAAGACAGCAGACAGTTCGACAGGATTGGCGATAAGTCAGTTACTGGTCTTCTGGTCGTGCGACTCTTCAGCATTCGCCATAGGATCTGGTTTCCTGATGCCAGGGGTTCACCTAAATATTTGATTCAGGGGCGTTAGGAGAGGATAGGGTAGTAGCCAATGGGCTACTTGCCCCTGGGGTCACTATGCCCCCTGTATGGCCACTTCCTGTGGGAAGTGGGCGGAACCTTGTCCCATATTTCCTAATTCTGCCATCACACAGATGGCACACTTTTAAATTTAATGTCCACATCAGGTAGCCCACCTTAGGGGTGGATCCAGCCTGAGGGTGAACTAGTCTCTCTGACTACTAATTTTCCCGCAACTCCAGGCACCAAATGGACCCTGGTCAGGGGGGTTGGCATCAGCTCTGAAGGAAGCCAGATTTGCATACCAAAGGCGGCGGGCTCTTTGAAGCGCCCTGCCTTGGAATGCTAATTTACAGGTCATCCTGCTGTAGCGGGTCAAAAACACCCTCTGCTGGAGCAGGCTTTGTTCTTGAGCACATGGGCCCTCATCCCTGGAGGTCGGAAACTCGTCTGTGGAGGCAGGCTGGTCAGACCTAGTCAGCCAGCACGCAGGTAGTTGGTAGGTTTTCAGGGGGCACCTCTAAGGTGTCCTCTAGGTGCATGTATAAATAAATTCATCACGGGAATCAGTGTAGGTTTATTGCTACAAGATGTTTGATACCAAACATCTTTGGTTTCAGTGAAGCGATCAAGCAGCTGGGGAACTCGTTTTTTCCAGTGTCCAGCACATGTACTTAAAATTGCTTCCCTGGTCACTTGTACTGGCAGTAATTGAACTGGCCAGCCCAGGGGCATATCTGCTCATGCAGATATGTCCACACATGTAGTATATTGCACCCTGCCTTAGGGCTGTAAGGCCTGCTATAAGGGTGGCTTACCTATACTGCATGCAGTGTCTGCAGGCATGGCACACAGGGATGTGCGCCATGTCATGTTTTCCCTTCTGTCTGCACCAAGGCATGCAGCCTTCAATGGCAGTCTACATGAGGTTGGTGAGGGGTCCCTTAGGGTGGCACAATAAATACTACAGCCCTTACAGACCCTCTTTAGCCTCCTATGTACCAGGGGTACCATGTACTAGGGACTTAAAGTGATTGCTAAAGGTATTGCCAATTGGGGAAACAATTGTACAGTTTACATAAAGAGGTCTGGCACTGGGCACCAAGTTAGCAGGAACCCAGTGCACTTCCAGTCAACATTGCATGTGGGGGTGACCATGTCAAAAAGGGGCACTTTCCTACAGGCACCTTAAAGGGTTATCTTTCTGCTATATCAGCCTTCCGTGTTTGCCTGAACAGCCATTCCTCTTGAAATCCCCTATTGTACATAGGTTAATGAAAGGTTTGCAACATACGTTTCCTCCTTCCCACTTTGTCGTGCCTCAGTGGGACCTTAATCTCATCCTAACATTGTTGATGTGCGCTCCCTTTGATCTGTTGCACTACTGTCCTCTCAGTGCCTCTTACCATCAAGACGGCCTTCCTGTTGGCAATAACATCTGCCTAGAGGGTCAGTGAGCTTCAGGCTTTGTCTTCCAAGCCTCCATACGTGCTTGTTCTATGGACTAGAACTTCCTTTCTACCAAAAGTTTTCACTCCCTTTCATGAGGAGCAGTCCATCGCCCTGCCTAGTTTTACGCTCCGTTACATCCTTTTAAAGAATTGGAGCGAGTTCAACGCCTGGACCCAAAAAGAATGTTGATGTTCTACCTTGATCGCACAAGAGCTTTCCGGATGGACGACCAACTCTCTGTGGGATACATTGGAGCGAGGAAGAGAGGCTGTGCAAAAGCTGACCATCTCCTGATGGATCATGCTCTGTATTAAAATCTGCTACACATTGGCCAGGAAGTAACCCCCTGAGGCCTTGCGTGCTCATTCCACCATAGTCAAGTTTGCGATCACTGCGTTAGCACACAGCGTTATGGTCCTGGACATCTGCCAAGCAGCAGCGTGGGCCTCTCTGCATACGTTCACGAAACACTACTGCCTGGACAGTCAGGTCCGTCAGGACAAGCACTTTGCCCGTTCAGTCCTGCAGGCTGTTTTGGTATGAAATTGTTTTGCAGACCCACCTCCGTGGAAGTATTGCTTGGGTATTTATTCTAAGGAAAGGAATCTGCAGCTAGAAGGCTTTATGAGATGAACAAGTTACTTACCTTTGGAAAAGCCTTATCTGGTAGAGACTCTATCTAGCCGCAGATTCCTTACCGACCCACCCATCCTCCCCACTCTGTGAATGGATTTCTAAGGGCGGAGGTTCTCCTTTCTGGGCCCTAGTTTTCCACACCCTTGGTCAGTGTTGTTCGTGGCTCTGCGCTTATGGCGTGGAAAGTCACGAAAATTAACAGACTTCTGCACGGTGGTGGTGCCCATAAAGGCATAGCACACGTCACTTTCAACGCGGGCTACGATGCCACGTGGAACTGATTGACGCCACCTACCGGCGCGCAGGGGTCCTGCTCCCAAAAAATTCCGGATCCAGTCTGACACCAGGGGATAATTCTAAGGTAAGGAATCTGCGGCTAGATAGTCTCTACCAGATAAAGCATTACCGAACGTAAGTAACTTGTTCTTTAAGTCACTGATTGAGATGAGATTTTTGAAAGGGCTGCAACACGTTTCCCCCTTCTCCTTTTCTCATGCCTCAATGGGACCTTAGGGTTGGTTACCACTAACAGGGGCAGCCCTATTACCTGAACCAGAGGCAAGGTAAAGACTAGAATCCTAATAATGGTTCAAGTAGTATATTCCATATAACGTAAACTACGAAAAATATAGAAAATAGATCACATAGAACAAAGCAACAAAATAAAATATATGCAATATAAGACTCTTAGCAAGTGATACCCCTACACAAATTCAAAAATATACAAAATTTAATAGGGCGATAATATAAAGTCAAAAGACAATGGCGCTCTCTAGATTACGCAACAAACCATAAAGACAATAAACCGTGTAAACATAAACAGTGGCTGAGGAAAATTATTACACATAAGCTGTTAGGACAAAACAAAAAACAAGAATAGCAAAGATTGCGTCCTCTTCAATCAAGGCCACATGTAGGCGTCAACGGCGTTTCGACCACATTAAACTTGAGTGGACATCATCAGGACAAACAATATTCAATAACAGAGCGTCCAATAGAAAAATGTATTCAATCTTTTTCATGAGGAGTCCAAGGCAAAGATAGTAATAGTAGACTCCAATGGCATATGGTCCAGACACAATTGCACAATGCAAGTGGGAGTAATTTGTATCATTATACACTCAAGATAAATAATAGAGAGGAATCCAATCACTCTCCCAAAAGGGCCGATTAATGTTTAAGCGGTCCTTCAGAAAAACAGCCATAACTGCTCAAAAGTATGAGCAAGTCATCACGGCGTGCGCTGTGCCGATCGAGCCATCGTCTCGGACTAAAACCAGAAGGGAATGGGACCTTAGTTTTGTCCTGACTTATCTGATCTGCACTCCACTTCACAGCTGTCCTTTACGGCTCCTTACTATCAAGACTATGTTCCTCATTGCCATTACCTTGGCACAGTGTGATAGTGAGCTTGAAGCTCTATGTCTCAATTCATCAAACACTTCCTTCTTCCCAGACAAACTACTTCTGTGGACACATGCATCCTTCATGCCGAAAGCTGTGATGCTATTCCACTTCGGTCAAACTATCACCCTGCCAGCGTTCTCTGCTACACCTCATCCCTCTAAGGAAGAGGAGCGGCTTCATCATTTGGACCCCAAGAGAGCACTGAGCTTCTCTATAGATTGTTCCAGAGACCAACAGGTGGGCGATTCGCTCTAAGAGAGGTTCGCTGGAGCTAAAAAAGGCAAGACAGTGCAGAAGAGAACCATCTCCTGCTGAATCGTGCTCTGCATTAAGATCTGCTTTGCACTGGCAAAGAAGCAGCGTCCGGAAGGACAGCGCGCTTGTTCTACCAGGGCCTAAGCTGCAACCGCTCCGTTTGCACACAGAGCCCCTCTCCTCCACGGTCCTGCAGGGCTTTCTGGTTTGAGTCCATCCACAGACACACTTCCGAATAGGTATTGCTTTGGTATCTATTCAAAAGGTGATGAATCTGTGGCTAGAAGTTTCTTTCAGAAGGACCAGTTACTTACCTTCGGTAACTCTCTTTCGGTTAAAAACTCTATCTAGCTGCAGATTCCTCACCGACCCATCTATCCTCCCCGTTCTGCGGGTGGACTCTAGCCATTTACAAGATCCCAAGTAAAGCAACCTGCACACTGTCTAACAACTTGTTTTTGTGGCTCTGTGTCTGGGGGCAGGGATAGTTTTGAAAGCAACTGTCAGCGTGCAGAGTGGGGCATACACAGGACTTGCATGTGATTTCCGCTGCAGAATGGCATCGGTGCAGAGCCTCAAGGAACCACCTTCTGGGGTGTAGAAGTACAGTTGAAAAGTTTCCAGACCCGGTCCGATGTCTGGGTAATATTCAAAAGCTGAGAATTCTGCGGCTACCACACCACTCCATCCTAACCCATGGTCTTCTGTCAGGATTTAGGATTGGATGCATAGTAAAGAAGGCAGAGTTGGCTATCATGAGGTCGCTCTGCCTTGAAAAAATACAGCCATCTGCAAGACTTTCATGTGGGTCAGTACCTTCAAGAAGATAATGATGCCAATTGATTCATCTTCCCTCAGTGACTTCATAACATACAAAAGTTGCGGTTTCAGTAGCACCTGCAGAAATTACGCAGTTCAACAGGTATTTCTGCTGCCCCCTTCTTTCAACGAAAATTGTCAGCACTCTATTTTCCATCCAGCTTGGTATGAAAATGACTTCAAATGCATTAGTGCAGGCATCAATTTCAAGAGGTTATAGGCTTAATTTTCATCACTTTGCACCGTATACCACATTTGCAGTCCCTGCCCCCTTGCTCCTGTCTGTAATTGTTGGGTCCGAAAGAAGATGTTCTGTACACCAAGAATCTGGTGGAGAGCCTTCAAAAAGCAGGAGCATGATGGCTTTTTATTGGACTAGCAAGATGGGGTTGCAGAGGAGAGCTAAGGACCAATTCACTTCTTTTCATCAACCACTTTTTATTGAAGGATTTGAGCTTCTCAGCAAATCCCCTCAGTGTCCTACCCTGGGGAAATCATTTATGCATCAGACTCTGCATTTCTGCATCAAATGGGCCGGAAAACCTATCAGTTCAAGCTGTCGCTCTTTACTGTGAGATGTGCACTACAAACTTTTCATTGTTCAATGATTATAGTAATCCCTAAGAAAACAAGGGCTCTTTCCTTAACTATTTGAGCAAGCCGGTTAAGAGATGAGCACATTTGAATCTACTCTTGAGTCTCCCTCCAGCACAATATTTTGAAAGTTTACATCTGTGAAAGTATTGCAAGAAGTCTTCTCCTTTTCCCAGCATAAGAGATAATTTCCTGTAGACAGTGCTGAACATACGCCAAGGAAAAGCCTTCCCTTTGAGGAAAGATTCACCACCATTCTCCAGAAAACTCAGTTTCCACAAGAAACTATATCTGTGTGTGAACAGTAGCATACCTTGTTTATCACAAAATGTTTCATTTTCAATTCCCTCAATAAAGGCTACTTAGAGGAGTTCTGCAAGAAATCCTGGATGGCTTCTGGAAATGCACTTTGAGAACCAAATCTGCATCTGCATAATAGCAGACGAAACGCAGTCATGGTGAACCATGGTGGGCAACATAGTAAGTGGTGTGTACCTTTACTAGTAATACAAAATACATTTATGATCATGTGGGATGTGATTTGCAAGATTTGGTAACTCACCACCACCCCAATGTTCTTGTTCCTGAAGACAAAAAGTTAAACATATTGGAACTGACAGTCGTGTACCTTGGGTCAGGAGGGTCTGTATTACTTCTGCCCTCCAATAAAGCATTTACGTGGGGTGGACTAGTTTATGCAGCAACAAGAATAAGTGCTGTATTCCATCTTTCAAAATACTGCAAGCCTAATCTGAAATAAAGGCCCAATTCTGCTGTTGCAAGTCTGTGACCTTGCATTGGTGCTGTTTTTCAAGCTTTCAAAATTTTAAACCAGTTTACAGAAGTACTTTTCGAGTCCTGCAACAGTCTTCTTATTTTCTGATGGATACTTCTCACTGCAAATTCATAACCTTTAGAATATTCCCCAGTAGTCAGACTGGATCCAGAAACTTTTCATACCAGTCCTCCCGCGCAGTGTGCTGTGTAGCTCCACATTGGCTTCATTCCGCTCTGGAAGTGACGGAGCTGAGACACATATATGAGCCACCCCTTCATGCCAAGTTTAGTACCTTTGCCTTCACGTCTTGGAATGCTGATCTGAGCTCTGCTCCTTCTTTGTTCGATATTTAATGACCGTCATATCTCAAAACCCGGTGTGCAAGGGAACGATGTCCCCACCTAAAACTACAAGGTTCAAACTGATCCACATAAGGTTTACCTTTGGTTTTTGGGCTCAGGATACGACTCCAAGACGTGCGATGAGTGCGCAATGGTGCACCTGAAGGCAATGCGTAACTGTGAATAGGAAGAAGTTACGGGCCTTACTTAAGTCCTGCTCCAAATCGAAGGTGAGGACCCGCTCCAGAAGCTGCTGCCTTGACCGGTCTCGCTGTCAAAATCATAGAGGGAACAGGTTAAGTGGGACTCTACCCCATCCTGGCACTCTCAACTAAAAAAAGTTGCACAGTTGTCCAAGTTCCATTCTCTCGCTGCTCATCCCAGATTGAGGAGCCAATTCCACAATTGATCCTATTGCTCCCCAGTTGATTGGGTCAACTGCGACACTGTAGCAGATCAAAGCCTTTAGGGAGGCCATGCTGCATATTTGTAGCACTCTTCCAGCTCCCTTGTTGTTCTTTTGCACCCCAGTGATCTGCAGGGGTCTCCACTTGGGTTACCGCTGACAGATCCATCTTTGACACAGTCTGAACTCCTGAACCACGTTTCGGTTTCCGCATCAACTCTGGTTCCGACTTCCACTCCAGCTCCAAGTCCTGCCCCGGTCCCTCTTTCAATGATGCTGGTACTGCAAGTGCCAGAGGGGGGGGGGGATCAGATGTCGATGTATTCGATCCCGACCTAAATCCAGCTCGTCCCCAACCAAGGTTGTGCTCCGACTCCACTCCAGCGCACCTGGTTCACATACAGCCTGATTCTGACAATATACTATGGAGTTGTCCTTCTAAGGTCCCAACATAATTTGGTTCCGACTCTGACCAGAGTTTACCACCACCTAGAAATAACAATTGTTATAAAGGGGATGATTTACCCCCATATTATGATGGCAGTTTAAGCATGGATTTGCATGACATCAGTGGCTTGATGCTTCCCCAGATTCAGGGTTGATTTTGCCCCTTCTGGGCTGCCAACCGAACAGAATACTTCCTTTGCTGTAGTCATTTGACCTGCGGCTAAACTCCTGGATCTCCAGCTGCCTTTTGTTGAGGTCAAACATCCTCACAGAAGTACTGCAACCTGTGCCTGCTTCCTCTGAGCTGTTCTTCCCATTCAACAAAGCCGTAACTGAGACTCAGATGGGCAATTAATCTAAGCCTTGTTCTTGGCCACCAGTGAACAAGGAGGTGGTCAGATGCCAGAGACTGGCGCCTGGTGACTCTGATTTTATTACACAGCACCCTACTTCTGAGAGTTTGGTGGTCTAGGCCTTCACCACTGAGGTTGAGTCATATTTCATTCCTCATTACGACCCCCCCTCTCTCCCTCCCTATCCCCCTAACCCTCCAGGCCCCGAGCCAGATCCTCCCACCCCAGACAGGAGTTGAAAAAGATCGAGGCATTTGGAAAAATAATTTTCTCTTTAGCCAGTTTAGCTTTGAAGTCGGTCTATGCGGTTTGCCTTCTGGACTGATATACGCACTCTCTCTGGGACATGGGCAGTGAGATCTTGCAAATGGTCCTGGAAGAATTTAGGGCCTCATTGTCTCAAAACATTCAAGATGGTCAGGATGCAGCCAGATACATGATTCGTGTTGGCCTAGATAGAACCGATTGCCTGGGGCGAGCAGTCTGCACTAGTGTGGTCCTCCATTGCCATGTGTGGAAATGGTCCATAGGTTTTTCAGGAGATGTGCAAGATTCCCATATGGATATGCCTTTCGATGGATCCCACCTATTTGGCAAAAAAGCTTATTTTGCCTTCGAACTATTTAAGGAAATTCAGGCCTTGAAGCTTTCTTTAGGCCCCCTGACTGGCAACTCTCTCATCGGGTTGGGCCTTTCCAAGGCTACTCCAGAGCGTTGGTGTACTGGCAATGCCGGGCCCCGCCCCCATCTCTCACTGCAGTCAATCCAGTTCTTTAGTGGCCAGTGACAGAGATCCAGCAGGCAACATTCAGGTCACCAGGAGCATTTTTATTCCCTTTTGCTCTTCTCTTGCACCATCAGCCACCAAGACACCCTAGGTTTGCCTTAGAGGCGCAACCCCACCCTGTGGGAAGCAGGATACAACATTTTCTCCCAGTGTGGCAAACCATGACATCCAACAGATGGAACCTCCAGATTTTTCATGGCTATGCCCTTACATTTCTTTCTGACATGTTGCAGCTTCTCACACATCAAAGTGTCTTTCAGTGGAGCACCTATCCATCTTAATGCAAGCGGTGCGAGCTCCTCTTCCCAAACTGGTCATTGAGAGGTTGCAGTCTCGGCAATAGGGACTGGTTGCTAGTCTTGCTATTCCCTCATGCCAAAGAAGGATGGAGGTCTTTGGCCAATTTCATCCTTTGCACCTTTAATGCCTTCCTACAAAAGGATAAATTCAAAATGCTAACGGTATCCCAGGTTTTTTGTACCCTGGATCCAGACAACTTAATGGTAGCCTTGGACTTGCAGAACACATTTTCATATATGCACCCTGCAGTCGCACAGACGTTGCCAGCGGTTCAAGCTGGGCCAAGAACATTTTCAGTTTGCTGTTCTCTTTCGCCCTCACCAGCGCCCCTCTGTGTCCACGATAGTGCTGGTAGTGGTTGCCGCTCATCTTCATAAGTTGGGGATAACAGTTTTCCCTTCCCTCAATGACTGGCTGTTGAAGGCGGGCTCACCTTAGTCAGTCGGGGACCACCTCCAGACAACAGCAGCCCCATTGACATCATTGGGATACTTGATCAACAAGCAGAAGTAGCACTTGACTCCTTACAGAAACTTCCTGTTCGAGGCATATGAGCTGTAGATCGTATACTTGTGCATAGATCGCCATCTGGTGTTGGGCTCGGATGTTTGCACTTTGTTTTTGTCTTGGAAGAAGTCTTTTTAGTCACGAGGTAGGTGACTCCTCCTTAGGACGATAGTGCGCATGGGCATCGACTCCATCTCCAGATTGGTTTTTTCCGCCATCGGGTTCGGATGTGTATTGCGCCGCTCCGGTTCGGGATCGTCTTCGAACCTTTTCGACGCGCAATCCTTACCACTCAACGGTATTGTTTTCGATCGCAGTTTCCCTTTCGACGCGCATCGTAAAAATCCAACAACTTCGATCGACGCTTCGACGCGGGCCGTGAGGCCTACCCGCGCCGACCACGCCAGCAGTCCATGGAACGGACTCCATTTAAGAAATGCCCCGGCTGTGGTGCTAAGTTCCCACACACGGATTTGCACGAGGTCTGTAACCTTTACCTCTCCCCGGAGCACGAAGAAACCAGCTGCGAGGCCTGTCGATCATTCCGATCGAAGAAAACGATTTGTGACCGTCGGGCTCGACGTCACGAGATGAGACACGGCACTAGTCCGGTGCCAGATATCTTCAGAGAAGAATCGGAATTCCAACCCGGCGCCGAAAAATAGGAAGGACACATTTCCGTGTCTGAAGCCGACGACTCCGACATGGAAGAGGACTCGAACATCACTCCGGCTCAACGAACTGTGAGTAACGAGCCCCAACTGCCCACAAAAACACCAAAGACTCCGGTTACACCTTCGCCTTCGGGCTCAGGTCGACACCGTGATACTATTTCAGACGCCCCGCCTTCGAGCCCGGCTATGAAACATAAAGACAAGCCTTCCGGCTCGGGATCGAGCCAACCCCGTGCAGGTGTCGAACCCACATCTTCGGCACCGAAACACAAGGCTAAGTCTGACGCTCCGCTGTCGGCACCGAAGACATCTTCGGCACCGAAAGATTCACATAAACCAAGGCTTCGGAGCCGATACCACAGAGACCGAAAGCTTCGGAACCAACACTGGCTAAACCGAAAGCATCTGAGCCAAAACCAGTTAAAGAAAAATGTCGAAACCAAAGGGAAGCCTTCGGATCCGAAACAGGGAAAAACCAAGCCTTCGGATCCGAAACAGCCCGCACCGAAGGGCACCGATCCTAAAAAACACGGAAGCCCTCCTAAACAGACTCCATCCAAAGAACTTCCTCCACAAGAGTCTTTGGATCCGAAGCAAAAACAGTTGCATATTGACCCAGACACTGGGAAACTTCGAGCAACACTTCCCAAAAAACGGAAGCTGGACCTCCCTGAAGACTACCACATACCTCTTAAGAAAAAAGACGTGGGTACTAACCCCTCTCCCCTTACATACCTCCCTCTCCTCCACCTTTTAACCCACATCTGCTAATTTCACCAGAAAATTCACCACCACCACGTTTTTCACCTGGATGATAATGATGGGGATGGAGATGAAGACTGGGATGGGGAAGGGGATGGGAATGATAATCAGGACAACATTCCACAGGACCCAGACCCCTGGGATGATTATGATAAAGACCCGGATCATACTAATGACCCCGATCTATATCCCTCCAGACCATCACCACCCGATGACAATATTGTTTTCGCACAGCTCATTAATAGAGCTGCTCAATACCATGGGGTGGAATTACATACTGATCCTTTGGAAGAGGATTTCTTAGTGGAAACTTTCGCTCCCTCACAAAAAACCACAAGCACTCTGCCCATGCTCAAAGGTATGATAAAACACGCCAATGAGGTATTCAAAGACCCTGTTAGAGCTAGAATACTTACGCCACGGGTAGACAAAAAATATAAAGCCGCTCCTACAGACCCAATTTACATCAGGGGTCAGGTACCTTTAGATTCGCTTGTTGTTTCAAATGCACGGAAAAGGGCAAATTCTCAGACAACAGGTGACGCCCCTCCACCTGACAAGGAATCAAATCTTATAGATGCATCAGGCAAGAGAATCGCATCTCAAGCTGCCAATCATTGGCGCATTGCCAATGCACAAGCTCTCCTGGTGCGGTATGATAGAGCTCACTATGACGAGCTAGAAAAACTGATGCAACACTTACCAGACCAATACAAGGATAAAGCTCACGACCTCATTCAAGAGGGTAAACTTATCACAAACACTTCCATCAAATGTGCCCTTGATGCAGCTGATACAGCCTCGCGTGCCATTAACACCAGCATTTTGCTACGCCGACACGCTTGGCTTCGAATCTCAGGATTCAAACAAGAAGTACAGTCAGCACTTCTTAATCAGCCATTTGATCAAGAACACCTTTTTGGCCCCACAGTCGATTCTTCATTATAAATGTAAATGTCCAGTATTTGTAAAGCGCACAGCTACCTCCGGAGAGGTGTCCCGGCGCTGGGGGCCGTCGGGAAGATTAAGCGAGCTATTGCCCAGAGTCACATGGTGCTGGGCTGCCCTGGCGCCGGGAATCGAACCGTGAGCCCCAGGATCCGGAGTCAGTCGCCCTGGCCGCTGCGCCACACCTCTTCCCAATTAGAAAAAATGAAGAAAGACACCAAGACTGCTACAGCCATGGGGGCATTACAACTACCCTCTAATAGAGGTTCTTTTCGTCGCTCCTTTTATAGGGGTGGCTCAAACACGGCTGCATCAGAAAACACCTCCTCGTCTTATAAAAGCCCCAATCAATCCTCCTCATCCAAAGGATATTTTCGGGGAGGATACAGAGGGAATAACAATAGAGGAAGAGGCAGGGGAAACTCCACCTGCACTTTCCCTACCACCAAACAGTGACTTCCCTCCACTACCCCCGATCATTGCACTCCTGTCGGGGGACGTCTATCACAGTTCCTACCTGTCTGGAATTCAATCACAACAGACAAGTGGGTAAGACAAATTATCCAGTATGGTTACTGCCTGGAACTCACCTCTACCCCCCCCCAAACATTCCTCCCAGACAACGTCCAATGTCCACGGAACATCTAACACTTCTCAAACAAGAGGTTCTCTCTCTATTACAAAAACATGCAATAGAACCAGTCCCCTTGCCTCACCAAGGCACAGGAGTTTACTCCCTCTATTTTCTAATCCCAAAAAGGACGGCTCTCTCAGGCCCATATTGGACCTCAGACCGCTAAACCTCTACATTCAGTCGGGACCACTTCCACATGGTCACTCTTCAACAGGTGCTCCCACTACTTCAACAGGGCGACTTTCTATCCACTCTGGATTTAAAGGACGCCTACTTTCATATTCCCATTCACCCCGCTCACAGGAAATATCTCAGGTTCGTGGTAGATGGTCAACACTACCAGTTCAAGGTCCTCCCATTCCGGGTGACTACAGCACCCAGAGTCTTCGCCAAGTGTCTCGCAGTAGTTGCAGCCCACTTAAGAAGACAGCACATTCATGTTTTCCCTTATCTAGACGACTGGCTCATAAAAGCCAAGTCACACAGCAGCTGTGTGCAACACACACACAAAACAATCCAACTGCTTCACAACTTGGGATTCACGATAAACCTCACCAAATCCCACCTCCAACCGTCCAACATACAACAATATCTAGAGGCTACATTAGACACTTCAAGAGCGCTAGCATACCCCAACCCAGTCAGGATAAGTGCCATACAAGCTCTAATACAAAAATTTCAGCCTCAACACTCACTACCAGCGCGAGTGTTCATGCAGTTAATCGGGATGATGGCCTCTTGCAGTCTCATCGTCCCTTAGGCAAGACTCCAAATGCGTCCCTTACAGGAGTGTTTGGCACGTAAGTGGAACCAGGCTCAAGGTCAGCTAACAGATCTGGTGTTGGTAGACGTCCGCACCCATCGCTCTCTGCAGTGGCGGAACACACAAAACCTTTCCAAAGGGCGGCCGTTCCTCGACCCGGTCCCACACATAGTGCTAACAGACGTATCGCTCACCGGCTGGGGAGCTCATCTTCAAACCCATACCATTCAGGGCATATGGACCCCTCAACAAAAACAATTCCACATAAATTACCTGGAATTGTTGGCAATCTTCCTAGCGTTAAAATCTTTTCAACTCCACCTCGTAAGCAAAGCTGTCCTAGTCCGTACAGACAACATCACAGCAATGTATTACATACAAAAACAGGGGGACACACACTCTCTGCAGCTTTCACACCTAGCTCAAAGCATATGGAGATGGGCCATTCCTCAAAACATATATCTCCTTGCAGAACACCTCCCAGGAGTACACAATCAAATTGCAGATCTACTCAGTCGCCAAACACAGCAGATCCACGAATGGGAACTTCATCCTCAAGTTCTGCTTCCATTCTTTCAAATGTGGGGCCACCCAGAAATAGACCTGTTCGCCACACACCAAAACGCAAAATGCCCAAGCTTCGCATCCAGGTATCCACACCCATTGTCCAAAGGCAATGCGCTATGGATGAACTGGTCAGGCAAATTTGCTTACGCTTTTCCGCCTCTCCCGCTCATTCCGCTAGTGGTTCGGAAGCTCAAACAGCATTCCCCCACAATGATCCTGATTGCTCCAACATGGGCCCGACAGCCATGGTTCACAACACTCTTGGAACTATCAGTAGTTCCTCATCAAAAGCTACGCCTCTCACCCAAGCTTCTCACTCAGAACCATGGAGAGATAAGGCATCCAGATCCCAGTCAACTCAATCTTGCGATCTGGCACTTGAAATCTTAGAGTTTGGCTACCTTAATCTCCCGCCAGACTGCATGAACATCATTAAAGAGGCTAGACGTCCTACCACTAGACCTTGCTGTGCCGCAAAGTGGAAAATGTTTGTAATTTACTGTACAAGTAACAAAATCAACCCACTTGATGCTTCTATTCAAAACATCATTGTTGGAAGCCGGAGTCCCAGTCCCGCACCACTGTCCCAAATGCGAGACCCGGGACTCCTCACTCAACGTTAGGCCAAGTAAGGACACCGTTTGAGATAGCCCTGCTCACCCCCTTAGTAGCTTGGCACGAGCAGCCAGGCCTATCTCCAAGGCACGAGTGTACAGTATGTACAACCACACTCACAGCAACCCACTGGTGACACCACAAATGGACTCCACACAAGTTTGATAAAACGAGTATAAACTTTATATAAAAAGATATACGATCAGACCACACGATACAAAAGCCAACATATAATAAAGGGTAATATTAGTTCCGGCTGGCTGGTAGGTTCAAATCCCAACCACCGCTTTCAAAATGCTATGCTGGTCGCAATGCTAGAATCACACACGTTGCAATGGACAAACAATAGTGCGCTGCGTAACGATACAATCCTGTGCTGGGCAAAGGAGAAATAATACAATGCGTAACGATACACACCGGTACCTTGCAATGGGAGAAATAATGCAATGCATACCGCTACAATCATGTACTGCGCAATGAAGGAATAATGCAATGCGTCACACCCCAATCACGTACTTTGCAATGAAGAAATAATGCAATGCGCACCGCTACAATCATGTACTTTGCAATGAAGAAATAATGCAATGCGGGCTGCTACAATCCTGTACTTTGCAATGGAGAAATAATGCAATGCGTAGCGCTACAATCGTGAACTTCGTTATGCTGAAATAATGTCAGGCGTCATAAGACAGTCCGGCAGTTCGTTAGCAGCAATATTGGCAATGTGTATTACGACAGTCGGCCTCTTCGATAACAGTTTCCCCCCACACGTATCAACGATGACATAAAGTACAGCTTCTCACTCTGGCCCCAGTACTGCCACTCCTTTGGTCAGTACGGGCCCCAATCTGAGCCGAAGCAAAGGCTCACGTCGCCAGAAGGACTGAGAGGCTGAGAGAGTGTCCCTCCGAGCCCGCACCCCGCCCAGGCAGTGATCCACGTTACGTGGGGGCGCGACCCCACTCTCCTCCTTCAGCGAACTGGGCCTTACGTGCAGAACTTTCTCAATGGGCCTCAGCGGCTCGGCCTGGCAACTCGGCTCCTCTGGGGCTGCCGGTCTGGGCAGCGACTGTTAGGAAGGTCTCAGGCGGCCGCAGGGCACACGTACCCCACGCCTCTGAGATTACGTTACTCCGGGTGCACGTTCACCACAGCACCCTCCGGGTCTCCTCTGGCACGAAGCCACACACACAACGCTGATGGGACTTCACGTCGACTCCGAGTGCACGTTCACCAGGCACTCCTTCCTGCGGTCTCAGTTGGCACCAAGATACGCACACCGCGCTGCAGAGACTCACTTTCTTCCGGTGCACACGATAATCAGTCGATCACCTCCACAGTCCCAGGTTGCACCAAAGCACGCACACTGCTTCACTGAGACTTACTCCAACTCCGGTGCCCCGATATCCAGGCGCTCTTCACCAGCGCCTCCGGTGCACCCCGACACGCACCCTGCGCGTCCGAGACTCACTCCACTTCCGATGCACACGTTGACCAGGCGCTCCTCACCAACGCCTCCTGTGCACCTCGACATGCACCCTGCGCGTCTGAGACTCCCTTCACCTCCGATGCACCCGCTGACCAGGCGCTCTTCACCAGCGCCTGCGGTGCACCACGACATGCACCCTGCGCGTCCGAGTCTCACGTCACCGCCGATGCACACGCTGACCAGGCGCTCTTCACCAACGCCTGTGGTGCACCACGACACGCACCCAGCGCGTCCGAGACTCACTTCAACTTCGGTGCACACGTTGACCAGGCGCTCTTCACCAACGCCTCCTGTGCACCATGACACGCACCCAGCGAGTCCGAGTCTCACTTCTCCGTGTGTCCAAGATCACAGGGCACACCTTCCGAGGGTCTCAAGCTGCCACAACACGCGCCCACCGCGTCGCTTGAAACTTCTCCGGAAACTTTTATGTTCCCGTGTTTCCAAACAGGGAGCCAGCTCACCTCGGGCCCTTGGGGTAACAAGACACAGCACAAAGCAGTCTTCTTCAAGCAGGGGGACCCAGCGCACAAAGCACAGTCCCAACAGCCTCTTCCTTGGTTAAAACAGCAAACTGCAGACCAGCCCCAGATCATGAAGCAAGGGTCGGTCCTTCCCAGCAGTCTCTTCAGTTGTTCCTTCCTTAGCAGAGGTTCCTCTTGACCACGAAATGGGTCCAAGCCTTTTCAGTCTCAATCCATTTCTATTCCAACGTTCAGGGGTCTCAGCTCTCATAGTTATACCCCTAAATGTCTTTGAAGTTCGTTGTGCTCAGGGGTCCCTGACCCCTGCCTAAATCAGTTCTGGGTGTCTCCCTCCCAGTGTCCCCTTTCTCCCTTTGATACTGGGGGTCTGGATCCTTAATCACTCAGCCGGAGATGGGTCAATTGTTTTATAGCCGCAACCCAGGCCTCTTCACCTCCCGGGGCTTCTTCTCCGCCTACTCTCCAGATGCAGGTCAGCCTGGTGCCATCTCAACCCCTCCCTGGGTCAAGACCTCCCCAGCTCCTCTCCCCTCTCAGATCCAGACAGTCAATCCACATTCAGCAGACACACACAGAAATGCTTAAAGCACAAAACTCAGCCACTTTCTAAAAGAGTGGTTTCTGAACACACAGTGACAAAACCACTTTCATAGAAAGATGTGTTATGACACTGTGAGTTCATACATACTAAACTTCACCTCTCCATTTTAAACTTATGGGAAACTAGGCTAACAAACACAATACCCAGCCTCCCCCATTCTGTCCTATGGGCAGGATGGCCTTTCACCAGTGAAAAACGAAATGGAGTGTTTTTCACCGTCAGGACATAACACATACCTCAGTATATGTCCTGCCTTTTACTTACACTGCACCCTGCCCAGGGGTTACCCGGGACCTACCACGGGTGCCCACTGTGTACGCAAAAGGGAAAGTAAGGCCTGACAAGTGGTTGCACTTGTTAGGACAACATGCTAAAACTTAGCAAACTGCGCACAGGCCCTACACTGCAGGCCTGAGTTCCCTTCTCCGCGCACCTTTGCATTACTAGCCCTGGCACACACAGTGCACATCACTAGGGACTTTACTAGTAAGGCAAACATACCAATCATGGCCAACCAATTACCATTACACTTTACACAGGAACCCTTGTACTTTGACACTGATCAGCAGTGGCAAAGTACCCAAAGCATCTAAATTGGCAACTCTGTCAGGAAAACGGTCTAGGGAGAAAGCAAAAAGTTTAGGAAACTTTAGCCAAAAAGGCCAAGTCCTACAATCATCTGTTACCTTTTACATCTACAACAATGTAACCTAACGTATACATCCATTAGACTACATCTCGCTGCAATAGCAGCCTATCTCCAAAACAGACAACACTTGTCTTTGTTTAGGGTACCAGCTATCAAAGCATTTATGGAAGGACTTAAAAGAATAATTCCACCTAGAGTTCCACCCTCTCCAGTATGGAACCTGAATGTGGTACTTACCAGACTCATGGGTCCCCCATTTGAACCTATGCATCAATCAATCAATCAATCAGGGAATTGTAAGCGCGCTACTCACCCGTGAGGGTCTCAAGGCGCTGAGGGGGGGTCCGCAGATCTGTTTAGCCAAAGAGCAAGGTCTTGAGGGTCTTCCTGAAGGTGTTCAAGGAGGGGGCGCGTCTGATGTCTGCTGGTAGCTCGTTCCAGGTCTTGGCTGCAATGTGAGAGAAGGATCTTCCGCCTGCTCTGGCTCTGTGGATGCGCAGGGTTTCGGCCAGTGCGAGGTTGGAAGATCGGAGGTTTCTTTTGGGTACGTGGAAGTTGATTCTGTCGTTGAGGTATTTGGGTCCGTTGTTGTGTAGGCATTTGTAGGCGTGAGTGAGGATTCTGAAAGTGCCTCTTTTCTCCACGGGGAGCCAGTGGAGACTTCATAGGTGTTGGCTGATGTGTTCGTGTCGGGGGATGCCGAGGACGAGTCTGGCGGCGGTATTCTGTATTGTTTGGAGTTTGCAGAGTAGAGACTTGTTGATGCCGGCGTAGAGTGCGTTTCCATAGTCCAGTCTGCTGGTGATGAGTGCGTGGGTGACTGTCTTCCTTGACTCAGGGGGGATCCACTTGAAGGTCTTGCGGAGGGTGTTGAAGCAGCTGGAGGTGACGGCGTTGACCTGTCGGTTCATGGTGAGTGATGAGTTGAGTACCATGCCGAGGTTCTTGGCGTGGTCTGAGGGGGTAGGTGGGCTTCCAAGGGCGGTCGGCCACCAGGTGCTGTCCCATGCAGAAGGGGTGGTACCAAGGACGAGGACTTCTGTCTTCTCGGCATTGAGCTTCAGGCAGCTGTTGGTCATCCAGACTGCAACGTCTTGCATTCCTTTCTGGAAGTTGAGTTTGGCAGTGGTGGGGTCTTTGGTGAGGGAGAGGATGAGCTGGGTGTCGTCGGCGTAGGATACGATGTTGAGGCCGTGTTGTCGGACGATGGCTGCGAGGGGGGCCATGTAGATGTTGAAAAGGGTGGGACTCTGTGATGAACCCTGTGGGACTCCGCAGGTGATTTTCGTGGGGTCGGAGAGGAAGGGTGGGAGTCTGATCCTTTGGCTTCTTCCAGTGAGGAATGATCGTATCCAGTCCATGGCTGTTCCTTGTATGCCTGCGTCGTGTAGTCGTGTGCGGTGGGAGACGGTGTCGAAGACCGCTGATAGGTCGAGTAGGATGAGGGCTGCGGAGTGGCCTTGGTCCAGGAGGGTGCGGATGTCGTCTGTGGCGGCGAGTAGGGCGGTCTCTGTGCTGTGGTTGCTTCGGAATCCGGATTGGGACGGGTCGAGGACGGCGTTCTCTTCAATGAATCGTGTCAGTTTCCTGTTGACTGTTTTTTCTGCAACTTTGGCTGCGAAGGGGAGGAGCGAGATGGGCCGATAGTTCTTGAGGTCGGTGGGGTCAGCTGTGGGCTTCTTGAGCAGGGGTCTGACTTCTGCGCGCTTCCAGTCGTCTGGGAAGGTGCCTGTTTTGAAGGTGGTGTTGATGGTGCGTTGTAGTTCGGGTGCGATGGCGGCCGCAGCTCTGTGGTAGATGTGAGGGGGTCCGTGGGGGCCCCCCCGAGTGGATGCTTTTCATGGTCGAGGCGGTGTCTTCGGCCGTGATCGGTGTCCAGTTGGAGATGGTGGGCTGGCTGGTGTTTCTGGGGGCGGGGGGCCGTCTGTGGCACCTGGTGGATGGTCGATGAAGTTGTCACGGAGGTTTTTGATCTTGAGGTGGAAATAGGTTCCAAGCTTGTCGCAGAGGTCTTGGGATGGGGTGATGTCTGTGGCTTCGCTGCGTGGGTTGGTGAATTCCTGAATGACACTGAAAAGTTCCTTGGAGTTGGTGGAGTTGGCCAGGATTTTGTTGTGGATGAAGTTCCTCTTGGTGGCTCTGATCTGGTTATGGTAGTCCGTCAAGGCGTCCTTGTAGGTGGTGTGGTTTTCGGTTGTCTTGGTGTTTCTCCAGTTCTTCTCCAGGCGTCTACAGGTGCGTCTGGCTTCTTGGAGAGTGGTGGTGAACCAGACGGCTTTCCTGGGGCGTTGTCTGTCGGGGTTGCGTAGCGGGGCGAGCTCGTCTGCGCAGTTGAAGATCCAGGTGTGGAGTTCTCTGGCTGCGTTGTTTGCGTCGGGTGCCCAGGTGTGGTTGTCTCGGGTGAGGGTGGAGTTAAGTTGCTCGTCGGTAACCTTGCTCCAGTTCCTTCGAGGTGGGCGTGGGGCCGGTTTGGGTGCCTTGGGTTTGTTGATGGCGAAGTGTACGCAGTGGTGGTCGGTCCATGGCGGCTGCGTTGTGTGGCTGAATTGGACGCTGTTTCCTGCCGCGAAGATGGGGTCGAGGGTGTGTCCTGCTCTGTGGGTCGGTGTGTTGACGAGTTGTTTAAGTCCGATGCTGGCGAGGTTGTCACCAAGGATATTGGAGTTGGGGTCGCTGGGGTTGTCGAGGTGGAAGTTCAGGTCTCCAATGAGTATGTAGTTTGCTGAGGCGATGGCGTGGGGTGCGATGAAGTCGGTGATGGTGGTGGCGAAGGGTGTTCGGGGGCCGGGGGGTCTGTAGATGAGGGTTCCTCGGAGTGTGGCTTTGGGGGTGGTCTGGATCTGGAAGTGCAGGTGTTCGGCGGAGGGGAAGGTTTCGCTGGAGGTGGTGAGGCGGAGGGTGCTCTTGTGGGTGATGGTGAGGCCCCCTCCTGGGTGGTTGGGGCGGTCTTTCCTCTGGATCTTGTATCCGTCTGGGATGGCGGTGCTGATGTCGGGGGCGGAGGATGCGTTGGTCCAGGTCTCTGTGAAGAAGGCGATGTCGGGCGAGAGAGAGTCGAGTAGGTTCCAGATATCCATGGCGTGTTTGTGTACGGAGCGTACGTTGAGGAGGATGCATTTTAGGGTGTCCCCGGTGCTGGCGTCGGCGGTGTTGGAGGCCGGGGTGGCGGTGAGGGTCTGGCGGCAGTGGAGGCAGGAGAACTGGCCGTGGGTCGTGTTCGGCGAGGCCTGTTGGCATTCTCTAAGTCTTCTAGGGTTGAGTGCGAGGAGGGTGGTGGTGTCGTAGCGATGGGTAGTGGGAGGTCCAGAGTTCCTGGCGCTGGCCGCGGTCGGGTCGCGGACGGGCACAGACGGGCTTGCCTTTGGTGCGCCTTAGGTGCGCCGGTGCGACCGCGCAGCGGCTGCCATTAAGTAGGGGAGGTGGGAGGGAGGAGAGGCTGGGAGGCGGGAGTGGGGGAATTCCGGAGGGGAATTCCGGGGGGGAATTCCGTGGGGGAGGGGCCGCAGGGGCAGCAGCGGCAAAAGGAACAGGCAGGCACGAGAAAATAAAAACAGTGGTGGAATTAGAGCAAGACACAGATGGGCACAATAACAGTGGCACAACAGGGAAAAATTAAGAAAAAAACGGCGGAGAAAGGTTACGGTGGTTGCAGGCAGTCTGGTCCCAGTTGGAGCGGGCAGCAGGCGCAGGAGCTGGCAGCAGCCTCGAACCTCCCAAGGAGGAGGTCGGGGTCTGGAGGCAAGAGACGGCACAGCGGAGCTGCGGGGAGAGAGTGGACCTAGACCGAGGGTCGGAGGTCTTACATAAATGCGAATTACAATTTCTCACCTGGAAAGTAGCTTTTCTGGTTGCGATCACCTCTCTCAGAAGAGTCCGTGAACTCCATGCATTAACCATACAAGAACCATTTCTTCAAATCCATCATAACAAAGTGGTTCTTAGGACTAACCCAAAATTTCTACCTAAAGTCGTCTCTGCTTTCCACCTTAACCAGTCTGTAGAACTCCCAGTGGTTTTCCCTCTACCAGACTCGGTAGCAGAACGAGCTCTTCACACACTAGACGTAAAAAGAGCGATACTTTACTACATTGAAAGGACAAAATCCTTTAGAAAGACTAAACTTTTTGTGGCTTTCTCCCCACCTCATATAGGCAATCCTATCTCAAAAACAGGGATTGCAAGGTGGATTATTAAATGCATCCAAATATGCTATGCTAAAGCCAAACGAACCTTAACCATTCCCCCTAGGGCTCACTCCACACGTAAACTAGGGGCATTTATGGCATTCTTAGGGAACATTCCCTAGATGACATCTGCAAAGCAGCAACTTGGTCTACACCACACACGTTCACAAAACACTATTGTGTAGACGTGTAGGCAAAACAACAAGTTAGTGTGGGCCAGGCTGTATTAAGAACACTTTTTCAAACCACTGCAACAGATACAGGTAGCCACGGCTAAGGAGGTAACTGCTGTATAGTCTATGCACAAGTATACAATCTACAGCTCATATGCCTCGAACGGAAAATGCTACTTACCAGTATGCATCTGTTCTTGGTATGTAGAGCTGTAGATTCATATACGCCCACCCGCCTCCCCGGATACCTCTATCTGTTCCAGTACTATCTTACTTAGATACATTACACATGGACATCCTTTTCTATTTCTTACTAACTCCATGGCAAAACAATCTGGAGATGAAGTCGATGCCCATGCGCACTATCGTCCTGAGGAGGAGTCACCTACCTCGTGACTACAAAGACTTCTTCCAAGACAAAAACAAAGTGCGAACATCCGAGCCCAACACCAGATGGCGATCTATGCACAAGTATACGAATCTACAGCTCTTCATGCCAAGAACAGATGCATACTGGTAAGTAGCATTTTCTTTTATATGAACTGTTTTTGTGGCGGTGTAGTTAAGGGCCTTCCCACTGTCACTGACTCCAGGAAATTGGGACAACGGTTCCGATGTTTCAACATCATTTCTGGATCTTGGTGAGAGCAGCTCTGAGGCTTCTTGGCCTGCTAGCCTCCCTCATCCTGCTTATTGACTACACCAAGTGGCTTGTGCAGTGCTTGAGGTATGCAGTGATGGCTTCTCTTAACACAATTGATCCACCAACAGGCTCGTCTCCCTTTCACACCCGGAGCTGACGATAATGATGGATGCCGTTGATGTCCTATGGAGGTAATCTAGAGGAGGGGGAGATCAGAGGAGACTGTTCTCGGACAAAGGGCTATCTCCACATCAGTCTCTGCATGGGTTGCGGGTCTGTCTTTGAAGATCTTTCTACCATTCATCAAGAGGTGGCTGGAGCTGGTTGTCAAGGACAACACCACAGCCATGTGGTACTGCAGCCAGGAGGGCAGTGTGGGGGTTATGTGTCAGACTCTGCGCTTCTGGAGGTAGTTGGGGTGCCAGAGCATTTTCCTGACCTTGAAGCACCTGACAGGGTCCCTGAATGCCAGAGCAGGCAATCTGAGCAGGCAGCGTCTGGCAAATCATGAGTGGAGTCTCCATCCTAAGGTGGCATAGGACATCTTCCATCATTGGGGGCAACCCTGGCCCTGTCTTTTCGCCACCGTCAAGAACGCACAGTGGCAAATGTTTGTGCATTTGTGTTTCTGCAAGAGCACTTGTTAGGAGATTCATTCCAGCTGGAATGGAATGAATGACTCCTGTATGCTGTCCCGCCCCTGCCTCTCCTGCTCCAAGTTCTGAAGAAGATGAGGAACAACCAGGCTCAAGTGGCTCAGTATTAGGCCAGGAGAGTGTGGTATCCAGAACTTCTCAGCATGAACATCTGTTCTTCAGTCACTTTGGGCAGACCTCCTGTCTCACCAACAGGGTAGAGTCCGCCACCAGAATCTACAGCTGCGTGGAGATTGAGCGGCGGCAACTGAATGCGTTTGATCTGCTGCCTGATGAAGTGGTGAATCTAGACCTTGCCACCAGCTGCCCTTCCATGAAATCCATTTGCATTGGGCGCTAGAGCAAATTTGTGGCCTTCTTCACAAGTCTGCCCTTGACAAGCAAAGCTTTTGGACGTCCTCTTGTTTGTTTTATCTGTGACCCAGCAAGGCCTTGCAGTGGGAACAATAAAAAAAAATTGTCAGCCCTTTAGACCTTTTTGCTTTTGCCGGACCAACCATCCTTGTTTAAACCACCTGTTGAAATATGATTTATTAAACGTTTGACACACGTTTCCTCCCAGTCTGTGATGCTCTAGTAGAACCTTAATTAGGCCTTGATGTCTCCTGTATACACATTTTGAGCAGGTGCATAGCTGTTTGTAGCATCATCTGACCGTAAAGACTGTGTTCCTCATCGTGATTTCTTCAGCTAGTCTCGTGAGCGAACTTAAGGCACTGTTAGTGCAGCCATCCTACACCATCTAGACTAATTAGTGCTGAGGATCCAGGTGACCCTCTTAGCAAAAGTAGTGATTCCGTCACACGTTGGGCAGTCTATAAGTCTACCAGCATTCTTAGCTCCAGCTCACCACTTAAGACCGGGACAAGATTCAAGCTGGATTGTATATCATGGACTGCACTTATTTGCAGCTGCTACGTCCAGTGGAGACATTCATGCATCTGTAGTTTCGAAGTCATAGTGGCATCACTTGCCCTTTGGAAGGGGGCTTACGGAATTTGAATAAAATCGCTACAATAAGATCACGCATCAGACCTTGTTTACGTTATGCATAGTCTGAAAAGAATTTATAGGAAAAGTGAAAACTGACCATGTTTCAAAATAGGATTTTGTTCTCACTTGACTTTTCAGTTACCACATTATTGTAGGAAAGTAGGATCGATCTTCATGGTTACCCCCAATGTTTTTGCTTGGTGTCAGTATGTTTTTGACCTAGTCTGACTAGGATCCTGCTAATCAGGACCCCAGTCACTGTGCTCTCTCATAAATTGACCATGGTGAGTACTTTTGTACCTCCACAATTGGCTACTGGTGTACCCTTGTAAGTCCCTAGTATATGGTACTAAGGTACCCAGGGCATAGGTCTCCCATGGGCTGCAGCATGTATTCTGCCACACATGGGGGTCCACTTAAACTATGGCTACAGGCCTGCCATTGCAGCCTGTGAGTTGGGACTTGCACCTTTCAAGACAGTTATAAGTCTCCTTATATCTTAGGTCACTACACTTAAAACCTATAAGGCTCTTCAGTCCTGAGGGCAGGTTGCTTGGTTATAAGTCTGAGGGTGACCCTACATGAGCAGGAAACCCCTACAAACCCCGTAGTCGATTCTCCAGGCTTTGTAAGTGTGGTCAGCCATTTTAATATATATATTGGACATCAGTTGTTGCGAGATGTCTAACTATATAGTGGCTGCACTTGGTATCAAACATGTTGGAATCATACCTCAACACTGATTCCAGTGTTGGAAGTATGATCCCATGTACAGGGGTGCTCCCTTGGGGTACCCCCCTGTGCTCCCGGTAACAACCTTTCAGGGTCTGTCAGCAAGCTAGTGCTGCTGCCAACCACAAACATGATTCTGCCCTCCTGCTGCTGAGCTGAGCTCGAGCAGGGAAAGGTAGAACAATCGGGTTCCTGTCACAGGGAGGTGTGACCACCTCCCATACAGGACTTAGTATATTGGGCTAAGGTGAGGGCGCTGGCCCTGGTCACCAGACTGCTTTGAAGGGCACATTTGGTTCCCTCCTTGCATACTCCAGTTTGAGCCAGTTCAGGAGGCCCTTGGCTCCCGCTGTGGCGCGAAACTTTAAAAAGGACATGGGAGTATCCTCCCCTTTGTCCAGCCCCTCTTCTGGGAAGGAGCCCTGAGTTGTTCCAACCTGCTCCTTATGGTACTTAAGGCCTTACCGTTGGGTAGGTCTTTAGATTCAACGTGGGACAAGGCTCAAGACTGAAACCACGTCACTCTTTAACCGTCTGGACATTTGGACTTCATTGGACTTTGCCTGGAACTGAGACTGCACTAAGAAGACTCTTGCTGCTCCTGGACTTGCAAGTCTTCTTCGTCGTCTGTTTCTTCCAAGTTCTTCAACAGACCTGTGGGCATCAAGAACACCAAAGTAATCTCCGTTGGAGTGAAGGAGTCACTCCCCTGCATCTACAGGCACCGCAACGAAGCTGACCGCTCTGCTGCTCCTGTCGTCCTACGGACTTCCCGAGGCTCAGCAACACAGGTAGTTCTGCAACTCCCTTGACGCCTGACCTGGCCTCTCTGCAATTTTGAGGCCAGTATTCCTTGTCGGAACCGCTGGGAATGAACCCCTGTACACTGCGTCAACTTGCCGTTGCCAAGGCTTGTTGTCCCTGCACTCCAGAGATCTTCAGGCTACAAAAAGCTCCAGCCTCCGGCATCTCTTCCCTCCAAGCTTTGCGTCTTCACCGCATCCTCTGCACCGTGGGCCTTCAGTCTTGGTGAGCTGCTTGAGGTCCTCTTGCGACTCCTGTGCCTTTGGCCTTTGGGTCCTCCTGAGGGTCCTCTACTGCTCCAGTGGGCTCCCCTGCTGCTCGGGCCTGCTGACTCTTCTGCTGTTGGTGAGTCCCTTGGACCTTGCTGGTCCCAACGTTGCTCCTTCTTCGTTCTCCACGCCAGTTGCAGCCACCAAGGCTTGTTGGTGCTTCCGCCAGACACCAACCACTTAGTCACCGACATCTGACGTAGAACAGCTTGTGCACAGCTCCTGGTCTTCCTCAGGGTTGACTGGTCCTCACAGCTGCAGCGATAAGGTCACCATCGACTCTTCTGAACCTCTCGACATTGGTGGGCATTGTATCTTCGTGCCTCCTGGTCACTTCTTAGTGGCATAGACTCTGTCCCCTCTGCTTGCACGTTCTTCACTTCCAGAATCCAACCTTGGATTCCATCGTACTTCTTCTCCAGAGTAATTTTCTTCCAAGTCTTCCATTGTCGTCTACTGAGGTTTCTGATGTCTCTTTGCCCCTATGCACCTGGCTTCCCTGGTGTAGGTAACCTGGTTCCCGGGGCATCCACGGATGGGGTGGCTCTCCAACCTTCTGTCCCCAAAGGGAGTTCTTCGGGGTCCTCTGGGAAGGGCCCTTCTTCAGCAAAACTGCAACCACGACTTCTCCATTGACTTCCATTGGTCACCCGGCTGTGGTCTCACTCTGCACACCGCCTCAGTGGAATTCCTTGTGTCCCCGACTCCTCTGGGTCTTCTGGTCCAAGCCCCGTTCTCCTTTGCAGTTCGCATTCCACTTTCTTAGTATATGGTTTGGTCTTCCTCAGGAGACCACTGTATTTTGTGCTGCTTACCTGATAGCATTTGAAATATTCTTCTGTATTGTGTTGATATCTCCGGGTAGGAGATATACCAATGTGTTATTGAGTGTTGTGTAATAAATAGAAGTATTTTTATATAAATGCTGTGTCGTTCTTTTTCATTTAACCTACACTATAAGATTAAACTGGTAAAACAAGCTGTTTCACACTACTTCAAGATAAGCTTGAAAGCTGCTCTCCGCAGCTACCACTTTGAGAGCTTTCTGTGGATATCAAAGACCACTAAAATCCCCATAAGGGTTGCCTGGATTTGTGCAAGGTGCATCACTTAATAAGTGTGCACCATATACTAAGCCAGCCTCCTACAATGATGCTTAAGGCTTTTATGCACTATCATTAAAATATGTTCAAATGTATTTATGCCTCAACTTTTTTATATTTTAGGAGAAGGAGAAAGAGTTGGAAAAAGAGAGAGAGAAAAAGGATAAGGAAAAATTGGAAGCAAGATTCAAAGAAAAGAAGGAAAAGGATGAGACCACACCAACACGGAAAGAAAGGTAGGCTCTTGTTGTTCAAACATGGACATTCTTTCAGAGAGCAATTATATTCAGATACATACAAAATACATATCCTTGTTAATTAGGACAAAAAATAAATTTTTATGAAAGATGGAATCCAAGTCTCAAACTGTCTGAAATTTTCAAACTAGTATTCCTACGCAATAAAAAAAAAATGGAAATTTGTACTGAACTGTGTTCAAGTGTTTTGATCAAAGTGCTGACTTTTATTCAGTCACACCATTCCACTTTCGACCATGTCCTCAACTCACTCTGGTCAACTCTAGTCAACAGGGGCAGGTAAGTGGTTGACCACCTACAATTCCAACCCAATTGTCTAGGTTTCCTTCTTACATCCTTCCATCTATCCACCTCCCTATTGTGTTCCTTTCAGGATTAGTCGTTATGTGTATCTTCTCACTTTACACTAGGTCCCTTGGTGAGATCTAGGGAATAGTTTAGTGAACAGTATTTATTTACACCAAAAATGGACAAGGTGTCTGGGCTCCGGACACAACTGGGTCTTGTGATAAGTGTGGGCTTGTGCACCTGAAGGCAAATAAGACTAGACGGTGAAGCTGTATGGTGCCAAGCACAAGAGGAAGTTGCAGCCTACATGTAATTCCTGCTCCAAATCACGGACCCGGACTCTGGGACCACTCCCGCAACTCTTCCACTTCCCACTGAGTCTCCTGGTAAGTCCAAGTCCAAATACGAGCATAAAAAAGCAGAACTACTCAAAGGAGAAGGCCCAAGGTGTCAACAAGTAAGTCACTCGCTATCGCGGTCAACAGTTACTGAGCTGATGATTCAGCTGATCCCGGCACTCCAAAGCTCCCTGGGTTGTTGTCGTTCCCAGAGATCAAGGATTTTAAAGAGACCCTGTTGTAAATTTTCAGTGTGCTTCTGGTGCATATTGGGCCCCACAGAATCGCAGGTTCCACCAGTCGAGTTGCCACCGGCAGGTCCCTCCCCGGCGCAGTCTGTTCCCTTAGGACCCCTTATCGGGCCGATAAAGACTATGGTACAGATTGCTATTATGGGCCCACAATCTATGCCAGTTCTTATGTTATTTGATTTTGATGTAGCGCACGGCTCACTCCCGAAAGAGTATCTCAGCGCTTGGCTGCTCGGAAACTAAAGTGATTTAGAACATCCATGTTTTTAGCATCTTCTTAAAATTTGTGAAATCAGCTAAGGTACGGATATGAAAAGGGAGGTTGTTCCAATGAGAGTAGGCCAAATATGAGAAAGATCTGCCACCATACCTAGAGTTGCTTATGTGTGGGATTTGCAAGAGAGCTGTTTGTGGATCTTAATTGTCAGGAGGGCTGATAACGGTGGAGTCTCAAATGAAGATAGACAGGGAGGGCCTTATTTACAGCTTTGTGTCAGGCCGTCTTGCCACCCCAACACCATTACGGGCCCCTGAGGATGATCTAGTGCTGACACCCATGTTGGACCCTGAATCGATGTTGTTCCAACCTCGACCGATCTTACACTACGAAATTAAAAAAGTAAATCCAGTTGTCATGCAGCCTGACTCTAAACCTGTGCTTTTACAGCAACACAGCTATCAGCAGATGCTCCTTTACATTTTTGGTTCCGACTCTGACCTTGTATCAAGCAGAGTGCACCCTAGGATGCTGATGTTGATATTGATGATGGTGGTGGTGGTGAGAGGATGACTTGCTCGCTCATTATTACACCGATGATGCCTTTTACCTTTTTCTACAGAAGGCCAGGGGCTTGACACCTCTCCAGAGACAGAACTTGACTCTCCACATGGGCCACCAACGAATGAGTGCCTCATCTGAAGTAGTGGTTCGGAGGGCAGCCAAGGCCAGCTGTCCTCCACTGAGACTAAAACAATTGTTTTAACAAATTCTGCACCTGGGGCCCTTACTTGCATTTGATAAAGCCCTCAAAGATACTCTGAAAGCTACCTGGATGAAACCATGTTCTTGCCTACCTTTGAACAGGCAGGTGGCCGGACATCATAGAGTGGCGCCCGGCAGCCTGGATTTTCTCACTTTAAACACCTCTCCAGAGACCATTATTGTCCAGGAATTGAACCATAAAGTGCTACAATCCTAATTTATTTCCCACCACTTGTCTGGATAGAGTGTGTAAAAGGATTGACGCTTTTGGAAAACATATGCTTTCCACAACCAGCCTTGGGGTCTGCAAACCCAATCTGTCTGTTGAGCCAATACACCCATTCCCTTAGGGACATGGCTAGCAAGATCTTGCTGTCAGTCCTGAAAGATTTTAGGGCCTCTTTGGCCCAGATGATAAATGATAGGCAAGTCGCGGCCACGTATGTTATCTTTACAGGCTTGAATACTGCGGATTGTCTTAGCAGGATGGTTGGCATCAGTGTAGTCCGTCGATTTGCCTTGGTGAGGTCCTCTTGCCTCTCCGACAATGTGTAGGCTTCGCTGATTGTCCAGGACTCTTCAGTGAGAAGGCGGATTCCACCTTTAAATTCTGAAAGACAGTAAACTACAGCACCTTCCTTGGGGGCTGTTGGCTCCTGCCAATCAAATCCCACACGAGTTTCAGAAATTTAGGGCCTACTCCAGAGGGCTGGCTTATAGACCGAGACAGCCTTCCTAACCAGTGCCTGAAGCACGTGGGTGTTTCAATTCTTGACCATTTCATCTTCGCATTTGTGTTTAACCCATTCGCTGTTGAATTACTCTAGGAAGTTGGCTCTGTATATATTGTCATTGAGTGGTAATACCGTGCACAGAGTCCAGCGGTTCCCCAAAAGTGTACAGGGCTCACTGCAAAACCCAAAGTGCTCTATTGGTAGTGTGGGCAAGCAGCCCTAGGCATAACACGAAGGCGTGTTAGACATTTATTGCAAAACAGTGATCAATAATGGACACACGAATCAAGAAGGACATCCAGACCAATTTTATAAAATTATACTTGTTTGTACTTTATTTTAAGACCCAGGTCTTCGTAACCAGGTAAATATGTTATCTGAAAGAAACAGTTAGTTATAGATTCCTTACCTTAGAATTACCCCCAGGCGTCAGACTAGATCCAGAGAATGTTTCGTCAGCAGTACCCCTGCGTCTCGAAAGGTGGCATCGGTCTGCTCCGCGTTCGTCGTTGGCGTCGTGGTCGCCGGGATGACGTCGCGGTAGCTACTTAGACGCCGCCCTCGCGCGCTGACGTCAGTTCTTTATTTTTCCGTGCCAGCCAGCGCATATCCGGAGAGAGCGGTACCTCCAGTTACTTTTTGACTGACTTTTTTTAGCGACTTTTTGTCGACACCGTTTTGAGTCTTCGACTGCTGGTGCACGTCAAGGATGCCCGGCTTCAAGAATTGCAGTTCCTGTAGCCGACTGATGTCGGTGACGGATCCGCACCGCGTGTGCCTGTTTTGCTTGGAGCGCGACCATGACCCCGAGTCGTGCTCCGACCGCCAGACCATGGCCCCGAGGTCTTTGCGGGAGCGGTCCCGAAAGCTTCTGGAGGCCCGGCAGTTGGCTCCGCGCCATGTGAGGTCCCGGTCGCGTAGGAGGTCGAGTGACCGGTCGCAGAGTCACCATCATTCTTCTTCCAAGTCTTCGCACTCGGGGGCAGGTAAGTCGAAGCACAAGAAGAAGCGTCGTCGCTCTTCGACTTCTCCCAGTCTGTCGGCCGACGTGACGAGGGATGCGGGTGGTGCTCCTCCCGCGGCTCCGTGTGCGGAGCCTGTAGGGTCGGCTCCGAGTTTCCCCCCCTTCTCGGGATCCGGAGCGACCACTGCCCAGCTACGTCAATTTTACGAAGCGATGCATGCCATCTTTGGGCAGCCTTACTCCGCCAGCGCGCCTTCGGGCCCCGCGGACTCGGCTCGGGGCCCTGGGACTTCGCCGGCGGCTCCGGCCCTGGCACCGCAGGGCCCCCTTGGATCCAGGCCTGGATCGGCGGCGGTCGACCTGGTTACGCCTCCCCGGCGCCGATTCCACCGGCACGAAGTCCGACGCCGGTTGTGTCCCCAGCTGGCGTCGACCCCGGCCTCCACCTCGAGGTAGACACGGAGCCAGACCGACGCCGGATCCGGCGTCGACGGGTACTTTTGTGTCCCTGTTCTACCCGGTCTCTTTGAGACCAGATTGGCGGCCAGAAGAAGGTGAGGAGGACTGGGAGGGGTCTGGAGACCCTTTAACTAACCAGTTGAATGAACCGGACTGGAGAGAGGAACTGGGGGAAGCTAGTGGTCTGGATATCTCACCAGACCTTGGCATGTTGTCTCCTCCTACCGTGGCTACGGAGGAGGGAGCGTCTTACGCCGTGGTGTTGCGTAGGGCGGCCGAGGCTCTCAACCTCGAGCTACCTACGGTGGCAGTCAGGACTAACCTCCTGACAGAGGTGCTTCAACCGGCTGCGAGCTCTTCGGAGCCCCTGCTACCGTTTAATGAAGCCCTCACGGACATCCTTTTGGGCACCTGGTCCAGGCCCAACACACGGGCTCCTGTGGATAGGATGATTGCCCGATGCCACCGCCCGGCCCCGGGCGACCCCACTTTCCTCTCCCAACACCCCACCCCTGAGAGCTTGGTGGTCCAAGCCTCCACCTCCAAAGGCGCATTCCCTAACGCACCACCTGATAGGGAATCCAAGAAGCTGGACCATCTTGGGAAGAAGATGTTTTCTTCCTCCAGCTTGGGACTGATGTCGGTAAACACCGCATGTCTGTTGGACCGTTACACCCACTCCGTGTGCGATGCGGTTGCGCAAGTACTGCCTCAGTGCCCGGAGGAGGCCCGTGCCGTACTCTCCCGTGCAGATGCCGAAGGGAGAGACGCAGCGAAGTTTACCATCCGCTGTGGGCTGGATACCGCCGACTCACTAGGCAGGACGATTTCCACGTCGGTAGCCCTTCGACTCGACGCTACGCCTGGTTGAGGTCGACTGGTTTTTCAGGGGATGTCCAATCCACCCTTATGGACATGCCCTTTGATGGCCGTCGCCTATTCGGTGACAAGGCAGACAACGCGCTGGAGCGCTTTAAGGACTCTCGGGCTATGGCCAGGTCCTTGGGCCTCTCCACCACCCGCCCTGCGCAGTCTGCTTTTCGCCCCTTTCGTGGCTACGGAAGGGGTGCCCCGCCACGTCCCGCCCAGAGCCACAGGCCGGCGCAAGCTGTGCAGCCCCAGCGCGGCCGGGGACGTGGGAACCACCGCCTTGTTTCAGGGGGCCAGCGGGCGGGCCAGTCCACCACAGTCCCCTCTGCAGCAGCCTCCAAACCCTCCTAGTCCGACCTTTCAGGGCCACCAATCGCCAGTGGGCGGCAGTATTCGCCATCACCTCCCCCACTGGCGCACCATCACGTCGGACAGGTGGGTTTTGCAAATAATCCGAAGGGGCTACTCCCTCCCCTTCGAGACTGCCCCTCCATCCATGCCACCTCAGTACCATCGCATGTCAGAGGATCATCTGGCCCTTCTCCAACAGGAAGTTTCGGCACTCTTGGCCAAGGGCTCCATCGAGCGAGTTCCTGTCCCAGAAGTATGTCGTGGTTGCTATTCCCACTACTTTCTGGTGCCCAAGAAGGACAAAGGCCTGCGTCCTATCTTGGATCTCAGGAACGTCAACCGCTTCCTCCGGAAGGAGAAGTTCAAAATGTTGACATTAGCTCAGGTCCTGTCTGCCCTAGACCCTGGAGACTGGGTGGTAGCGTTGGACTTGCAGGACACTTATTTTCACATCCCCGTCCTGCCAGCCCACCGGCGTTACCGGCGGTTCACGGTAGGCCACGAGCACTTTCAGTTTACCGTGTTACCCTTTGGCCTTACGAGCGCCCCTCGGGTGTTTACGAAAGTGATGGCGGTGGTCGCAGCTCATCTCCGCAGATCAGGGTTCCAGTCTTCCCCTATCTCGACGACTGGCTGTTGAAGGCGGGCTCGCCCTAGGCTGTCGTCTCCCACCTCCAGACTATGGCCGACCTCCTGCATTCGCTGGGGTTCTCTGTCATCATGCCGAAGTCACACCTGACTCCCTCTCAGAAGTTCCTCTTCATCGGAGCGGTTCTGGACACGACGCAGTTTCGAGTTTATCCTCCGAACAGCGAGTCTGGGATATTTGGGCTATGATTCCGATCTTTGAGCCTCTATCCTGGGTTTCGGTCAGAATGACCCTGAGGCTGCTGGGCCTCATGGCCTCCTGCATCCTGCTGGTGGATCATGCCAGGTGGCATATGTGGGCTCTGCAGTGGGACCTGAAGTTCCAGTGGGCACAGCATCAGGGGAATCTGTCCGATTGCGTCCAGATCTCGGAGGGCACTGCACGACTATTGCCGTGGTGGCTAACGAACCGGGATTAGGTCAACGGCAGACCCCTCTCCCTTCCCCAACCACAGTGGTGACAGATGCATCACTGCTGGGATGGGGCGGCCACATGGGAGAGGCGTAGATCAGAGGCTTCTGGTCTCCGGCGGAGTCCGGGCTACACATCAACCTTCTGGAGCTTCGGGCGATCCGTCTTGCACTGAAGGCATTCCTTCCCTTAGTCCGGGGAAGAGTGGTGCAGGTGTTCACAGACAACACCACTGCCATGTGGTACTGCAACAAACAGGGCGGGGTGGGGTCGTGGACCCTATGTCAAGAGGCTCTCCATCTCTGGACAGGGCTGGAACATCAGGGCATTTGCCTGGTGGTTCAACACCTGGCAGGTTCTCTGAACGCCAGGGCGGACGAACTCAGCCGCAGGTGCATGATGGGTCACGAATGGCGTCTTCACTCGGAGGTGGCGCAAGGTCTCTTTCACCAGTGGGGAGAGCCTTGGTTAGATCTATTCGCCACCGAAGAGAACGCGCAAAGTCAGCAGTTCTGAGAGTTGGAATTTCCAAGGCAGCACTCGCTAGGCAACGCTTTTCGTCGCGAGTGGAGTTGCGGTCTTCTATACGCCTTTCCGCCTATACCACTTCTGCCCAGAGTGCTGAAGATCAAGCGCGACCGGGCCCAAATCATCCTTGTGGCTCCGGATTGGGCACGAAGAGTCTGGTATCCCGAGCTATTGCACATGGCCATCGATCCTCCGATACGACTGCCTCTTTGGTAGGATCTTCTGTCGCAGGAGACGGTCCTCCACCCGAACCTGTCCAGTCTCCACCTCCTTGCGTGGAGATTGAGCGGCGACAGTTGACAGCTTTTGACCTTCCTCCCGAAGTCTGTGATGTTATCTTGGCAGCTAGGCGTTCCTCCACTAAGACGGTATACGCCTGCAGATGGAACAAATTTGTGGCATGGTGCACAGCAAAGGCTGTGGATCCCCTTTCCGCCCCTCTTTGTGAGGTTCTCTTGTTTCTTTGGCCCAGCAGGGCTCTGCTCTGGGCACTCTTAAGGGCTATCTCTCTGCCATTTCAGCCTTTCTTAGGCTTCCTGATCAGCCTTCTCTTTTCAAGTCCCCTGTTGTAAATCGCTTCCTTAAGGGCATTACTCATCTTTTTCCTCCTGTTCCCTTCGTAATGCCTCAGTGGGACTTGAACTTGGTACTTGCGTATCTTATGTGTGCTCTCTTTGAGCCGTTACATAACTGTCCTCTCAGGCTTCTGACTTTGAAAACTACCTTTCTGGTGGCCATCACCTCTGCTCGCAGGGTGAGTGAGCTCCAAGCTCTTTCTTCCAAGCCTCCCTTTCTGGCTGTTCATCCGGACAAGGTCGTCCTCAGAACTACACCTTCCTTTCTTCCAAAGGTGGTGACTTCTTTCCACATTGGTCAAACCATCACTTTGCCCACCTTCTTTCCGCCTCCGCATCCTTTAAAGGAGGAAGAGAGGCTCCACCGTCTGGATCCAAAACGTGCGCTTTCATTCTATTTGGATCGCACCAAACAATTCCGGGTGGATGACCAGCTCTTTGTTGGCTACGTGGGCGCCAAGAAAGGTCGGGCCGTGCACAAGCGGACCATCTCCAGGTGGGTCATTTTGTGCATCAAAGCTTGCTATTCTTTGGCAAAGAAGGAGCCTCCAGTGGGACTGTGCGCCCATTCCACCAGGGCGACGGCAGCTACCACTGCTTTGGGACGGGGAGTCCCCCTTAATGTCATCTGTCAGGCAGCTACGTGGGCATCTCTGCACATGTTCACCAAACACTACTGCCTGGACAGCCAAGTCCGGAGAGACGGCTTCTTTGGCCGTTCAGTTCTCCAGGACTTTCTGGTGTGAATTTAGTTCGCAGACCCACCTCCGGGGTTGGTATTGCTGGGGTATCTATTCTAAGGTAAGGAATCTATAACTAACTGTTTCTTTCAGATTAACAAGTTACTTACCTTCGGTAACGATATATCTGTAAGAAACATAGGTTAGTTATAGATTCCTTACCGCCCCACCCATCCTCCCCGTTCTGCGAACTGATTTCTAGGGTTAAGGACTTCCTTTCATGGCCCTAGTTTTGTGCACCAGTGGTCAGTGTCTTGCATGGCTCTGCGCTTCTGGCCTGGAATGTTGTGTATAAAGAACTGACGTCAGCGCGCGAGGGTGGCGTCTAAGTAGCTACCGCGACGTCATCCCGGCGACCACGACGCCAGCGATGAACGCGGAGCCGACCGACGCCACCTTTCGACGCGCAGGGGTACTGCTGACGAAAAATTCTTCGGATCCAGTCTGATGCCTGGGGGTAATTCTAAGGTAAGGAATCTATAACTAACCTATGTTTCTTACAGATATATCGTTACCGAAGGTAAGTAACTTGTTCTTTAATTAAAAATACTTTTTACTTTGAAAAATCGACACTTTGAAACTTTTTCATAAAGTCCAGTATTAGCCTATGGGGAAAACAATATTGCGGTTAAACAGGTAAGTATTTAACTTACAATCTCAGTCTTCGGAGCCAAAAGTCAGCAAGTGCCAGGGGTCAGGTAAGTACCAAAACTGTACCACCAGCGGCACAGGGGCAGCTGGGTACAGAGATCAAAATTAGAGTTTGACCTTATGCTTTCCAATGGAGACAGGGGCTGCCTGGAACCACACTGCTTGCATGTAAGTAAATCATATGCAGGGGCTAAGCTTTGAGGGTTAGCACAAGCATGGGGCGCACAAAGCAGCACCAAACATACACCAGCAGCTGCGGTCGGGTGCAAATTCGGTGTCGTGCGCCCAATGCTTTTCAATTGGGATTCTTCTTTCGCCAAAGAGGCTGCAGGCGTGGCACCAGAGTTTTCAGGAGGAAGACCCACGACAGCAGAGGAAAGTTGGGATGTAGGGGGTCGTTGGGGCACCATCGGTTCAGCTCACCAAAGCCAAGGGGCTTCAGGTGCAGGAGTGCCTTTCGTCGTAGGAATCTTTTATCGGAGCCGCTCGGGGGGGGGTGGGGGAGGCTCTGGATTCACACTGCAGGCTCGTCGTGGGCAGGAGAGGTCAGCCAACACTGGACATGAGGTCCGGATCGCCGGAGTGACTTCATTACACAGGTGAGCTACTCAGACTCAGGCTGTGGGCATCTGGTGCACAGTGGGCTGAGGACGTGGATCCGCCTGGATCCGGAGACTTTTGAGTTTGTTTCTGCTGGACAGGTCCACTGTCCACAGGAGATTGGAGTCTTTGTTGAAGGCAACAGTCGTCTCAGGGGTTTCAGAGGTTGCTGTTGTAAGACAGGTCACAGGGTCGTCGAAGCAGGAGACAGGCCGGTAGGGCTGGGGCCAAGGCAGTTGTCTTCTGGCTTCTGCTGCAGGGTGTCTTCTTCTTAGGTATTTGAAGATCTGAGGGCCAGGTCTGGGGGAGTCACCTAAATACTAAATTTAGGAGGCGTTTTAGGGGAGTAGCAGCTAGTGCCAATAGCAACCTTACTTCTGGTGACTACACCCTCTTTTATGGCACCATCCTATGGGAGGGGGCATAGACCTAGCCCTGATTGGAGGGGCTCCCCCATCTTCAAGATGGCTGGGACTGAAAGTTGTGCTTCACCTCGCTTCCCCCACCTTACGGGTGGGGTTGGCAGAGAAGGGCACACCTATCTTTTTTTATTTTCCCGTTGGTTTTCCCACCCAAAGTGGGGGTGTAAACAAGGGGCTGCCATCTGCTGCTAGCAGCAGAGGCTGGGGGTCGCATTACAAAGACAGAAGGCCTTTGAAGCTTCCCTCTGCAAGCGCTGGCCCATCCTGGGGGAGGAGGCATGACACCTCTGCCCAGGCTGTGCATTGTTTCTGGTCCCAGGGAGCAGGGCTCTCAACCTCGAGGTCCAGAAACATGTCTGTTGGTGGCTGGCTGCCTACAGTTGGTCAGAGACCACACCAGGGTTGGTAGGGATTCAGGGGGCACCTCTGAGGTGCCCTCTGGGTGCATGGTACAATAAATACCACACTGGCATCAATGTGGATTTATTGAAAGGAGTAGTTTCGTACTAAACACTCCTGTATTCAGGGAAGCCATCATGGTGCTGTGGAACAAGAGTTGTCGAGCTCCCAGCCCAAGTACTCTCCCATGACTACACTGGCACTTACAGTATAAGGCAATGGGGCCCAATATTGTAGGGGCATATCTGCTCATGCAGATATGTCCTCACCTGTAGTATAGTGCACCCTGCCTTAGGGCTGTGAGGCCTGCTAGAAGGGTGACTTGCTTAAGCTGTCAGGCAGTGGTAACTGGCATGGCACCCAGGCAGGGTGTCATCTCGACTTTGTCTTTTTCTCCCTCACAAGGGCATGCAGGCTGCAAGGGCAGTGGCATTGTCCCAGTGAGGGGGTTCCCAAGGAACCCTCTTCAGCCCCCAGGCCCTAGGTACCCAGGGTACCATATACTAGGGACTTGGAGTGGCCAGAAGTACCAATTGGGGGATTGTTTAGGGAAGGAGCACTGGCACAGGTGACCCGGTTGGCACGGACCCTGTACACTACATTTGAAACCACATCAAAATCAGGCAAAAAGTGGGGGGTCTAGCCATGCAAAAGAAGCACTTTCTCACAATTACTCTTTCTTTAAACAGTCTCACATTTGTCTTGATAGTATAGTTTTAGTTCACTCAGCAAAAATATACAGTTTGCTTTCGCCTATGGGGTAATACAGGAGGCTGTATGCAACCATTCCCACACAACTATTCTGTGGATCTGAAAGAAACATGTAGTGATAGATTCCTTAACTTAGAATTACCCCCAGGCGTCAGACTGGATCTGGAAAGTTTTCGTCCGCAGTACCCCTGCGCGTCGGAAGGTGGCGTTGTGCGGCTCCGCGTCCGTCGTTGGCGTCGTGGTCGCCAAGATGACGTCGCGGCAGCTACTTAGACGCCGCCCTCGCGCGCTGACGTCAGTTCTTTCTTTTTCCGCGCCAGCAAGCGCAGATCCGGAGAGAGTGGTACCCCCAGTCATTTTGTGACTGAGTTTTTCGAGGCTTTTGTGTCTGTTTTTTCGAGTCGTTCGACTCCTGGTGCCGTAGGGATGCCCGGTTTCAAGTTGTGCGGGGACTGTCGTCGCATGATGTCGGTGAGGACCCGCACTGCGCGTGTCTCTACTGCCTGGGGCGCGACCACGACCCAAAGTCGTGCCCCGACTGCCGGGCCATGGCGCCGAAGACTTTGCGGGAGCGGTCCCGAAAGTTGCTGGAAGTCCGGCAGTCGGCTCCGGTCCCGTGGGAGGTCGAGGGACCGGTCGCGGAGCCATCACCATCATTCGTCGGGATCAAAGTCTTCGCACTCGGGTCAGGTAAGGCGAAGCACAAGAAGTCGAAAAAGCGCCATCGCTCTCCGACTTCCCGTCGCGCGACGCGGGTGTGGGTGGTGCCCCCCCCCCGCGGCTCCGGCAGAGCCTACGCAGTCGCCGCCGGCCTACCAGCCCTTCCCGGGTCCGTCGGCAACTCCAGCCCAGCTGCAGGACTTTCTGTCAGCCATGGCCCGCCTCTTTGGGCCGTCGGGCCCTGCCGGTGCGCCTTCGGGCCCCGCGGGTCCGACTGGGGGTCCTCGCCCTTCGCTATTGGCGGCTCCGGCCCCGGCATCGCCGTCGACTCCGGCCCCGGCGCCGCAGGGCCCCCAAGGATCCAGGCCTGGATCCCGGTCGACGCCGGTTGACCTTGTAACACCTCCACCGACGTCGACCCCACCGGCACCACTTCCGACGTCGCCCGTGGCACCGGACGACGTCGTCCCCGGTTTCAGCCCCGATGTGGACACGGAGCCGGAACGGCGTCGCTCGGCGCCGATTCCGACGCCGATGAGACCCTTCTTTCCCTATGTCCAGCCTCCGTATTTTCAGCCTGTACCACGGCCTTCGGAGGAAGGGGAAGAATGGGAGGGGTCTGAGGACCCTCTTGCAGCTCAGTGAGAGTATGACCCGGACTGGGCAGAGGAGCTGGGGGATGCCAGTGGTCTTGACACCTCTCCTGACCTTGGCATGCTAACTCCTCCTACCGTGGCTACGGAGGAGGGTGCTAGTTACGCAGTGGTGTTGCGTAGGGCGGCGGAGGCTCTACACCTCCAACTCCCTACAGTGGCTGTCAGGGCTAACCTCCTGACAGAAGTACTTCAGCCGGCGGCTACCTCTGCGGAGCCACTGCTGCCCTTTAACAATGCACTTTCTAACGCTCTTTTGGGCACCTGGTCCAGGCCCAACACAGGGGCTCCTGTGGATAGGAACGTGGCCCAATGCCATCGCCCGGCCCCGGGCGACCCCCTTTTCCTTTCCCAACACCCCACCCCTGAGAGCTTGGTTGTCCAAGCCTCCACGTCCCAAAGCGCATTCCCTACCACACCCCCGGATAGGGAATCCAAGAGACTGGAACAATTTGGGAAGAAGATTTTTTTCTTCCGCCAGTTCAGGGCTGCGGTCTGTGAACACTGCATGCCTCTTGGGCCGTTATTCCCACTCTCTGGGATACGGTGGCGCAGGTGCTGCCTCAGTGTCCGGAGGAGGCCCGGACAGTGCTCTCTCAGGCTATTGCTGAAGGGAGAGATGCAGCCAAGTTCACAATCCGATGTGGCCTTGACACCGCCGACTCACTGGGCAGAGCGCTTTCCACGACAGTGGCGCTCCGTCGCCACGCCTGGCTGAGGACTACTGGCTTCTCTGAGGATGTCCAGAACACACTCATGGACATGCCCTTTGATGGCATTAGCCTTTTTGTCAACAAGACAGATAGTGCGTTGGAGCGTTTTAAGGACTCACGGGCTACGGCCAAGTCCTTGGGCCTTTCGGCCTCTCTCCCTCCTCCGCCTTCTGCCTTTCGCTCCTTTCGTGGCCACGGAAGGGGCGCCCTGACACGCTCGCTACAGAGCCACAGGCCTGCGCAGCAACAGTCTCAGCGCGGACGTGGGACCCGCCGAGGCGGGTCAGGGGGCCAGCGGGCGGGCCATGCCACCCCAGTACCACCGCATGTCGGGGGATCACTTGGCACTTCTCCAACAGGAAGTCGAGGCCCTCTTGGCCAAGGGGGCCATCGAGCACGTTCCTGCGCCAGAAGTAGGACATGGTTGTTATTCCCACTACTTTCTGGTGCCTAAGAAGGACAAGGGCCTGCGTCCTATCTTGGACCTCAGGGACTTCAACCGCTTCCTCCGGAAGGAGAAGTTCAAGATGTTGACTCTGGCTCAGGTCTTGTCTGCCCTCGACCCTGGAGACTGGATGGTAACGTTGGACTTGCAGGACGCATATTTCCACATTCCCGTCCTGCCGGCCCACCGGCGTTACCTGCGGTTTATATCTGAAAGAGACACGTTAGTGACAGATTCCTTACCTTAGAATATCCCCAGGCGTCAGGCTGGATCCGGAAAGTTTTGCGTAGCAGTACCCTTGCGCGTCGGTAGGCGGCGTCGTCGGCGTCGAGATCGTCGGGATGACGTCGCGGCCAGTACTTCGACGCCGCCCATGCGCGCTGACGTCAGTTCTTTCTTTTTCCGCTCCAGTAAGCGCAGATCCGGAGAGAGCAGTGCCCCAGTCATTTTTTGACTGAACTTTTTGTGACTTTTTGTCACTGTTTTCTCGAGTCGTTCGACTCCAACGGTGTCAGTAGGGATGCCCGGCTTCAAGCCATGCGACGCCTGTGGTCGAATGATGTCGATCACGGACCCGCATCAGGATTGTCTCTGCCTCGGGCGCGACCACGACTGCAAGTCGTGCCCTGACTGTCGGGCCTTGCATCCGAAGGCTTTGCGAGAGCGGTCTCGAAAGCTCCTCGAGGTCCGGCAGTCGGCTCCGCGCCAATCCAAGCCCCGGTCACGAGAGAGGTCGAGGGGCCGGTCGCGGAGTCCTCATCGTTCTTCGGGGTCAAAGTCTTCGCACTCCTCCGGTAAGTAGAAGCACAAGAAGTCGAAGAAGCGTCATCGCTCGACGACGTCCCGACGGCACCGTCCCCGCGGCTCCGTGAGTGCCTGTGGAGCCGCCGCCGCATTACCCGCCCTTCCCGGGTTCGGCGGCGACTCCGGCCGGAATACAGGAGTTCCTGTCGGCCATGGCCCGCCTCTTCCGGCGGGCCTAAAGGTCCCCCCGGTGCGCCTTCGGGCCCCGCGGGCCCTAGTGGGGTTCCTCCTGCGGCTCCGCCGGCGGCTCCGCCGGCGACTCCGGTCCCGGCGCCGCCAGCAACACCAGCCCCGGCCCCGGTGCTGCCGCAACCCCGGTCGACGCCCGTTGACCTCACAACACCTCCACCGGCGTCGTTTTCCCCGGTGCCGTTCACGACGCCGCCCGGGGCTCCGGGCGGCGTCGTCCCCAGGTTCTCTCCGGATCCGGACTCGGCGCCGGATCGACGCCGGCTCCGGTGCCGCTGGGACCTTGGGTCCCACATGTCCCTCCTCCTTACATTGACCCTGATTTGGAGGACGAGGAGACCTGGGAGGGGTCTGAGGACCCTCTCACTGCCCAATGTGAGTATTATCAGGACTGGGCTGAGGAACTTGGGGATGCCAGTGGTCTGGACACCTCTCCTGACATTGGCATGCTGTCTCCTCCTTCCGTGGCAACGGAGGAGGGAGCAAACTTTGCTATGGTGTTGCGTAGGGCAGCTGAGGTTCTGCACCTCCAGTTACATACAGTGGCTGTCAGGACTAACATCCTGACGGAAGTGCTTCAGCCGGCGGCTACCTCCTCGGAGCCACTGCTGCCGTTCAACGATGCACTTTCGGACGTTCTTTTGGGCACCTGGTCCAAGCCCACCACAGGGGCTCCTGTGGATAGGAACGTAGCCCGACGCCATCGCCCTGCTCCGGGCGACCCCCTGTTCCTTTCCCAACACCCCACCCCTGAGAGCTTGGTTGTCCAAGCCTCTGCCTCTCAAAGCACCTTCCCTACCGCTCCCCGGATAGGGAATCCAAAAACTGGATCAATTTGGGAAGAAAGTTTTTCTTCCGCCAGTGCTGGCTTGAGGTCTGTCAACACCACTTGCCTTTTGGGCCGATATACCCACTCCTTGTGGGATTCGGTGGCGCAGGTCCTGCCCCAGTGTCCTGAGGAGGCCCAGGCACTGCTTTCCCGCGCCATTGCGGAAGGAAGAGATGCGGCGAAGTATACGATCCGATGTGGCCTTCATACCGCCGACTCGCTAGGCAGATCGCTTGCGACGACAGTGGCGCTGCGCCGTCACGCCTGGCTGAGGACCACTGGTTTCTCGGGCGATGTCCAAAACACACTTATGGACATGCCCTTTGATGGTGTCGGCCTTTTCGGCAACAAAGCAGACCATGCGCTGGAGCGCTTTAAGGACTCGCGGGCTACACATAGGAGAGGCGGAGATCAGAGGCCTCTGGTCTCCGGCGGAGTCCCGGCTCCATATCAACCTTCTGGAGCTCCGGGCGATCCGACTTGCACTCAAGGCATTCCTTCCCTCTGTCAAAGGGAAGGTAGTGCAGGTGTTCAGACAACACCACCGCCATGTGGTACTGCAACAAACAAGGCGGGGTGGGGTCGTGGACCCTATGTCCAGGAGGCTCTGCGTCTCTGGACATGGCTGGAACATCAGGGCATATTCCTGATGGTTCAACACCTGGCAGGTTCCCTGAACGCCAGGGCGGACCACCCTCAGCCGCAGGTGCATGATGGATCACGAATGGCGTCTTCACTCGGAGGTGGCGCAAGGACTCTTTCTACAGTGGGGAGAGCCTTGGTTAGATCTATTCGCCACCGAAGAGAACGCGCAATGTCATCAGTTCTGCGCGTTGGAATTTCCAAGGCGGCACTCGCTCGGCGACGCTTTTTGTCGCGAGTGGAGTTGCGGTCTGTTGTACGCCTTTCCGCCTATACCACTTCTACCCAGAGTGTTTAAAAAGATTCGGCGCGACCGAGCCCAAGTCATTCTTGTGGCTCCGGACTGGGCTCGAAGAGTTTGGTATCCCGAGCTACTCAGTATGAGCGTAGATCCCCCGATCCGTCTGCCTCTTTGGGAGGATCTTCTGTCGCAGCAGCAGGGGACGGTCCTCCACCCGAACCTGTCCAGTCTCCACCTCCTTGCGTGGAGATTGAGCGGCAGCAGTTGATTCCTCTCGACTTGCCTCCCGAAGTTTGTGATGTGATTCTGGCAGCCAGGCGTCCCTCCACTAAGGTGGTATACGCCTGCAGGTGGAACAAGTTTGTGGCATGGTGCACAGCAAAGGCTGTGAATCCCCTTTCTGCCCCTCTTTCTGAGGTTCTTCTGTTCCTTCTTTCTCTGGCCCAACAGGGTTATGCCCTGGGTACCATCATTGGCTATCTTTGTGCAATCTCGGCCTTCCTCAGGCTTCCTGATCAGCCCTCCCTTTTCAAGTCCCCTGTTGTTAACAGGTTTCTTAAAGGCATTACACACCTCTTCCCTCCTGTTCCGTTTGTAATTCCTCAGTGGGACTTGAACTTGGTTCTTACCCTTTTAATGTGCGCTCCCTTTGAGCCTCTACATAACTGTCCTCTTCGTCTTCTCACTCTGAAGACAGCCTTTCTGGTGGCCATCACCTCCGCTCGGCGGGTGAGTGAGCTCCAGGCTCTTTCGTGCAAACCTCCCTTTCTGTCTGTCCATCCAGACAAGGTTGTTCTTAGGACGCGTCCGTCCTTCTTGCCAAAGGTGGTTACTGCCTTCCACATTGGGCAGACCATCTCTTTGCCCACCTTCTTTCCGCCTCCGCATCCTTCCAGAGAGGAAGAGAGGCTCCACCGTCTGGACCCAAAACGTGCGCTTTCCTTTTACCTCAACCGCACACAACAGTTCCGGGTGGATGACCAGCTCTTTGTTGGCTACGTGGGCGCCAAAAAAGGTCGGGCGGTACACAAGAGGACCATCTCCCGCTGGGTAATCTTGTGTATCAAAGCCTGCTATTCTTTGGCTAAGAAGGAGCCCCCTGTTGGGCTACGTGCCCATTCTACCTCGGCAACAGCTGCTACCACGGCTTTAGGCCGTTGTGTTCTGCTACAGGATATATGTCAGGCAGCTACGTGGGCCTCGCTGCACACGTTTACCAAGCATTACTGCCTTGTCAGCCAGGTCCGGAGAGACGGCTTCTTTGGCCGCTCTGTCCTCCGGGACTTCCTTGTCTGATCTTGGTTCGCAGACCCACCACCGGGGTTGGTATTGCTGGGGTATCTATTCTAAAGTAAGGAATCTGTCACTAACGTGTCTCTTTCAGATGCACAAGTTACTAACTTGTGTAACGATATATCTGTAAGAGACAGTAGTTAGTGACAGATTCCTTACCGCCCCACCCATCCTCCCCGTTTTGCGAACTGATTTCTAGGGTTAAGGACATCCCTTTCAGGGACCTAGTATTTTTTCAGACACCAATGTCAGCTTCTTGCATGGCTCTGCGTTCCTGGCGCGGAAAGTCGTGTACAGAACGGACGTCAGCGCGCATGGGCGGCGTCTAAGTACTGGCCGCGACGTCATCCCGGCGATCTCGACGACGGACGCGGAGCCGCACGACGCCGCCTACCGACGCGCAAGGGTACTGCTACACAAAACTTTCCGGATCCAGCCTGACGCCTGGGGATATTCTAAGGTAAGGAATCTGTCACTAACTACTGTCTCTTATAGATATATCGTTACACAAGTTAGTAACTTGTGCGGTAGGCCACGAGCACTTTCAGTTTACCGTGCTCCCCTTTGGCCTTACCAGCGCCCCTCGGGTGTTCACGAAAGTGATGGCGGTGGTCGCAGCTCATCTGCGCAGATCAGGGGTTCCAGTCTTCCCCCTATCTCGACGACTGGCTGTTGAAGACGGGCTCGCCCCAGGCTGTCGTCTCCCACCTCCAGGCTACGGCCGACCTCCTGCATTTGTTGGGGTTCTCCATCAACGTGCCGAAGTCGCACCTGATTCCCTCTCAGAAGCTCCTCTTCATCGGAGCGGTTCTGGATACGACGCTCTTTCGGGTCTATCCTCCCGAACGGCTAGTCCAGGATATTCAGGCTATGATTCCGATCTTTCAGCCTCTATCCTGGGTTTCGGTCAGGATGACCCTGAGGCTGCTGGGCCTCATGGCCTCCTGCATCCTGCTGGTCGATCATGCCAGGTGGCATATGCGGGCTCTGCAGTGGGACCTGAAGTTCCAGTGGGCGCAGCATCAGGGGGACCTGTCCGAGTCCGTCCAGATCTCGGAGGGCACTGCAAGACAGTTGCAGTGGTGGCTCACAAACCGGCATTGGGTCAATTGCAGATCCCTCTCCCTTCCCCAACCGGAGCACACAGTGGTGACGGATGCGTCCCTCCTGGGATGGGGCGGCCACATGGGAGAGGCGGAGATCAGAGGCCTCTGGTCTCTGGTGGAGTCCCGGCTCCATATCAACCTTCTGGAGCTTCGGGCGATCCGACTTGCACTGAAAGCATTCCTTCCCTCTGTCAAGGGGAGAGTAGTGCAGGTGTTCACGGACAACACCACCGCCATGTGGTACTGCAACAAACAGGGCGGGGTGGGGTCGTGGACCCTATGTCAGGAGGTTCTGCGCCTCTGGACATGGCTGGAACATCAGGGTATTTCCCTGGTGGTTCAACATCTGGCAGGCTCACTGAACGCCAGGGCGGACGAATTCAGCCGCAGGTGCATGATGGATCACGAATGGCGTCTTCCCTCGGACGTGGCGCAAGGTCTCTTTCAACAGTGGGGAGAGCCTTGGTTAGATCTATTCGCCACCGAAGAGAACGCGCAATGTCAGCAATTCTGCGCGTTGGAATTTCCAAGGCGGCACTCGCTCGGCGACGCTTTTCTTCGCGAGTGGAATTGCGGTCTATTGTACGCCTTTCCGCCTATACCACTTCTGCCCAGAGTGCTGAAGAAGATCAGGCGCGACCGGGCCCAAGTCATTCTTGTGGCTCCGGACTGGGCTCGAAGAGTTTGGTATCCCGAGCTACTCAGTATGAGCATCGATCTCCCGATCAGACTGCCTCTTTGGGAGGATCTTCTGTCGCAGCAGCAGGGGACGGTCCTCCACCCGAACCTGTCCAGTCTCCACCTCCTTGCGTGGAGATTGAGCGGCGGCAGTTGATTCCTTTTGACTTGCCTCCTGAGGTTTGTAATGTCATTCTGGCAGCCCGGCGTCCCTCCACTAAGTTGGTATACGCCTGCAGGTGGAACAAATTTGTGGCATGGTGCACAGCAAAGGCTGTGGATCCCCTTTCTGCCCCTCTTTCAGAAGTCCTACTGTTCCTTCTTTCTTTGGCCCAGCAGGGCTCTGCTCTGGGCACTATCAAGGGCTACCTTTCTGCTATCTCAGCCTTTCTCAGGCTCCCTGATCAGCCCTCTCTTTTCAAGTCCCCTGTTGTAAAAATATTCCTCAAAGGCATTACTCACCTTTTCCCTCCTATTCCTTTTGTGATGCCCCAGTGGGACTTGAAACTGGTTCTCACATACTTAATGTGCGCTCCCTTTGAGCCTCTTCACAATTGTCCTCTATGTCTATTAACTCTAAAGACTGCTTTCCTGGTTGCCATCACCTCCGCTAGGAGAGTGAGTGAGCTCCAGGCTCTTTCTTGTAAACCTCCTTTTCTGTCTGTCCATCCGGACAAGGTTGTGCTCAGAACCCGTCCATCCTTTCTGCCAAAAGTTGTCACTGCTTTTCACATCGGGCAAACCATCACTTTGTCCATCTTCTTTCCGCCTCCTTCCAGAGAGGAAGAGAGGCTCTACCGTCTGGGCCCAAAACGTGCGCTCTCATTTTACCTGAACCGCACACAACAGTTCCGGGTGGATGACCAACTCTTTGTTGGCTACGTTGGCGCCAAGAAAGGTCGGGCCGTACACAAGCGGACTATCTCCCGATGGGTCGTCTTGTGTATAAAAGCATGCTATTCTCTGGCTAAAAGGAGCCTCCGTTTGGGCTGCGCGCCCATTCCACCAGGGCGACGGCGGCCACTACGGCATTGGGACGTGGTGTCCCCTTACAAGACATCTGTCAGGCAGCTACGTGGGCCTCGCTGCACACTTTTACTAAGCATTACTGCCTGGACAGCCAAGTCCGGAGAGACGGCTTCTTTGGCCGTTCTGTTCTCCGGGACTTCCTGGTGTGATCTTGGTTCGCAGACCCACCACCGGGGTTGGTATTGCTGGGGTATCTATTCTAAGGTAAGGAATCTATCACTACGTGTTTCTTTCAGATGAACAAGTTACTTACCTTCGGTAACGATATATCTGTAAGAAACATTAGTAGTGATAGATTCCTTACCGCCCCACCCATCCTCCGAACTGATTTCTAGGGTTAAGGTCATCCCCTTCAGGGCCCTAGTTTCAATGCACCAGTGGTCAGTATCTTGCATGGCTCTGCGTTCCTGGCGCGGAAAGTCGTGTACAGAACTGACGTCAGCGCGCGAGGGCGGCGTCTAAGTAGCTGCCGCGACGTCATCTCGGCGACCACGACGCCAACGACGGACCCGGAGCCGCACGACGCCACCTTCCGACGCGCAGGGGTACTGCTGACGAAAACTTTCCAGATCCAGTCTGACGCCTGGGGGTAATTCTAAGGTAAGGAATCTATCACTACTAATGTTTCTTACAGATATATCGTTACCGTAGGTAAGTAACTTGTTCGTTTATGCAAGGAATGATGCTTAGCTTGACAGAGCAGGCGTGCATATTCTCAGTTTAGCATTTTGTGTACTCTACCCTCTGCACTCCTCATTCTGGCTGTGGTACTACTGATCAATACATTGCCTGAATTTTTCATTCAGAAATATTTTGATGCTGGTCCAAACCAATTTTTTCCTTCCTACCACATTACATCAGTTATCCTCTAGACTGCTGCTTTTTTCTGAATCTGTTCTCATAAACATTAAGAAACAATGAGGGTTTGAGGGGAGGAACTGCTGGAGCCAAATATTGGCATTTACTTAGTTTTCAACCGCGAGCAAGAATTGCACTTAAATAATTTACCTTCATTGTACCTATGACTCAGATGACCAAATCCTTTGAGATTTAAGCTGCAGACCTGCTTCCCTGAGCCTGACATGATCTATTTCTATGTTGCTGTCTGGGACAGACTTGGCGACCATAAACCATTAACTTAGAAGACTGTTTTTTGTTTATTGGCTTTCCCTAAAGAGTGAGCTATTTTAACATTATGTTATGTTATGGGAATTTTTAGAGCGCACGATTACCCGGAGGTGTCCTGGCGCTAGTTACTACTCCCTGAGGCTGAGCTGAAAAATGAGGATTATTTATCAAAAAGCCAGGTCTTTAACCCCTTCCTGAATGCTAGAAGACTAGTAGCATTTCTCAAATAGAATGGCAATTCATTCCAAGCCTTTGCTGCACACAAAGAGAAACTTCTACCTCCCCATTGAGCTTTTTTGTTAGTGGGACTACCACCAACTTAGCTCCTAAGGATCTAAGAGTTCTTGCTGGTATGTACCATTGGAACTGGCGCCTCAAATGCTCTGGTCCTAAGCCCTGAAGTGCTTTAAAGACCATACACAAAGATTTAAACTGTACCCGGTTCCTCACCGGGAGCCACTGTAGACTTTTAATCTCCTTGGAGATGGGAGAAAACTTGGAGGTGCCCGTGAGTAATCTGGCCGCAGCATTTTGTAGCAGCTGAAGCCTATACAGAAATCTTTGTTGTATATTTAAGTATAGGCTATTGCAGTAGTCTAGTCTTGACATAACCAATGCTGTGACTACCGTATCAACATCAAAGCTGTATACCATGTAACACAATGCTGTACAAGTCATCGTTTTTGGCACACAAAGTAGACTTGGATGTCACCTTTTTAGTTCTGGCCTTTGAAACATCTTCGGCTGTTTTGCCAGATTCCATTTACCTCCTTTTACTTTGACTAGACAAAGCTTGTGCACATTGTTACATCTACTTAAAAGTACTGTTCTTTTCAGTAGCAAAGCTGGTTCAAAATGTGCATTTTTGTTTTATTTTTTTAATACTAATTTTAAATACTGGCTATTTATTTTAGCTACACCTTTTTTTTTTTGTGTGATTTTTAGACCTACTTTTCTAAGTGTCATGTTAACATTATAGCTTTTTGAGTTGTGGGCTAGGTGGCGATTTGTTCTTGACTCCTTCAAACAGAATAAAATGCATGTCACTGAAAGAGTTTTTATTTACAAATATCTCACTCACAAAACATCCACATTGCTGACTGTTTTTAAATTTAAAAATGTTTACTGCAGACAGATGGTGGTCATGTTTAAGTACTGACTTAGTTTCTTTTGTTTTTCTTTTTGTTGTATATGCTTGCAAGAAAAATAATAAAGGCACCAGCCTGCCAAGGCCAGACTTATTGGTTATGCCATTGCTTTTCTGATGGATACATCTGCCTGTGGATTCCTCACCTTTTGAATTACCCCTGCGGAATGCTGGCCCAGGGGTAATTCAAAAGGTGAGAATCCACAGGCAGATACTGTATCCACCAGAAAAAGCGTTACTGAAGGTAAGTAACTTGTTCATTTGTTCTAGTCCTACAGAAGTTACTGCAACATTACACACAGGAAAGATATTTACTGCTAATTAAACCTAAAACACTGTGGGTGTCAGAAAATGATTATTGATGGTGTTAAGAAAAGTTTTGAAATGTCTAACTTTACAATCGTTTGTTTCTTCTTGTAAAGGAAAAGACGACATAGTGCCTCTCCTAGCCCTTGTCGGAGTACCAGTGGCAGACGAGCAAAATCCCCCTCTCCAAAATCAGAACGCTCCGAGAGATCTGAACGATCATACAAAGAAAGTTCCCGTTCTAGGTCCTCTCACAAAGACTCTCCGAGAGACGTTGGTAAAAAACTCAAAAGGTAATTATCAGTTCAGTTTGTAATGGTTAGTGGAACATAACTTTTCTCATTCTCATTGTACCCCAGGGCAGAGGAGGGGGTAATAGCTCATAGTTACAGGAGGGCCAGATTCATGTCAGATTTTCAGAATAAATGCTATACAAATTAGTTGCATTTAGGTTTGTTGCCTGTGCACCTTTTCCTTTTGTAGTTATTCCAAGCATCTATCATGAAGTTGCCGTTCTGGACCTATGATGGACACCTGTGCAATATGTAATTTTATTGTCAACCCTATTTTGTTTTAAATGATAGCTTCACATTCTGCTTTTGATTGGTAAAAAACAACCAGAAAGGAAATTGCCCCTATCCAGTTGGTGCCAGTGTGATTAAAGTTCACGGGCATTTTTTTTACCTGAACTATGGTGAGACCACCCACACGCTTTCCTCTGTAAAGGACTGCCCAGTTATCAGGAACTGGGGGGGGGGGGGTGTGTGGGGTGTGTGTGTGTGTGTGGTTTTTTTTTTTGGGGAGGAACCACTTCCACAACATAATGCCCCACCTCTTTCAGACTTTCCAGCAGGATCACCACTTTTATTAAGGGTAGCCCACTTTATCCAGCTGGTCCCTATGATGCACCCTATGGCCCTGAGCCCAAGAAAAACTCATTGGAACGACTATGATGTCAATCGCCCGAGTAATTCAGACCCCAATCAATATGCAGTAAAGGCTTTCCCAAGTGATGACACTGCTACATACCACGAGGTCATACGCAAGGCAGCCACATATAAAGTTGATATGCATGGTGTCCAGGAAGACGTGACTTTCTGGTCAAAAAGTTATGCAATACACAACGCACCCTTCCGTTCTCCATATGCTTAAAGGGATGCCCACGACTGCCACTGAGATTTTCAAAGATCCTGTTGGGCAAAGGTTATTGCTCCTTGGTTTTATTTAAAAAAATATATATATATATATCACTAAAAAAACTAAAGGTTAAAATAACGTTGTAGTTGGATAAATTTGTCAGTGTCAACATTTACGTTTTTAACTAAATAAAACACAAATTCACCAGTTAGTTAGCAGCGCTAACTATAACTTGCACCCCCGCAATGCACTGCTTATAACCTCACAAACGACATCACTCATGACATGTTCTATGACATCATTTATGACATCCCCGATTACATCTCAAATGACAATTGACATTACTGATGACATCATCCAAAAGTGTTAGTTTATTTTATAGTTTACAATGTGACGAGTAACTACCATAGTACTTCTCAATCTAAATTTGTACAGTTTGGGTGCAGCTAATGGGTATAAGTGTTTACAAAATGCATGTTCTGCTAGTGCACCATAGCTCTGTAGAGGTATTGAACCAAGAGTAACTCTGTGTGCAAGTGACAGTTGACTTGTATTTATTTTGTAAGCAGCCTTCAGTTATTAGAGAGAATAGTGTCAGCATGATAATTTATACTTAACATGGGCGAGTGTGTGCACCAGGTATTAAGCTTTGTACGTGTGCTTGTTTTGCTTCAGACAAAGAGCTATCTGTAAAGTTTTCACCACATTATGGAGGGTGCAGCTAGTCTGATCTTTAGCACCTTCAGATCTTGGTAATTTTGAGCAAATAGTATGTTCGAGGCATATGAGCTGTAGATTATATACTTGCATAGATCGCCATATGGTGTTGGGCTCGGATGTTTGCACTTTCTTTTTGTCTTCGAAGAAGTCTTTGTAGTCAAGAGATAGGTGGTGACTCCTTACGGTGATAGTGCGCATGGGCATCGACTCCATCTCCAGATTGGTTTTTTCCACCATCGGGTTCGGATGTGATTTGCTGCGCTCCGGGTCGGTGTCGTTCTCGAACCCCCCTTCGACGCGCAATCCCTCACCACTCGACGGTATTGTTTCGATCGCGTTTCCCTTTCGACGTGCATCTTCGAAAAATATAAAATCCTCGACCTAGATCTTCGACGCGGGCCGTTGGGCCTATCCGCGCCGACCACGCCAGCAGTCAATGGAAAGAACTCCTTTTAAAAAATGCACCGGGTGTGGTGCTAAGTTCCCACACACGGACTTACACGAGGTTTGTAATCTCTGCCTCTCCCCTGAGCACGAAGACAAGAACTGCGAGGCCTGTGCATCTTTCAGGTCGAAGAAAACCATCCGTGACCGTTGGGCTCGACGCCACGAAATGTCCTGCGAAAGCAGCTCGGTTCCGGATATCTTCAGAGCAGATCCCAATGTCCATCCAGAACAACAAGCTGATGAAGGAGAGATCTCCGTCTCCGAGGCCGACGACTCCGACATCGAAGACCAGACAGTCACCCCGGCTCAACGGTCCGTGAGTACCGAGACCCCTCTCCTAACAAATCCCAAACAAAAGGCTCCGGTAACACCTCCGCCCTCGGGCTCAGGTCGACACCGGCAACACATTTCAGACGCCCCGCCCTCGGGCCCGGCTATGAAACAGAAAGAAAAGCCTTCCGGCTCGGGCTCGAGCCAACCCCATTCCGGTGCCGACAAGTCCCCACCTTCGGCACCGAAGCCCAAAACTAAACCTGTGCCACACCTTTCTTCGTCGGCACCGAAAACAACCTCGACGCCAAAGCCCTCGGCGTCGAAACAAACAAAGGACAAGCCTTCGGAGCCGAAACAGGGTAAATCAAAACCTTCGGAGCCGAAAAAGGTCTCGGAGCTACAAACTCCTACACCAAAAGCTAAAGAGTCCAAGACCCTGCAGAAAGCTTCAGAGACAAAGTCAAAGGAACATTCTGACCCTAAGCCTTCGGCACCGAAAAAGGACATTGTACCCAAACAACAGTCTGTGCCAGATTTTTCGGATCCAAAGCAGAAAACACTACACATTGACCCAGAAACCGGTCATGTTACCATCAAACCGCCTAAAAAGAGGAAACTGGACCATTCAGAAGACTCTGAAATACCCATTAAACGGAAGGAAATGGGCACTAATACTTCTCTACCTTCCTCTCCTTCTCCAGCTGATCCCAATTTGTTAATTTCTCCAGCACACTCCCCACAACATACATTTTCACCTCAACCACAGGATGATGAAGATGATTATACCGATGGGGATGGGAACGGAGATCCAGATAGGGATGATGACGCACATACTATCCCACACGATACAGACCCTTGGGATGATTATAATACCGATCCCGATCCACATAATGACCCGGACCTCTACCCCTCTAGGCCATCACCACCAGATGATGATATTGGGTTTGCGCAACTAATTAATAGGGCTGCCCAATACCAAGGGGTGCAATTACACTCTGATCCCTTAGAAGAAGACTTCTTATTAGAAACATTTGCACCCTCACAAAGGTCTACACACACCCTGCCAATGCTAAAAGGCATGCTAAAACATGCACCAGAAGTGTTTAAAGACCCTGTCAGAGCCAGGATCCTCAACTCCAGGGTGGACAAAAAATATAAGGCAGCTCCCAATAACCCAGTGTACATCAGAGGTCAGGTCCCTTTAGATTCTATTGTAGTGTCTAATGCACGCAAGAGGGCTAATTCACAGAGCACAGGCGACGCCCCTCCTCCTGATAAGGAATCAAAACTCATAGACGCCTCCGGAAAACGAATTGCGTCACAGGCTGCAAATCATTGGTGGATTGCCAATGCCCAAGCTTTGTTGGCTAGATATGACAGAGCTCACTATGATGAGCTTGAAAAGCTTATGCAACATCTTCCTGAGCAATATAAAAACCAAGCTAATGACCTTATACAGGAGGGTAAACTAATAACCAACACATCTATAAAATGTGCCCTCGATGCGGCTGATACAGCATCTCGTGCTATCAATACCAGCGTTCTACTACGCAGGCACGCTTGGCTCCGGATATCCGGATTCAAGCAAGAGGTGCAATCCACTATTCTTAATCAACCTTTCAACCAAGAGCATCTCTTTGGGCCCACAGTTGATACATCCTTAGAAAAGATGAAAAAGGATACTGAGACTGCCAAGTCCATGGGGGCCTTGCCATTGTCTTCCCCTAGAGGCTCTTTTCGTCGCTCCTTTTACAGGGCTGGCTCCAAAACTACTGGCTCAGAACATCCCTCTTCATCATATAAAAGTCCCAATCAAACTACCTCATCCAGAGGATATTTTCGAAGAGGATACAGGGGTAACAACAATAATGGAATAGCCCACGGTAACAACAAACAACACCCGCAACTCCCCTACCACCAAGCAGTGACTTCCCTTCACTTCCCCCCCCCCCCGATCATTCCACTCCTGTCGGGGGACATCTCTCACAGTTCCTACCTGTCTGGAATTATAAAATTGGACTATAAAATGGCGATTATTGAGGAGAAAAGACTGTATTATTCTAAGGCCACTGAATCAATTAAATCTCCTAGAGAGCTTTTTAAGGTTATTAACTCTCTTATCTCCCCTCCTGTTGCTGATTCATCTGACCTTTCCCAAGAACTCTGTGACAGAATGGCAGAGTTTTTCCGCATTAAGATCACAGACATATACTCCACCCTGGAGGACTTTAATGCTGGAAAGGATATATTTGCTCCTTCTAAAACTAACCCTGTTTTATCAGCAACTACGGTAGAGCGAGACCAAGGCTTCTTACCTTCCCTTGTTTTTCTCATGAAACAACTGGTCATCTTTTGGAAGGAGTTACCTCGGGGTCTCCCCTGGATGCCTGCCCCCTTAAGGTCCTAAAAATAGGAAGGAAGTCATTGTTCCCCTTCTCACCTCAGTACTAAATATAGCCATTACTAAGGGGCAGTATCCTACTCTTTGGAAAACTGCTGTTGTTAAACCACTGTTAAAAAGCCGTCTTTAGATCCTATGGAACTAAGAAATTATCGTCCTATTTCCTTGCTTCCGGTTCCAGCTAAGATTATGGAAAAATATTTGAATTCCCAACTTAGTTCCTATTTACTGGATCACCAGTTGCTTGATGGTTCTCAGCATGGCTTTAGGCGCCTTCATAGCACTGAATCAGCACTAACGGCGGTCTTTGATAACATCCGGGTCCAGGTTGATGCAGGGCATACGACACTGCTGGTCCTTCTTGACCTTACAGCAGCTTTTGATACCCTGTCTCCACTAAGGTTGGTGGAACGCCTTAAGGAGATAGGGATTGGGGGTTCGGCCCTTGAGCTTCTCTCCTCCTTTCTTAGTGATAGGGCACAAATAGTGAAATTGGGCCAATTTTATTCTTCTCCCAACCCATTGATTTGTGGAGTTCCTCAGGGATCTTCCCTAAGCCCCACCCTTTTAATATCTATGTTGCCCCATTGGCGAGGGTGGTGAGGGCCTTTGGATTTGAGGTATTGTCCTATGCCGACGACACTCAAATCATGGTATCTATTACCAACAGCATCAGTGAAGCTGCCGCAAATTTTAAAGATTGTATGCAGGCAGTCTCATCTTGGATGGGTGAGAATTACCTTAAATTGAATGGAGAAAAAACTGAGATCTTGATTTTTGGTAACCAACATGATATATGGTCTAATGACTGGTGGCCTGATTCCATGGGCAGCTGTCCCTCTCCTGTTTCCCAGGGGAAAAACCTGGGGGTTATGGTCGACACTTCGTTGTCCATGAACCTACAGGTTAGCAAAACAGTGTCTATCTGTTTTGGCATAATCAGGCTGCTTAGGAAAATTTCACAGTTCCTGTCGTTCTCATCACGAAAGCAGGCAGTGATTGCTCTGATATTGTCCAGACTCGATTATTGTAATGCCCTTTATTTGGGCATTAACAAGGGTTTGGTGAGACGGTTACAGATGGTACAGAACGCTGCAGCAAGGTTGGTGTTGGAGTTGCCTAAGTATCATTCTGTTTCGGCCTCCCTGATTTCGCTGCATTGGCTACCTCTGGATCGAAGAATCCTGTTCAAGACTTTGTGCTTGACTCATAATGCCTACTATGGAGCTGGCCCTGATGCCATCAAAGCTATGTTTCAACGCTATATCCCGACCAAGCAGCTTAGGTCTGCCAGCAAGAACTTGCTGGTTGTTCCTAGGTTTAAGAAGGTCAGATGGGGAGGCAGAGCCTTCTCCACTGCTGCTGCTATGCTGTGGAACTCTCTTCCGGACGGTCTATCGGGCCTTGAGTCATACTCTCTTTTTCGCAAGGCCTTGAAAACCTGGCTTTTACTCAGACCCTGGCTTGAGCATTTTATCTGGTTGAATGTTAGTACTCTGCAGCGCCTTGATGCCCTTGGGCTAAGTTAGCGCTTTATAAATCGAATATTCATTCAATTCCATCACAACAGACAGGTGGGTAAGACTAATTATCCAGTATGGTTATTGCCTGGAACTCACCTCCACTCCCCAAATATCCCTCCCAGACAACGTCCAATGTCCTCGGAACATCTGACTCTTCTAAAACAAGAGGTTCTCTCTCTATTACAAAAACACGCAATAGAACCTGTCCCCTTGCCTCATCAAGGCACAGGGGTTTACTCCCTATATTTTCTAATTCCAAAAAAGGACGGCTCTCTCAGGCCAATACTGGACCTCAGACCGTTAAACCTTTACATTCAGTCAGACCACTTCCACATGGTCACTCTCCAACAGGTGCTACCACTGCTTCAACAAGGCGACTATCTGAAAGAGACACGTTAGTGACAGATTCCTTACCTTAGAATATCCCCAGGCGTCAGGCTGGATCCGGAAAGTTTTTGCGTAGCAGTACCCTTGCGCGTCGGTAGGCGGCGTCGTGCGGCTCCGCGTCCGTCGTCGGCGTCGTGATCGCCGGGATGACGTCGCGGGCAGTACTTAGCCGCCGCCCCTGCGCGCTGACGTCAGTTCTGTTCTTCTTTTTCCGCGCCAGCAAGCGCAGATCCGGGAAGAGCAGTGCCCTGGTCATTTTTTGACCATACTTTTGGTGAATTTTTTCACTGTTTTTTCATCTTTCAAGGTGTCGTAGGGATGCCCGGCTTCAAGCGATGCGGCGCCTGTGCGCGGATGATGTCCGTCACCGACCCGCATTGGGAGTGTCTCTTCTGCCTCGGCCGAGGCCACGACACGGAGTTTTGTACCGACTGCCAGGGCCTCCACCCGAAAGCTTTGCGAGAGCAGTCTCGAAAGCTCCTCGAGGCCCGGCATTCGGCTCCGCGGAAGCCCCGGTCGCGTGAGAGGTCCAGGGGTCGATCGCGGAGTCCACACCGGTCGTCGGCGTCGAAGTCTTCTTCGTCCGGTAAGTCGAAACACAAAAAGTCCAAAAGCATCATCGCTCTAGGACTTCGCCTCGCCGGTCTCGCGACTCGGCTGAGGCCCCTCCCGGCACCGTCCCCGCGGCCCCAGACATGCCTGTGGAGTCGCCCCCGCCATACCCGCCCTTCCCGGGTTCGGGGCGGATCCGGCCAAGGTGCAGGAATTCCTGTCGGCCATGGCCCGCCTCTTCGGGCCTTCAGGCCCCTCCGGTGCGCCTTCGGGCCCCGCGGGCCCTGATGGGGTTGCTCCGGCGTCGCCGGCGGCTCCGGCCCCGGCGTCGCCCGTGCCTCCAGCCTCGATCCCGGCTCCGGCTTCGGCCCCGGCCTCGATCCCGGCTCCACAACCCCCATCGACGCCGGTCGACCTAACGACACCTCCGCCGGCGCCGATGTCTCCGGTGCCGTTCTCGGCGCCGCCCTGGGCTCCGGGCGGCGTCGTCCCCAGTTCCTTCCGGCTCCGGACATGGATCCGGACCGACGTCGCTCGACGCCGGCTCCGGCGCCGATGGGACCTTGGGTCCCAACTGTCCCTCCTCCTCCTTATTTTGAACCAGAGGAGGACCAGGAGGACTGGGAGGGGTCTGATGACCCTCTGACACGACACTGTCAGTACGATGAGGACTGGACAGAGAGTCTAGGGGAGGCCAGTGGTCTAGGATACTTCCCCTGACACTGGCATGCTGTCTCCTCCCGTGGCTACGGAGGAGGGAGCCAATTTTGGTACGGTGTTGCGTAGGGCAGCTGGGGCCTTACGTCTCCAACTTCCTACTTTGACGGTCAAGCCAACATCTTGACAGAGGTGCTTCAGCCGGCAGCCTCCTCTGCGGAGACTGTGCTGCCGTTTAACGACGCCCTCACTGACGTTCTTTTGGGCGCCTGGTCCAAGCCCAACACAGGGGCTCCTGTGGATCGGAACGTGTCACGACGCCATCGCCCAGCTCCGGGCGACCCCCTGTTTCTCTCTGTCCACCCCACTCCTGAGAGCTTGGTTGTCCAAGCCTCCGCTTCCCAAACCGCCTTCCCTACCGCTCCTCCGGATAGGGAATCCAAACGCCTGGATCAGTTTGGGAAGAAAGGTTTTTCTTCCTCCAGTGCTGGCTTGCGGTCCGTTAACACCGCTTGTCTTTTGGGCCGATATACCCACTCCCTGTGGGATTCGGTGGCGGATGTTTTGCCCCAGTGTCCTGAGGAGGTCCAGACACTGCTTTCCCGCGCCATTGCGGAAGGAAGGGATGCGGCTAAATACACCATACGTTGTGGCCTTGACACCGCCGACTCGCTGGGCAGGTCTATTGCAACGACGGTGGCGCTCAGACGCCACGCCTGGCTGAGAACCACTGGTTTTCAGGGGATGTCCAGAATTCTCTCATGGACATGCCCTTTGATGGAGTCGGTCTTTTTGGGTCCAAAGCAGACCATGCGTTGGAGCGCTTTAAGGACTCACGGGCTACTGCCAAGTCCCTGGGCCTTTCTGCTACACGCCCTCCGCTGACTTCTGCTTTTCGCCCCTATCGTGGCCACGGTAGGGGCGCCCCTTCACGCCAGCAGCCCAGCCACCGGCCCGCGCAGCAGGCGTCTTCGCGTGGCCGAGGACGTGGATTCCGCCGTGGCGGATCGGGCAACCAGCGTGCGGGTCAGGCCACCACCTCCAACCCGTCCGCGGCCTCCAAGCCCTCCTAGTCCCTCCTTTCAGGTGCACAGCACGCCAGTAGGGGCAGGGTCCGCCATCACCTTCCCCACTGGCGTACCATCACCTCGGACAGGTGGGTCTTGGACATTGTCCGAAGGGGCTACTCCCTCCCCTTCGAGACCACCCCCAGCCATGCCACCTCAATTCCACCGCATGTCAGGGGATCACTTGGTGCTTCTACAGAAGGAAGTCACAGCCCTCTTGACCAAGAGGGCCATCGAGCGTGTTCCGACCCCAGAAGTAGGGCGTGGTTGCTACTCCCACTACTTTCTGGTGCCCAAAAGGACAAGGAGGACATGCGTCCTATCTTGGACCTCCGGAACGGCAATCGCTTCCTCCGGAAGGAGAAGTTCAAGATGCTCACCCTAGCTCAGGTCTTGACTGCCCTCGACCCTGGAGACTGGTTGGTAGCGTTGGACTTGCAGGACGCATATTTCCACATCCCCGTCCTGCCGGCCCACCGGCGTTACCTTCGGTTCACGGTAGGCCCCGAGCATTTTCAGTTCACCATGCTCCCCTTGGCCTTACAAGTGCTCCTCGGGTGTTCACGAAAGTGATGGCGGTGGTCGCAGCTCATCTGCGCCGGGCAGGAGTTTCAGTCTTCCCCTACCTCGACGACTGGCTGCTGAAGGCGGGCTCGTCCCAGGCAGTCGTCTCCCACCTCCAGACTACGGCCGAACTCCTGCACTCGCTGGGGTTCTCCATCAATGTGCCAAAGTCGCATCTGATTCCTTCTCCACAGCTCCTTTTCATCGGAGCGGTTCTGGACACGACGCAGTTTCGGGCCTATCCTCCCGAACGGCGAGTCCGGGATATTCAGGCTATGATTCCGATCTTTCAGCCTTTATCCTGGGTTTCGGTACGGATGACCCTGAGGCTGCTGGGCCTTATGGCCTCCTGCATCCTGCTGGTCAATCATGCCAGGTGGCATATGCGGGCTCTGCAGTGGGACCTGAAGTTCCAGTGGGCGCAGCACCAGGGCAACCTGTCCGATCACGTCCAGATCTCGGAGGGGACTGCAAGACAGTTGCAGTGGTGGTTCTCGAACCGGCAATGGGTCATGGGCAGATCCCTCTCCCTTCCCCAGCCAGAGCACACAGTTGTGACGGACGCGTCCCTTCTGGGATGGGGCGGTCACATGGGAGAGGCGGAGATCAGAGGCCTCTGGTCTCCGGCGGAGTCCCGGCTCCATATCAACATTCTGGAGCTCCGGGCGATCCGACTTGCACTCAGGCATTCCTTCCCTCTGTCAAAGGGAAGGTAGTGCAGGTGTTCACAGACAACACCACCGCCATGTGGTACTGCAACAAACAGGGCGGGGTGGGGTCTTGGACCCTTTGTCAGGAGGCTCTGCGCCTCTGGACATGGCTGGAACATCAGGGCATGTTCCTGATGGTTCAACACCTGGCAGGTTCCCTGAACGCCAGGGCGGACGAACTCAGCCGCAGGTGCATGATGGATCACGAATGGCGTCTTCACTCGGAAGTGGCGCAAGGACTCTTTCTACAGTGGGGAGAGCCTTGGTTAGATCTATTCGCCACCGAAGAGAACGCGCAATGTCATCAGTTCTGCGCGTTGGAATTTCCAAGGCGGCACTCGCTCGGCGACGCTTTCGCGCGAGTGGAGTTGCGGTCTGTTGTACGCCTTTCCGCCTATACCACTTCTACCCAGAGTGTTGAAGAAGATTCGGCACGACCGGGCCCAAGTCATTCTTGTGGCTCCGGACTGGGCTCGAAGAGTTTGGTATCCCGAGCTACTCAATATGAGCGTAAATCCCCCAATCCGTCTGCCTCTTCGGGAGGATCTTCTGTCGCAGCAGCAGGGGACGGTCCTCCACCCGAACCTGTCCAGTCTACACCTGCTTGCGTGGAGATTGAGCGGCGGCAGTTGATTCCTTTCGACTTGCCTCCCGAAGTTTGTGATGTGATTCTGGCAGCCAGGCGTCCCTCCACTAAGGTGGTATACGCCTGCAGGTGGAACAAATTTGTGGCATGGTGCACAGCAAAGGCTGTGAATCCCCTTTCTGCCCCTCTTTCTGAGGTCCTTCTGTTCCTTCTCTCTCTGGCCCAACAGGGTTCTGCCCTAGGTACCATCAAGGGTTATCTTTGTGCTATCTCGGCCTTCCTCAGGCTCCCTGATCAGCCCTCCCTTTCAAGTCCCCTGTTGTTAACAGGTTCTTAAAAGGCATTACTCACCTCTTTCCTCCTGTTACGTTTGTGATGCCTCAGTGGGACTTGAACTTGGTTCTTACCTTTTTAATGTGCGCTCCCTTTGAGCCTCTACATAACTGTCCTCTTCGTCTTCTGGCTCTCAAGACGGCCTTTCTGGTGGCCATCACCTCCGCTCGGCGGGTGAGTGAGCTCCAGGCTCTATCTTGCAAACCTCCCTTTCTGTCTGTTCATCCGGACAAAGTTGTTCTTCGGACGCGTCCGTCCTTCTTGCCAAAGGTGGTTACTGCTTTCCATATTGGGCAGACCATCACTTTGCCCACCTTCTTTCCGCCTCCGCATCCTTCCAGAGAGGAAGAGAGGCTCCACCGTCTGGACCCAAAACGTGCGCTCTCCTTCTATATTGACCGCACAAAACACTTCCGGGTGGATGACCAGCTCTTTGTTGGCTACGTGGGCGCCAAAAAAGGTCGGGCGGTGCACAAGAGAACCATTTCCCGCTGGGTAACCTTGTGCATCAAGACCTGCTATTCTTTGGCGAAGAAGGAGCCTCCTGTTAGGCTGCGTGCCCATTCCACAAGGGCAACGGCTGCTACCACGGCCTTGGGCCCGCGGTGTTCCGCTGCCGGTTATTTGTCAGGCAGCTACGTGAGCCTCGCTGCACACGTTTACAAAGCATTACTGCCTTGACAGTCAGGTCCGGAGGGACGGCTTCTTTGGCCGTTCTGTCCTCCAGGACTTCCTTGTCTGATCTTTGTTCGCAGACCCACCACCGGGGTTGGTATTGCTGGGGTATCTATTCTAAGGTAAGGAATCTGTCACTAACGTGTCTCTTTCAGATGCACAAGTTACTAACTTGTGTAACGATATATCTGTAAGAGACAGTAGTTAGTGACAGATTCCTTACCGCCCTACCCATCCTCCCGTTCTGCGAACTGATTTCTAGGGTTAAGGACATCCCTTTCAGGGCCCTAGTATTTTTCAGACACCTATGTCAGCTTCTTGCATGGCTCTGCGTTCCTGGCGCGGAAAGTCGTGGTACAGAACTGACGTCAGCGCGCAGGGGCGGCGTCTAAGTACTGCCCGCGACGTCATCCCGGCGATCACGACGCCGACGACGGACGCGGAGCCGCACGACGCCGCCTACCGACGCGCAAGGGTACTGCTACGCAAAAACTTTCCGGATCCAGCCTGACGCCTGGGGATATTCTAAGGTAAGGAATCTGTCACTAACTACTGTCTCTTACAGATATATCGTTACACAAGTTAGTAACTTGTGCTTCTCTCCACTCTGGATTTAAAGGATGCCTACTTTCATGTTCCCATTCACCCCGCTCACAGGAAATATCTCAGGTTCGTGATAGACGGTCAACACTACCAGTTCAAAGTCCTCCCGTTCGGAGTGACCTCAGCACCCAGAGTCTTCACCAAGTGCCTCGCAGTAGTGGCAGCTCACTTACGAAGACAACATATTCACGTGTTCCCTTATCTGGACAACTGGCTCATAAAAGCCAAGTCACACAGCAGCTGTGTGCAACACACACACACAACAATCCAGTTGCTTCACGACTTGGGATTCACGGTGAACCTCACTAAGTCCCACCTCCAGCCGTCCAGCACAAAACAATATCTAGGGGCTACAATAAACACTTCAAAAGCTCTAGCATACCCCAACCCAGTCAGGATACGCAACATGCAAGCTCTAATATCACAATTTCAGCCTCAACACTCATTACCAGCTCGAGTGTTCATGCAGTTAATCGGGATGATGGCCTCTTGCATTCTCATCGTCCCTTATGCAAGACTCCAAATGCGTCCCTTACAGGAGTGTTTGGCACGTCAGTGGAACCAGGCTCAAGGTCAGCTAACAGATCTGGTGTTGGTGGACAGCCGCACACATCGCTCTCTGCAGTGGTGGAACACACAAAACCTTTCCAAAGGGCGGCCGTTCCTCGACTCAGTTCCACAGATAGTGCTAACAGCAGACGCATCGCTCACCGGCTGGGGAGCTCATCTTCAAAACCATACCATTCAGGGCATATGGGCCCTTCAGCAAAAACAACTCCACATAAATTACCTGGAATTACTGGCAATTTTTCTGGCATTAAAATCCTTTCAACTCCATCTGGTAGGCAAAGCTGTCCTGGTCCGTACAGACAACATGACAGCAATGTACTACATACAGAAACGGGGGGACACACTCTCTACAGCTTTCACATCTAGCTCAAAGCATATGGAGATGGGCCATTCCGCAAAACATATATCTCCTTGCAGAACACCTCCCAGGAGTACACAATCAAATTGCAGATCTGCTCAGTCGTCAAAGACAGCAGACCCACGAATGGGAACTTCATCCTCAAGTTCTTCTTCCATTCTTTCACATGTGGGGCCACCCAGAAATAGATCTGTTCGCCACACACCAAAATGCAAAATGCCCAAGCTTCGCGTCCAGGTATCCACACCCATTGTCCAAAGGCAATGCGCTATGGATGAACTGGTCAGGCAAATTTGCTTACGCTTTTCCCCCTCTCCCACTCATTCCGTTAGTGGTTCAGAAGCTCACACAGCATTCCCTCACAATGATCCTGGTTGCTCCAACATGGGCCCGACAACCGTGGTTCACAACCCTCTTGGAACTATCAGTAGTTCCTCATCAAAAGCTACGCCTCTCACACAAGCTTCTCACTCAGAACCATGGAGAGATGAGGCATCCAGATCCCAGTCAACTCAACCTTGCAATCTGGCACCTGAAGTCTTAGAGTTTGGCTACCTCAATCCCCCGCCAGACTGCATGAACATCATTAAAGAGGCTAGACGTCGTACCACCCAAGCATGCTACGCCGCAAAGTGGAAACTATTTGTAATTTACTGTACAAATAACAAAATCAATCCACTAAATGCTTCTATTCAAAACATTATCTGTTATCTCTTGCACCTACAACAATGTAACCTAGCATATACATCCATAAGCCTACATCTCGCTGCAATTGCAGCTTATCTCCAAAACAGACAACACTTGTCTTTATTTAGAGTACCCGCTATCAAAGCATTTATGGAAGGACTTAAAAGAATAATTCCACCCTCTCCGGTATGGAATCTAAATATTGTCCTTACCAGACTCATGGGTCCCCCATTTGAACCTCTGCACAAATGCGAATTACAGTTCCTCACGTGGAAAGTGGCCTTCCTGGTTGCTATCACATCTCTTAGAAGAGTTAGTGAATTCCAGGCATTAACCATACAAGAACCATTTTTGCAAATCCATCATAACAAAGTGGTTCTTGGGACCAACCCGAAATTTTTACCCAAAGTCGTGTCTGCCTTCCACCTTAACCAGTCTGTAGAACTCCCAGTTTTTTTTCCCTCTACCAGAATCAGTAGCAGAACGAGCTCTTCACACGCTAGACGTTAAAAGAGCAATACTCTACTACATTGAAAGAACAAAATCCTTTAGAAAAACTAAACAACTCTTTGTGGCTGTCTCCCCACCTCATAAAGGCAATCCCATCTCAAAAGCGGGATTGCAAGGTGGATTGTTAAGTGCATCCAAATATGCTATCTTAAAGCCAAACGTACATTAACCATTCCCCCTAGAGCTCATTCCACACGCAAACTAGGGGCTTCTATGGCTTTCTTAGGGAACATTCCCCTAGATGACATCTGCAAGGCAGCAACTTGGTCTACACCGCACACTTTCACAAAACACTATTGTGTAGATGTGCAAGCAAAACAACAAGCTAGTGTGGGCCAGGCTGTATTAAGAACACTTTTTCAGACCACTGCAATAGATACAGGTTAGCCACCGCTAGGGAGATAACTGCTGTATAGTCTATGAAAGTATATAATCTACAGCTCATATGCCTCGAACGGAAAATGCTACTTACCAGTATGCATCTGTTCTTGGCATGTAGAGCTGTAGATTCATATACGCCCACCCGCCTCCCCGGGTACCTCTATCTGCTGCAGTGCTATCTTACTTAGATACATGGACATCTCTTTCTATTTCTTACTAACTCCATCATCACCCTTTATGGCGAAAACAATCTGGAGATGGAGTCAATGCCCATGCGCACTATCACCGTAAGGAGGAGTCACCTATCTCGTGACTACAAAGACTTCTTCGAAGACAAAAACAAAGTGCAAACATCCGAGCCCAACACCAGATGGCGATCTATGCAAGTATATGAATCTACAGCTCTACATGCCAAGAACAGATGCATACTGGTAAGTAGCATTTTCCTTATTTGACAGCTGTTACATAGAATGTACACTGTTAGTAGATTCTTTGAATACTCTGCTGTGTTTCTCATGAGAGTTTAACTGTTTGCAAACAGTGTGGTATAGAATGAACTCTCTCCATAGATTAAACACTATTTCAGTACTCAGTTCTCTACTGATATCAACTTCATTTATTCATGATGGTTCGGTGTGTGTCAGGGGTTTGATACAGATAAAAGCTCTCCATAGTAGGGCATTTGTTTTGGAATTGGCATTCACTCACTATTTTGGCTTTCTCTGAACAGTTGTATTCAGATTGAACACTGTACTCAATGAAGGTTTCCCTTAGATCTGTGGTTGATTGTTAATGTGAATTATTCTACATGTAAAGCCATAGCAATTTATACAGCAATATGCGGGAAAATAAAGCTTGGATGGTGTCATCAGTGACTTCATCACTGATGTCATTTGAGATGTCATCAGTGATGCCATCAATGATGTCATAGAATATGCCATGAGTGATGTCATATGTGAGGTCATAAGCAGTGCATGCTGGGGGCGCAAATTATAGTAAGCGCTGCGAACTATAACTCATGAATTTGTGTGGTTTTTTGAGTTCAAAATGTTAATATTGACACTGACAAATTCACTTAACTATAACGTTACTTTAACCTTTGGTCTTTTTCAGTGAATTTCTAGTTTCTTTTTTACGTAAAGTAATATTTAATTACCGTACGCAAATGCAAACCTATGCCACGCACGTCCTGGCCCAGCAGCCAACCCCCCCACTTGCGTGGCCCCTCTCCCTTAAAGTAATTGGCCCCAGAGGTGGGGTCCCCAGGGCCTTTTGATGCTCTGGGAGGAAAGCTGCGTGCCCCCCTCCCCGTTTTGTTAAATTTCAGCCCCACGTACTTCCATACTTGCTTGTAGTCCATACAGCGCGTAAACGCCCAGGCTAAAGGGGACGCTAGCTTTCCTGATAAGGAGAGTAAACAACTGGACAGAATAGACTATGTCCCTAATTGTATGAGGTAAAACAGACCAGTACACCACTTATCTTATTGGCTGGCATTGTGTGTTGTCATTGTTCCCCCTTGCTTATCTGCACATAACCATTGCATCAGTGTCTGAAAAACCCGATTAAGCGTAAGGTCAGAGAACTAGGAAGGCAGTTAAATCTCTGTGTTGTGCTGAAACAAGAACATAGCGAAAGAAGTTCCTTTTTTGTTGTGATATTCAAAACACGGTGGTGACAGATGACCCACTCACTGGAGGCTCATGTGATTCTCCTCCAGAAACAAGGGGCATGATACAATAAAGAATCTACTTACTACATCAACCTGATGAGATGAATTATTTCTATACCCCAAAATGCATTTCTTCCTTCACTTCTAAGCCTGTTCTTATCCAAACGGACAATAAAGTGCTTACTGATCAAGCAAAAAGGCAAGGTATTGACTAACTGCCCAACTCCTCCTAGCTAAATCAGCTATCTCCCTCATATCCAAAATGCACAGACTCCTTGAGCAGGTCTATGGAAGAGAATCATAAGTGGGTGCTAAGCAAAAATGTTCTATGTTATTTTAGGGTCAGCCTCTACAAATTATATACTTGATAAAGGAGGGAATAAAACGGACCCAAATCTTATTTCTGTGCCCCCACCCCCACCCCAGTATGATCCAAGTGGATTTTTTTTATATATTTTGCCTGCGTTTTGCCATCAAATGACTTCTTCCAAGGGTTCGCCTTATAATAAAGCAATCTAGAACAAGGATGATCTTATTTGCTCTGGAACGTGTTATTTGCTGACCCCTCTTCTCCACTGTTCGTCTGGCTTGATTTTCTGTCAAGGCTCCAAGGCAGATTTCTTAACTTCCACTCTTTGAACTTGCCTGACATACTAGTGAGTGTATTCATTATGGCCACTAAAAATGATTTCTTGCAGTGTGGAAGTTTTAAAAGAAGCAACACAATTGCCAGGTCCTCAGATGCCTTTACTTGAAAATGGTTCTGCACCTGGCACCTCGAAATTAAGTTATTTCTGTTAAGAAGAGATGGTATTGCCTTTTCCTCCTATTTTATTAAGGTGCATGTAGCGACTGTCAAGGCTTGTAACAGCTGGCTCATGGCATGTGTAGCTATTGATACATACTATGCATACTCCGGCCATCTAGTGTTGGGCTCTGACGTGTACAACTTATTTTTGTTCGAAGAAAGTCTTTTGAGTCACGAGGTAGTGACTCCTCCCTGAGGCAGTATTGCACATGAACATTGGCTCCATCTTCAGATGCTTTTTTTCCCGTTATCGGGTTCGGATGTGCTTTTTCGAGGCTCTTAATCGACGCGGCAGAGCAACATTTGTCGGGGCCTCTCTTTTTTTTTTTTTTGTCCACTTGCGATAGCTAAAGAACAGTCACCGCACCCGTTTTCTTCCATCAACGATGCCACAGTCAACAGCTTCTGCGTCAAATAACATCTCCTTGGGCTGGGTTGCCCCCCGGCTGGGCCTTTCTTCAGTGTCGCTCGCCTTCAAGAATGGTCGCAGAATGATGGAAAAAATACCCTTCTGATACTGTCCACAGTGCCACTCCAAGTACTTGTGGGCAGACCAACACACAGTCTGTAATCTGTCTTTCCCCGGAACACAACAAGGCTTCCTGCTCTGCCTTCCTCACCTTCAGGTCCAAGAAGACGTTCCGCAACCGTTTTGATCGACGCCTTGCGAGACGAGCGATGGAGCAGCAAAGGGATGAGAAGATCCCAGATATCTTCAGGGAACAAGTTGAGACTGAAGAAGCCAAGGAGGAAATTGACACCGGGCAGACAGCGGCATACAGTCTGGAGCCAGATTTACAGTCTGAGTCAGAAGAGGCAAATCTGCAGCCTGTTTCAACACAAAGATATGGCGCCCACGCAGTGATTACCGCCTCACAACATAGCACTCACCATCTCTCCAGGGCCAGGTCTTGAGCCTTATTCCCTGTCGACTGGGCCGCCACTGCTCTCAAGCTATGGCCAGCACCAGCCGAAAGCTTCGAAAATGACATCAGGCCAGTCTTCGTCACCAAGTCAGCGCCCCTAAGCAAAATCCTCATAAGCGTTGACAGCATTTTCAATGTCAGCAGACTTATTTACGTCAAAGTACACTTCGGAGCCGAAACATCCATTGGCCCCGAAAGCCATATCGGCAACCAACTCAAGCCCGACGCCAAAGTCTGCATCGGAGTCTAAGCAGCCACTAATGGGCAAGCGCACTTCAGAGACCAAACAAGATTCGGGCGCCAAAACATCAGCACGGCACAGTCGTCCCTCAACAGCGGACCCGGAGGTGCAGCAACCTATCCTGGAACGCTGCAGGTTGAGCTGGATTCTTGGCAGCGACGCCTAGGAATTCATCCTCGAACGGGTGAAATCATTACCAAGTATCCACTTCAGGTCCAGCAGGCTATCCTTGAAAAATACAACTCGCTTTTGAGGAACAACTGACAATGGAAACACCACCACCCAAGGAGAATAGACAGGGCAGGGGTACAAGCCTCCCAACCACAACCATCTGCTCTTCGTCCTGTTTCTCATACACCTCCTCCACCACCTCCTTCACCACCACCTCCTCCGCCTACACCACCTCCTCCGCCTACACCACCTCCTCTGCCTACACCACCTCTACCTCCACCACAACCCCAATCACCACAGGGGTCATACCATTCATTTTATGGGGAGGGTAGCCTACCTCCTTTGAGAATGTCCCCTATCCACAAGATGAGCAAGAGGACCCATGGGAGGATTATGACGTAGTACCTCTGAGACCCAATGATCTGGATTTATACCCTGCAAAATCTTCTCCCCTGCTGATACCACCTCCTATCACAAGGTTGTTCAAAGGGCAGCAGACTTCCATAAAGTAGAACTGCACCAAACTCAAAAGGAGGAGGATTTCTTACTTGAATCCCTATCGCGCACACAGCGAGCCACACAGTTCTTGCCCATGCTTAAAGGCATGCTAAAACCAACACCAGAAGTGTTTTAAAAGTCTGTAAAGGCTAGGATTATTACACCAAGGGTGGATAAGAAATACAAACTCTTGTCTACTGACCCACCGTACATTTCTGGCCAGTTACCCCTTGACTTGCTGCACATAAAAGAGCATACGTCCAGGGGACTGGAGATGTTCCGCCCCCAGATAGGATAGAGAGAGCAAAGAATATGATCAGCAGGAAAGAGGGTTGCAGCAGAATCGGCAGCAGATTGGAGCATATCCAATTCGATGATCCTAGTACGATATGTTTTTGCTCAGTGGGATGAGATGGAGAGATCATACAGCACTTACTAGAGCAATATAAGCAGAGGGCACATTAATTTGTTTCAGAGGGCCAGACAACTTCAAATACACCTAATAGATGTGCCGATGATGAGGCGGACACTGCCGCAAGAGGAATTAATTCTAGCATCCTCTTTAGAAGGCATGCTTGGCTTAGAATCTCTGGATTTATGCCAGAGGTTCAACAACATCTGCCAGCCTGCCGTGATGGATAGCATCTTTTCGGCCTGCAGGTTGATCAGATGCTGGAAAAGATTAAAAGACACCAGCACGAGATTCCTGGCATGGATCGAGCTGCTCTATACATCACCACAGGCAAGAGTACGGGTCAATGGGAAAATGTCCGCCGAGTTCCCAGTAGAACAAGGCACCATACAAGGGTGTCCGCTGTCCCCGCTATTTGCCCTAACACTGGAGCCGCTAGCCTGTATAGTCAGAGCCCACCCAAGCGTGAAAGGAGTCACAGCGGGCAGGGGGACAGAGCGTGAAGAACAGATCTCGCTCTATGCCGAGAATATCCTTTTATGTCACCAACCCCATCTCGACATTACCTGCCCTTTTCCGCATATTCGAAGACTATGGAAGACATGCAGGGTATAAAATTAATTGGGACAAATCCATCCTATATCCAGTAGGAGGACACATAGATATGCAGGAGTTCCCCAGAGACTTGCAAGTGACCACTGAAGGATTCAAATACCTAGACCTTTACATAACCACAGATATCCAATTGAGCCTCACTCATAATATCCGGAGGGTAGTAACAGAACTACACAAGGACGTAGAAAGATGGCGGCAGCTGCCTCTAACATTACTAGGCAGAGCAGCGATGTATAAAATAATCTGAAAGAGACACGTTAGTGACAGATTCCTTACCTTAGAATATCCCCAGGCGTCAGGCTGGATCCGGAAAGTTTTTGCGTAGCAGTACCCTTGCGCGTCGGTAGGCGGCGTCGTGCGGCTCCGCGTCCGTCGTCGGCATCGTGATCGCCGGGATGACGTCGTGGGCAGTACTTAGACGCCGCCCCTGCGCGCTGGCGTCAGTTCTTCTTTTTCCGCGCCAGTAAGCGCAGATCCGGGAAGAGCAGTGCCCTAGTCAATTTTTGACTAAATTTTTGGTGATTTTTCACTGTTTCTTTCGAGTCTCTCGACTCCTAGGTGTCGGTAGGGATGCCCGGCTTCAAGCCATGCGACGTCTGTGGTCGAATGATGTCGATCAAAGACCCGCACTTAGTGTCTCTACTGTCTCGGCCGAGACCACGACACGAAGTCGTGCCCTGACTGCCGGAAATTACACCCGAAGGCTTTGCGAGAGCGGTCTCGAAAGCTCCTCGAGGTCCGGTCGTCGGAGTCCAAGTCTTCGCACTCCTCGGGTAAGTCGAAGCACAAAAGTCTAGAAGCATCATCGCTCAAAGACTTCGCCTCGCCGGTCTCGCGACTCGGCTGAGGCCCCTGTCGGCACCGTCCCAGCGGCCCCGGACGTGCCTGTGGAGCCGCCCCGCATTACCCGTCCTTTCCGGGTT